>JAQISU010000135.1:10980000-11477211 GCA_029339505.1 Unio delphinus | reverse complement strand
CGAGTGTCTAGGTATATATACAGAAATATTATAATTACTGAAGAGGGTTTGCACGCGGCAGCGCTCACATATATCTAATTCCTTCAATCAACATTTTTTGGTGTTGTGCGATGGAGCAGAAAGTAAGAGCGTTGGCACGTGTGAGCTGGCGAGAGTTGTCTTATCTTCACCTATAGAGGTCGGGGTTCGAAACCAATTTACTTCTAAAATATTTTCTGTTATAGTAATTCTCCTACGGCCAGTGCACAGAACAATCGTGCTTTGTTCTTCTTTAAGTAATATTAAAAACCTAACTATAGCGAGTGTCTAGGTATATATACAGAAATATTATAATTACTGAAGAGGGTTTGCACGCGGCAGCGCTCACATATATCTAATTCCTTCAATCAACATTTTTTGGTGTTGTGCGATGGAGCAGAAAGTAAGAGCGTTGGCACGTGTGAGCTGGCGAGAGTTGTCTTATCTTCACCTATAGAGGTCGGGGTTCGAAACCAATTTACTTCTAAAATATTTTCTGTTATAGTAATTCTCCTACGGCCAGTGCACAGAACAATCGTGCTTTGTTCTTCTTTAAGTAATATTAAAAACCTAACTATAGCGAGTGTCTAGGTATATATACAGAAATATTATAATTACTGAAGAGGGTTTGCACGCGGCAGCGCTCACATATATCTAATTCCTTCAATCAACATTTTTTGGTGTTGTGCGATGGAGCAGAAAGTAAGAGCGTTGGCACGTGTGAGCTGGCGAGAGTTGTCTTATCTTCACCTATAGAGGTCGGGGTTCGAAACCAATTTACTTCTAAAATATTTTCTGTTATAGTAATTCTCCTACGGCCAGTGCACAGAACAATCGTGCTTTGTTCTTCTTTAAGTAATATTAAAAACCTAACTATAGCGAGTGTCTAGGTATATATACAGAAATATTATAATTACTGAAGAGGGTTTGCACGCGGCAGCGCTCACATATATCTAATTCCTTCAATCAACATTTTTTGGTGTTGTGCGATGGAGCAGAAAGTAAGAGCGTTGGCACGTGTGAGCTGGCGAGAGTTGTCTTATCTTCACCTATAGAGGTCGGGGTTCGAAACCAATTTACTTCTAAAATATTTTCTGTTATAGTAATTCTCCTACGGCCAGTGCACAGAACAATCGTGCTTTGTTCTTCTTTAAGTAATATTAAAAACCTAACTATAGCGAGTGTCTAGGTATATATACAGAAATATTATAATTACTGAAGAGGGTTTGCACGCGGCAGCGCTCACATATATCTAATTCCTTCAATCAACATTTTTTGGTGTTGTGCGATGGAGCAGAAAGTAAGAGCGTTGGCACGTGTGAGCTGGCGAGAGTTGTCTTATCTTCACCTATAGAGGTCGGGGTTCGAAACCAATTTACTTCTAAAATATTTTCTGTTATAGTAATTCTCCTACGGCCAGTGCACAGAACAATCGTGCTTTGTTCTTCTTTAAGTAATATTAAAAACCTAACTATAGCGAGTGTCTAGGTATATATACAGAAATATTATAATTACTGAAGAGGGTTTGCACGCGGCAGCGCTCACATATATCTAATTCCTTCAATCAACATTTTTTGGTGTTGTGCGATGGAGCAGAAAGTAAGAGCGTTGGCACGTGTGAGCTGGCGAGAGTTGTCTTATCTTCACCTATAGAGGTCGGGGTTCGAAACCAATTTACTTCTAAAATATTTTCTGTTATAGTAATTCTCCTACGGCCAGTGCACAGAACAATCGTGCTTTGTTCTTCTTTAAGTAATATTAAAAACCTAACTATAGCGAGTGTCTAGGTATATATACAGAAATATTATAATTACTGAAGAGGGTTTGCACGCGGCAGCGCTCACATATATCTAATTCCTTCAATCAACATTTTTTGGTGTTGTGCGATGGAGCAGAAAGTAAGAGCGTTGGCACGTGTGAGCTGGCGAGAGTTGTCTTATCTTCACCTATAGAGGTCGGGGTTCGAAACCAATTTACTTCTAAAATATTTTCTGTTATAGTAATTCTCCTACGGCCAGTGCACAGAACAATCGTGCTTTGTTCTTCTTTAAGTAATATTAAAAACCTAACTATAGCGAGTGTCTAGGTATATATACAGAAATATTATAATTACTGAAGAGGGTTTGCACGCGGCAGCGCTCACATATATCTAATTCCTTCAATCAACATTTTTTGGTGTTGTGCGATGGAGCAGAAAGTAAGAGCGTTGGCACGTGTGAGCTGGCGAGAGTTGTCTTATCTTCACCTATAGAGGTCGGGGTTCGAAACCAATTTACTTCTAAAATATTTTCTGTTATAGTAATTCTCCTACGGCCAGTGCACAGAACAATCGTGCTTTGTTCTTCTTTAAGTAATATTAAAAACCTAACTATAGCGAGTGTCTAGGTATATATACAGAAATATTATAATTACTGAAGAGGGTTTGCACGCGGCAGCGCTCACATATATCTAATTCCTTCAATCAACATTTTTTGGTGTTGTGCGATGGAGCAGAAAGTAAGAGCGTTGGCACGTGTGAGCTGGCGAGAGTTGTCTTATCTTCACCTATAGAGGTCGGGGTTCGAAACCAATTTACTTCTAAAATATTTTCTGTTATAGTAATTCTCCTACGGCCAGTGCACAGAACAATCGTGCTTTGTTCTTCTTTAAGTAATATTAAAAACCTAACTATAGCGAGTGTCTAGGTATATATACAGAAATATTATAATTACTGAAGAGGGTTTGCACGCGGCAGCGCTCACATATATCTAATTCCTTCAATCAACATTTTTTGGTGTTGTGCGATGGAGCAGAAAGTAAGAGCGTTGGCACGTGTGAGCTGGCGAGAGTTGTCTTATCTTCACCTATAGAGGTCGGGGTTCGAAACCAATTTACTTCTAAAATATTTTCTGTTATAGTAATTCTCCTACGGCCAGTGCACAGAACAATCGTGCTTTGTTCTTCTTTAAGTAATATTAAAAACCTAACTATAGCGAGTGTCTAGGTATATATACAGAAATATTATAATTACTGAAGAGGGTTTGCACGCGGCAGCGCTCACATATATCTAATTCCTTCAATCAACATTTTTTGGTGTTGTGCGATGGAGCAGAAAGTAAGAGCGTTGGCACGTGTGAGCTGGCGAGAGTTGTCTTATCTTCACCTATAGAGGTCGGGGTTCGAAACCAATTTACTTCTAAAATATTTTCTGTTATAGTAATTCTCCTACGGCCAGTGCACAGAACAATCGTGCTTTGTTCTTCTTTAAGTAATATTAAAAACCTAACTATAGCGAGTGTCTAGGTATATATACAGAAATATTATAATTACTGAAGAGGGTTTGCACGCGGCAGCGCTCACATATATCTAATTCCTTCAATCAACATTTTTTGGTGTTGTGCGATGGAGCAGAAAGTAAGAGCGTTGGCACGTGTGAGCTGGCGAGAGTTGTCTTATCTTCACCTATAGAGGTCGGGGTTCGAAACCAATTTACTTCTAAAATATTTTCTGTTATAGTAATTCTCCTACGGCCAGTGCACAGAACAATCGTGCTTTGTTCTTCTTTAAGTAATATTAAAAACCTAACTATAGCGAGTGTCTAGGTATATATACAGAAATATTATAATTACTGAAGAGGGTTTGCACGCGGCAGCGCTCACATATATCTAATTCCTTCAATCAACATTTTTTGGTGTTGTGCGATGGAGCAGAAAGTAAGAGCGTTGGCACGTGTGAGCTGGCGAGAGTTGTCTTATCTTCACCTATAGAGGTCGGGGTTCGAAACCAATTTACTTCTAAAATATTTTCTGTTATAGTAATTCTCCTACGGCCAGTGCACAGAACAATCGTGCTTTGTTCTTCTTTAAGTAATATTAAAAACCTAACTATAGCGAGTGTCTAGGTATATATACAGAAATATTATAATTACTGAAGAGGGTTTGCACGCGGCAGCGCTCACATATATCTAATTCCTTCAATCAACATTTTTTGGTGTTGTGCGATGGAGCAGAAAGTAAGAGCGTTGGCACGTGTGAGCTGGCGAGAGTTGTCTTATCTTCACCTATAGAGGTCGGGGTTCGAAACCAATTTACTTCTAAAATATTTTCTGTTATAGTAATTCTCCTACGGCCAGTGCACAGAACAATCGTGCTTTGTTCTTCTTTAAGTAATATTAAAAACCTAACTATAGCGAGTGTCTAGGTATATATACAGAAATATTATAATTACTGAAGAGGGTTTGCACGCGGCAGCGCTCACATATATCTAATTCCTTCAATCAACATTTTTTGGTGTTGTGCGATGGAGCAGAAAGTAAGAGCGTTGGCACGTGTGAGCTGGCGAGAGTTGTCTTATCTTCACCTATAGAGGTCGGGGTTCGAAACCAATTTACTTCTAAAATATTTTCTGTTATAGTAATTCTCCTACGGCCAGTGCACAGAACAATCGTGCTTTGTTCTTCTTTAAGTAATATTAAAAACCTAACTATAGCGAGTGTCTAGGTATATATACAGAAATATTATAATTACTGAAGAGGGTTTGCACGCGGCAGCGCTCACATATATCTAATTCCTTCAATCAACATTTTTTGGTGTTGTGCGATGGAGCAGAAAGTAAGAGCGTTGGCACGTGTGAGCTGGCGAGAGTTGTCTTATCTTCACCTATAGAGGTCGGGGTTCGAAACCAATTTACTTCTAAAATATTTTCTGTTATAGTAATTCTCCTACGGCCAGTGCACAGAACAATCGTGCTTTGTTCTTCTTTAAGTAATATTAAAAACCTAACTATAGCGAGTGTCTAGGTATATATACAGAAATATTATAATTACTGAAGAGGGTTTGCACGCGGCAGCGCTCACATATATCTAATTCCTTCAATCAACATTTTTTGGTGTTGTGCGATGGAGCAGAAAGTAAGAGCGTTGGCACGTGTGAGCTGGCGAGAGTTGTCTTATCTTCACCTATAGAGGTCGGGGTTCGAAACCAATTTACTTCTAAAATATTTTCTGTTATAGTAATTCTCCTACGGCCAGTGCACAGAACAATCGTGCTTTGTTCTTCTTTAAGTAATATTAAAAACCTAACTATAGCGAGTGTCTAGGTATATATACAGAAATATTATAATTACTGAAGAGGGTTTGCACGCGGCAGCGCTCACATATATCTAATTCCTTCAATCAACATTTTTTGGTGTTGTGCGATGGAGCAGAAAGTAAGAGCGTTGGCACGTGTGAGCTGGCGAGAGTTGTCTTATCTTCACCTATAGAGGTCGGGGTTCGAAACCAATTTACTTCTAAAATATTTTCTGTTATAGTAATTCTCCTACGGCCAGTGCACAGAACAATCGTGCTTTGTTCTTCTTTAAGTAATATTAAAAACCTAACTATAGCGAGTGTCTAGGTATATATACAGAAATATTATAATTACTGAAGAGGGTTTGCACGCGGCAGCGCTCACATATATCTAATTCCTTCAATCAACATTTTTTGGTGTTGTGCGATGGAGCAGAAAGTAAGAGCGTTGGCACGTGTGAGCTGGCGAGAGTTGTCTTATCTTCACCTATAGAGGTCGGGGTTCGAAACCAATTTACTTCTAAAATATTTTCTGTTATAGTAATTCTCCTACGGCCAGTGCACAGAACAATCGTGCTTTGTTCTTCTTTAAGTAATATTAAAAACCTAACTATAGCGAGTGTCTAGGTATATATACAGAAATATTATAATTACTGAAGAGGGTTTGCACGCGGCAGCGCTCACATATATCTAATTCCTTCAATCAACATTTTTTGGTGTTGTGCGATGGAGCAGAAAGTAAGAGCGTTGGCACGTGTGAGCTGGCGAGAGTTGTCTTATCTTCACCTATAGAGGTCGGGGTTCGAAACCAATTTACTTCTAAAATATTTTCTGTTATAGTAATTCTCCTACGGCCAGTGCACAGAACAATCGTGCTTTGTTCTTCTTTAAGTAATATTAAAAACCTAACTATAGCGAGTGTCTAGGTATATATACAGAAATATTATAATTACTGAAGAGGGTTTGCACGCGGCAGCGCTCACATATATCTAATTCCTTCAATCAACATTTTTTGGTGTTGTGCGATGGAGCAGAAAGTAAGAGCGTTGGCACGTGTGAGCTGGCGAGAGTTGTCTTATCTTCACCTATAGAGGTCGGGGTTCGAAACCAATTTACTTCTAAAATATTTTCTGTTATAGTAATTCTCCTACGGCCAGTGCACAGAACAATCGTGCTTTGTTCTTCTTTAAGTAATATTAAAAACCTAACTATAGCGAGTGTCTAGGTATATATACAGAAATATTATAATTACTGAAGAGGGTTTGCACGCGGCAGCGCTCACATATATCTAATTCCTTCAATCAACATTTTTTGGTGTTGTGCGATGGAGCAGAAAGTAAGAGCGTTGGCACGTGTGAGCTGGCGAGAGTTGTCTTATCTTCACCTATAGAGGTCGGGGTTCGAAACCAATTTACTTCTAAAATATTTTCTGTTATAGTAATTCTCCTACGGCCAGTGCACAGAACAATCGTGCTTTGTTCTTCTTTAAGTAATATTAAAAACCTAACTATAGCGAGTGTCTAGGTATATATACAGAAATATTATAATTACTGAAGAGGGTTTGCACGCGGCAGCGCTCACATATATCTAATTCCTTCAATCAACATTTTTTGGTGTTGTGCGATGGAGCAGAAAGTAAGAGCGTTGGCACGTGTGAGCTGGCGAGAGTTGTCTTATCTTCACCTATAGAGGTCGGGGTTCGAAACCAATTTACTTCTAAAATATTTTCTGTTATAGTAATTCTCCTACGGCCAGTGCACAGAACAATCGTGCTTTGTTCTTCTTTAAGTAATATTAAAAACCTAACTATAGCGAGTGTCTAGGTATATATACAGAAATATTATAATTACTGAAGAGGGTTTGCACGCGGCAGCGCTCACATATATCTAATTCCTTCAATCAACATTTTTTGGTGTTGTGCGATGGAGCAGAAAGTAAGAGCGTTGGCACGTGTGAGCTGGCGAGAGTTGTCTTATCTTCACCTATAGAGGTCGGGGTTCGAAACCAATTTACTTCTAAAATATTTTCTGTTATAGTAATTCTCCTACGGCCAGTGCACAGAACAATCGTGCTTTGTTCTTCTTTAAGTAATATTAAAAACCTAACTATAGCGAGTGTCTAGGTATATATACAGAAATATTATAATTACTGAAGAGGGTTTGCACGCGGCAGCGCTCACATATATCTAATTCCTTCAATCAACATTTTTTGGTGTTGTGCGATGGAGCAGAAAGTAAGAGCGTTGGCACGTGTGAGCTGGCGAGAGTTGTCTTATCTTCACCTATAGAGGTCGGGGTTCGAAACCAATTTACTTCTAAAATATTTTCTGTTATAGTAATTCTCCTACGGCCAGTGCACAGAACAATCGTGCTTTGTTCTTCTTTAAGTAATATTAAAAACCTAACTATAGCGAGTGTCTAGGTATATATACAGAAATATTATAATTACTGAAGAGGGTTTGCACGCGGCAGCGCTCACATATATCTAATTCCTTCAATCAACATTTTTTGGTGTTGTGCGATGGAGCAGAAAGTAAGAGCGTTGGCACGTGTGAGCTGGCGAGAGTTGTCTTATCTTCACCTATAGAGGTCGGGGTTCGAAACCAATTTACTTCTAAAATATTTTCTGTTATAGTAATTCTCCTACGGCCAGTGCACAGAACAATCGTGCTTTGTTCTTCTTTAAGTAATATTAAAAACCTAACTATAGCGAGTGTCTAGGTATATATACAGAAATATTATAATTACTGAAGAGGGTTTGCACGCGGCAGCGCTCACATATATCTAATTCCTTCAATCAACATTTTTTGGTGTTGTGCGATGGAGCAGAAAGTAAGAGCGTTGGCACGTGTGAGCTGGCGAGAGTTGTCTTATCTTCACCTATAGAGGTCGGGGTTCGAAACCAATTTACTTCTAAAATATTTTCTGTTATAGTAATTCTCCTACGGCCAGTGCACAGAACAATCGTGCTTTGTTCTTCTTTAAGTAATATTAAAAACCTAACTATAGCGAGTGTCTAGGTATATATACAGAAATATTATAATTACTGAAGAGGGTTTGCACGCGGCAGCGCTCACATATATCTAATTCCTTCAATCAACATTTTTTGGTGTTGTGCGATGGAGCAGAAAGTAAGAGCGTTGGCACGTGTGAGCTGGCGAGAGTTGTCTTATCTTCACCTATAGAGGTCGGGGTTCGAAACCAATTTACTTCTAAAATATTTTCTGTTATAGTAATTCTCCTACGGCCAGTGCACAGAACAATCGTGCTTTGTTCTTCTTTAAGTAATATTAAAAACCTAACTATAGCGAGTGTCTAGGTATATATACAGAAATATTATAATTACTGAAGAGGGTTTGCACGCGGCAGCGCTCACATATATCTAATTCCTTCAATCAACATTTTTTGGTGTTGTGCGATGGAGCAGAAAGTAAGAGCGTTGGCACGTGTGAGCTGGCGAGAGTTGTCTTATCTTCACCTATAGAGGTCGGGGTTCGAAACCAATTTACTTCTAAAATATTTTCTGTTATAGTAATTCTCCTACGGCCAGTGCACAGAACAATCGTGCTTTGTTCTTCTTTAAGTAATATTAAAAACCTAACTATAGCGAGTGTCTAGGTATATATACAGAAATATTATAATTACTGAAGAGGGTTTGCACGCGGCAGCGCTCACATATATCTAATTCCTTCAATCAACATTTTTTGGTGTTGTGCGATGGAGCAGAAAGTAAGAGCGTTGGCACGTGTGAGCTGGCGAGAGTTGTCTTATCTTCACCTATAGAGGTCGGGGTTCGAAACCAATTTACTTCTAAAATATTTTCTGTTATAGTAATTCTCCTACGGCCAGTGCACAGAACAATCGTGCTTTGTTCTTCTTTAAGTAATATTAAAAACCTAACTATAGCGAGTGTCTAGGTATATATACAGAAATATTATAATTACTGAAGAGGGTTTGCACGCGGCAGCGCTCACATATATCTAATTCCTTCAATCAACATTTTTTGGTGTTGTGCGATGGAGCAGAAAGTAAGAGCGTTGGCACGTGTGAGCTGGCGAGAGTTGTCTTATCTTCACCTATAGAGGTCGGGGTTCGAAACCAATTTACTTCTAAAATATTTTCTGTTATAGTAATTCTCCTACGGCCAGTGCACAGAACAATCGTGCTTTGTTCTTCTTTAAGTAATATTAAAAACCTAACTATAGCGAGTGTCTAGGTATATATACAGAAATATTATAATTACTGAAGAGGGTTTGCACGCGGCAGCGCTCACATATATCTAATTCCTTCAATCAACATTTTTTGGTGTTGTGCGATGGAGCAGAAAGTAAGAGCGTTGGCACGTGTGAGCTGGCGAGAGTTGTCTTATCTTCACCTATAGAGGTCGGGGTTCGAAACCAATTTACTTCTAAAATATTTTCTGTTATAGTAATTCTCCTACGGCCAGTGCACAGAACAATCGTGCTTTGTTCTTCTTTAAGTAATATTAAAAACCTAACTATAGCGAGTGTCTAGGTATATATACAGAAATATTATAATTACTGAAGAGGGTTTGCACGCGGCAGCGCTCACATATATCTAATTCCTTCAATCAACATTTTTTGGTGTTGTGCGATGGAGCAGAAAGTAAGAGCGTTGGCACGTGTGAGCTGGCGAGAGTTGTCTTATCTTCACCTATAGAGGTCGGGGTTCGAAACCAATTTACTTCTAAAATATTTTCTGTTATAGTAATTCTCCTACGGCCAGTGCACAGAACAATCGTGCTTTGTTCTTCTTTAAGTAATATTAAAAACCTAACTATAGCGAGTGTCTAGGTATATATACAGAAATATTATAATTACTGAAGAGGGTTTGCACGCGGCAGCGCTCACATATATCTAATTCCTTCAATCAACATTTTTTGGTGTTGTGCGATGGAGCAGAAAGTAAGAGCGTTGGCACGTGTGAGCTGGCGAGAGTTGTCTTATCTTCACCTATAGAGGTCGGGGTTCGAAACCAATTTACTTCTAAAATATTTTCTGTTATAGTAATTCTCCTACGGCCAGTGCACAGAACAATCGTGCTTTGTTCTTCTTTAAGTAATATTAAAAACCTAACTATAGCGAGTGTCTAGGTATATATACAGAAATATTATAATTACTGAAGAGGGTTTGCACGCGGCAGCGCTCACATATATCTAATTCCTTCAATCAACATTTTTTGGTGTTGTGCGATGGAGCAGAAAGTAAGAGCGTTGGCACGTGTGAGCTGGCGAGAGTTGTCTTATCTTCACCTATAGAGGTCGGGGTTCGAAACCAATTTACTTCTAAAATATTTTCTGTTATAGTAATTCTCCTACGGCCAGTGCACAGAACAATCGTGCTTTGTTCTTCTTTAAGTAATATTAAAAACCTAACCCTAACCCTAACCCTAACCCTAACCCTAACCCTAACCCTAAACCCTAACCCTAACTAACCCTAACCCTAACCCTAACCCTAACCCTAACCCTAACCCTAACCCTAACCCTAACCCTAACCCTAACCCTAACCCTAACCCTAACCCTAACCCTAACCCTTACCCTAACCCTAACCCTAACCCTAAACCCTAACCCTAACCCTAACCCTAACCCTAAAAATTTAAGTGACTTCATTGTCAGAAGTAAGTTAAAGAGCGAAAGTAATTCTCCCTAGGCCAGAGCTTATTAGGGTCCCCTAACCCTAATCCTAACTCTAAACCTAACCCAGCGAGTGTCAGGGTTTTTCGCTCTTTTTAACATAACTTCACATATAACCCTCAAACAACAACAAAACCCCAACCCCCAACAACACCCCCACCCCTTATTATATCCAGGATTCTAAGGTTCATACTTATCCGGAATCGGAATCTTAGGAATATTAAACACAAAGATGGAATTATATAGAACAGTCTCCTAGGGTTTAATGCAAAGATTGTAATCACACACCCTAGTAAAATACAGGAAGGTGTAAACAACACCGAATACTAAATATTGAAAACTCCAAGCTACTCTCCAGGGTCTATGTGTTGTAAAATGCAAAGGATATTACAATTATGATTCAGTTCATTTAGATGTCACAAGTATAGTTTGCTACTTAGTTGATATTAAATATTTTTAAGCAGTGTATTTTTAATCGTTTATTGCAGATTGTCGGCTGGATTTACTACTTAATTTCAGTCACACCCACCCCTTGAATTGTATGATCAGACATGTCAACATTTTTAAGACATCTGACTTAGAGATAATTATAGAGTTATATGGTATTTAATTCGTTAATACTGATACTGTAGTATTTGATTTTCTATTCAAGCATTTTTTAGTCATTTACTGCTAGCATTGAACTATATTTACTATTAAATTTAGGTCACCCTCACCACCACTATATTAAGCAGTAAGTCAGGAAAGCTCGAAATTTTACTATAGTGGCGAAACAGATCGTAATGGGGGGTCAACAGCTGATCAATCGTAACTAGATAAAAGGCTGACTGAAGCTCATTAGCGCGCGTTGAAACTGCTAAATGAATGACATAATTACCGTAAAACCGAGCGGAAACGTTCACCGGCATAAGCCGATTTTAACAAACGTCACTATGAAATTGGACAAACTATTGCTAAAGGATATTACAATTATATCTCAATTCATTAGGTATCAAATGTATAGTTAGTTTAATATTTATATTTAATATTTTCAGGCATTGTATTTGTAATCGTTTATTGCAGATTGTCGACTGGATATACTGCTAAGATTGTATTATAATATTGAATGCATCTAAGGATAAGAATATATTTTAGTCACACCCACCCCCTTATTTTCAGTAGCAGAAAATTTAAGTCACACCCACCCCTTTATTTTTAGTAGCAGATATCACATTTAATGCACCTAAGGATAAGTGCTAAATTTAAATCACAACCACCCCCTTATTTACAGTAGCAGACAATAAAATTTAAGTCCCACCCACCCCCTTATTTTTGGTGGCAAAAATATTATCATATTTCATGCATCTAAGGATAAGTACTTAATTTTAGTCACACCCACCCCCTTATTTTTAGTAGCAGGGAATTTAATTCACACCCACCCCCTTATTTTTAGTAGCAGATATCATATTTGATGCATCTAAGGATAAGTACTAAAATTTAAATCACACACACACCCTTATTTTTAGTAGCAGACATATTTAAATTTAAGGGACACCCACCCCCTTAATTTTAGTAGCAGAAATATTATCATATTTAATGCATCTAAGGATAAGTACTGAGTTTTACTTACCACCACCCCCTTATTTTTAGTAGCAGAAAATTTAAGTCACACCCACCCCTTATTTTAGTAGGAGATATCATATTTAATGCATCTAAGGATAAGTACTCAAATTTTAGTCACACCCACCTCCCTTTTTTTAGTAACAGAACTATTATCATATTTCATGCATCTGGGAAAGGGTGCTGGATTTTAGTCACCCCCACCCCCATATTTGTAGTAGCAGATATCATATTTAATGCACCTAGGGATAAGTACTAAAGTTTTAGTCAAACACCCCCCCCCCCCCCGTTTAGTTTAGCAGCAGAAATTTTAGTTACACCCACCCCCTTCTCTTCAGTAGCAGATATTTTATTTATTGCATCTAAGGATATGTACTAAAATTTAAATCACACCCACCCCCTTATTTGTACTAGCAGACATATTATCATATTTAATGCATCTAAGTATAAGTACAAAATGTTAGTCACACCAACCCCCTTATTTTTAGTAGCATAAATTTTAGTCACACCCACCCCGTTATTTTTCGTAGCAGTTATAATATTCACCCACCCCTTGAATTGTACTAGCAGACATATTATTATATTTAATGCATCTGATTTAAGGATAAGTACAGGTTATATTGTTTTTAATTCGTTAAATACCGATACTGTATTATCTGATTGATTTTATATTCAGACATTTTTAGTTATGTACTGAAAGTAGTAAACTATAGTTATTAGCTTCTAGGGAACTTTGTACAATGAAACTAACTGCCTGGGACTTATTAACGCGAGTGGCACGATGGAGGAATGACATAATTACCGTACAACCGATCTGGAACGTTCACCTCCATAAGCCGATTTTATCAAAACTCACTATGATATTGTACAAACTATGGTCAAAGGCTATTACAATTATATTTCAATTCAGTAGGTATTAAATATATTGTTGGTTAAATATTTATATTTAGTATTTTCAGGCAGTGTATTTTTTAATCGTTTATTGCAGAGTGTGGGCTGGTTGTACTACTACAATTTAGGTCACACCCACCCCAAAAAAAATTTTTTTGGTATTAGAAATATCTTTTGTACTGCATCTGATGGATTGATAAGTATAGAGTAGATTATAATTCATTGACTAATGTTGATACTATAATATCTGATTTTCTGTTCAGATATTTTTGAGCCATTTATTGCTAGTTGTAAACTATCATTACAAGGGCTAGCATCTGGGGATTTGTTACAATGTAACTAACTGCCTGGGGCTCATTCACGCGCATTGCACTATCGATGAATGAGACAAATACCGTAAAACCGAGCAGAAACGTTCACCTCTATAACCCAATTTTATCAAACGCCCAATGAAATTGTACAAAATAATGTGTATAACTATCCAAACACCACACATAGACCCTCAGACTTATGGTCACCTGAAGAAGGCACTAGCCGAAAGATCTTGTGACATTAATTGGAGAGTAGCATAATTATCATCATATTTTCTACATCTTTATTAGAGATAAGTGTAGAGTTGTATTGTATTTCATTTGTTTATATTCAATGGTCTTTGATTAATTTAGTGCATTTTGTGTAGAGTTGTATTGTATTTCATTTGTTTATATTCAATTGTCTTAAATTAGTGCATTTTGGTTTTAGTCGCATATTTCAGATTGAGTACTAGATTTATTCACAGTGATTGCATTTAACTTGGAAGTAAGTGCATAGTTATATTCTTGTTATCTGTTAATACCGATACTGTACTATTTTATGTTCCTTTCAGGCAATTATTAATCGTGTTACGGGTTGTGGACTGTGTTTACCATTGGATTCAGCTCACCCACCCACTCACCACAGCTTTATTTTAGGGACATTCATTGGAGAGGCTGCGGGTTGTGGACTGTGTTTACCATTGGATTCAGCTCACCCTCACCCACCCACTCACCACAGCTTTTTTTAGGGACATTCATTGAACAGAAGCAGAATTATCATCATAGTTGCAGCGTCTCACTGGGAGATAAGTACATAGTTGTGTTGCATTCTATTGTTGTTGTTGTTGTTGTTGTTGTTGTTGTTGACATGGTATTATCTTGTTTTATTTTCAGGCATTGCATTTCTTATCGTTGATTTCAGATTGTGGGCACGATTTACTACTTAAATTTAGTAATTCCCCCACCAACAACACTATTTTTTTTGTAGCATAAATATCATTATATTTGCAGCATCGGACTTAGAAGATAAATACAGGTTACCATATTTTCTTTTCAGGCGTTTCTAAATCACTTATTGCAGATTGTAAACAATATTACTATTAAATATCTAGTTCACTACCACACCATCACCACCACAACTTTTAACAGGATGCCGGTTAGAAATCGCAATTTCAAGATGGGACAAACACGCCGACGGGATCCTAACCCCAACAACCGTTGGATACGACTTTTTTATCAGATTTTGCAGGCAATCCACCACTTGAATATTATGAAGGACCAGGCAAACGGACTAGGAGCAACAAAGGGTTTTAAGCAGCAAATTAAACTTTTAGATAAATTCTTAAAGCCAGCCCAACCAACAACAGGACTAACACAGGAATTAGAACGTTTAAATAGGATGTGGGCTACAAAGGTCGCTGAGACGTTAACAAACCATTACAAAACCAGGATCTCCGAATTGATGGGCATGATAGTCGGCTTTCGATTTCAAGACTTTACCATAAAGAACCTATCTAACCAGGCACTAGACTGGGCTAAACGGAACTTCCGGAATAAATTGAGCCTCGATACAATACAGGAATACCAACGGATTGTCAAGTCTTTCACAACAGCTCCACCTAGACAACAAACTGACTCCACTAGGGACCCACAAACAACTAACAAAACTGTCAACAATAAAGGGGTCAGCAGTGCATGGGACGTTAATCAATGGATCCCGAAGAACCCGAGGAGCCATCAGCGAAAATTAAGCCCGCAAAAACCATTGGATAATCCGATTAAACTAAATAACAGGTTCCTACCACTACAGGTTTTAGATACACCACCGAACCGAAAACCCGAAAACCAACTAACATCGAATCCAAGACCAAACGCACAGATCGTTAACTCTGAAAAGCAACAACATCGAGTACCAAGTTCGAACCCTACGAAGCCAACATTGACAAGCACCTTCTCAACAACACCACTGAACGCGCCGAAGGACACAACACCAACAACATCAGGTCTTGTCAAACCATTGGGGGACGCTCTAAGTGGTCTAATAACACCAAGGACTCCTTCTCCAAAGCCGAATAGGACACCAGGCCGACGATCACGGTCCCCTAGCCGCTCACCATCTCCCAGCAGCTCACGCTCGATGTCACCATGCTACCCTGTGCAGACGTATGCTGCCGTTACACTATCACCACCGAAGGTAACACGATTTACACGACACCGTGGCAACAAAGCGGAATGGAAATTACCGAGATTTACCCATTCAACAGTGATAATTGGAGACTCAAACGTATCCCGAATTAGGAATGAAACTGGCAACAAACACCTACAAATTGAGTCGTATCCGGGAGCAAGAATATGTCATTTTCAAGCCATGTTTAGGAATTACCAACACCAAGACAAACCAAAGGAAATAATTATTCACGTAGGGATTAATGACAGGGATAACAACAACAACACCGGAGTGGCGCAAAGCATGACGAATTTAGCACAGATCGCTAAAGCAACATTCCCAGACTCGGAAATATTCCTGGCACAAACCCCAGTTTCCAACACCATGGATGAAATAAGACCACGAGAAGCGTTCAACATCAGGAAACTCAACGAACATTTGACTAAAATCACGGTGCAAGGAGTAAGCCACCTAGATAGCAACATCAGGGGTGGTTGCTTTTTTGAGTCAGACGGGATTCATTGGTGCCCCAGAACAGCCAACAGCATCGTCAATAAATGGGTACATCAACTCAGGGTGTACAAGTCGGTTTTTTGTCCAGTCCAGAAGGGCACAGCCAGGACAATGAAACACAATTAGGTAGCAGTGTCGTGAACCTAAGCTCTAGGAGACTTTCTATTTCGGAGAAATCACTTTTAGAAAAGGGTTTGAAATTCATTCCAGCACCAAAATATATTGATCACTGCGAAATTACGAAACCAATTAAAGAATTCACTAGAAAATTAATGATCAATAAATTCTTTCATTCAAAGAAAACTATGATTAAGACGCCTTTCACAGATAAAAGCAATTGGTGCCCACCGCCTTCAACCCTTACACCATCAATTCGAGAGATAACCGACCGTATCTTTAAAAGGGTTTCTAAGATGCAAATGAGAAGAGAAACACCTAATCTTCCGACTAACGAGTTTGCAGCTTTACAAACACTTCGCAATGACTCTGATATTGTTATTAAAAAGGCGGACAAAGGTTCAGCAACGGTTATCTTAGATAAAAAGGATTATATTTGGGAAATAGATCGACAACTTGCTAATTCTAAGCATTACAGGAAATTAGATCAACCTATTTATCATACTACAAGTAAACAAATAACTAACATCATACATCGGCTGGTAAACAACAAAAAGATCAGTAAAAAACAGGTGCAGTACTTAACACCAGCCGAGAACCCGAGGCCAAGGCATATTTATACTTTACCAAAAATTCACAAAAGCCCCGAATCCTGGTCTATTCCGTTTCAAATTCCACCAGGAAGACCAATAATATCTGATGTGGGGAGTGAATCATATCGCATTTCGGAATATATAGACTCATTCTTAGCACCATTGGCAGCTAAACACTCATCATATCTCAGAGATACTACGGACTTTTTAGAAAAAATTAGAGATATCAAATTACCTTCAAACAGCTTTCTTGCCACTTTGGATGTTGAAAGTATGTACACAAATATTGATATTAAGGATGGATTGAAGGCGGTGTTTAACAGTTTCAAGGCGAATCCAAACCCAAGTAGACCAGATTTAGAAATTTTGGAACTATTGAAACTGTGTTTAGAAAACAATGATTTTGAATTTAATGGCAATTGGTATCTACAAATTTCAGGAACAGCTATGGGAAAGAAATTCGCCCCAAGTTATGCAAATATTTTTATGGCAGAGTGGGAAAAAGCCGCATTCAATAGTTGTCAACTTCTTCCCGCAGTATATTTAAGGTTTCTGGATGATATTTTTCTGATTTGGACTTATTCCAAGGACGAGTTTGATCAATTTATCCAAACTTTAAATAATTTCCATCCTTCCGTAAAACTTAAAGCTATCGTCAGCGACACTTCTGTCGATTTTCTGGATACAACCGTTTTTAAAGGACCCATGTTTGGAAATACCGGTATTTTAGATACAAAGGTATTCTTTAAGTCCACAGACACACATCAGTTACTGCATAAATCTTCTTTTCACCCTAAGCACACCTTTAAGGGGATCCTAAAATCACAAATTATTAGATTTGACAGAATTTGTTCTAGGAAGGTAGATTTTCAGAGGGCTACAAACACACTGTTTAGAGTTTTAAGAACACGAGGGTATTCCAAGCACTTTCTCAGACAAATTAAGAACAATGCAATAGAAAATTTTGATACCAAACTACACGGAGTAGCTAAAGCAAAACCATGTAATAGCAGTCGCTGCAGCACTTGCCCATTTTTACAGGAAACACACATTTTCAAAAGTCAGCAGACTAATCAAACCTTTTATATTAAGCAAAATCTTTCATGCGATTCTAAAAACGTCATATACCTCATCACATGTAAGAAATGTGGAATACAATATGTGGGACAGACCAGTCTTACATTAAGAGATAGATTCACTAGACACAGATTTGATATCAGACACAAGGCAAATAAAACCGTTCCTAACCATTTTAATACCTCAGACCATTCGATTAACGATTGTTGTATCACGCCAATTGAATATGTAGCGGATAAAGACAAACTAACGAAAAGAGAACAGTATTGGATACAAAAACTTAAATCATTAATGCCCGGGGGCCTAAATTTACATGAAGAGTTTGAAAAACTAATCCCGTTTGTCATTACATATAACACAAAAGCAACACAAGTTGCCAAACTAATGAAACAAGGGTATCTCGAAATTCAGCAGATATTCCCAGCCATATTTTCTCATAAATTCATTACAGCTTATTGCAGAAATAAAAATTTAAGTGACTTCATTGTCAGAAGTAAGTTAAAGAGCGAAAGTAATTCTCCCTAGGCCAGAGCTTATTAGGGTCCCCTAACCCTAATCCTAACTCTAAACCTAACCCTAACCAAAACCCCAACCCCCAACAACACCCCCCCCCCTTATTATATCCAGGATTCTAAGGTTCATACTTATCCGGAATCGGAATCTTAGGAATATTAAACACAAAGATGGAATTATATAGAACAGTCTCCTAGGGTTTAATGCAAAGATTGTAATCACACACCCTAGTAAAATACAGGAAGGTGTAAACAACACCGAATACTAAATATTGAAAACTCCAAGCTACTCTCCAGGGTCTATGTGTTGTAAAATGCAAAGGATATTACAATTATGATTCAGTTCATTTAGATGTCACAAGTATAGTTTGCTACTTAGTTGATATTAAATATTTTTAAGCAGTGTATTTTTAATCGTTTATTGCAGATTGTCGGCTGGATTTACTACTTAATTTCAGTCACACCCACCCCTTGAATTGTATGATCAGACATGTCAACATTTTTAAGACATCTGACTTAGGGATAATTATAGAGTTATATGGTATTTAATTCGTTAATACTGATACTGTAGTATTTGATTTTCTATTCAAGCATTTTTTAGTCATTTACTGCTAGCATTGAACTATATTTACTATTAAATTTAGGTCACCCTCACCACCACTATATTAAGCAGTAAGTCAGGAAAGCTCGAAATTTTACTATAGTGGCGAAACAGATCGTAATGGGGGGTCAACAGCTGATCAATCGTAACTAGATAAAAGGCTGACTGAAGCTCATTAGCGCGCGTTGAAACTGCTAAATGAATGACATAATTACCGTAAAACCGAGCGGAAACGTTCACCGGCATAAGCCGATTTTAACAAACGTCACTATGAAATTGGACAAACTATTGCTAAAGGATATTACAATTATATCTCAATTCATTAGGTATCAAATGTATAGTTAGTTTAATATTTATATTTAATATTTTCAGGCATTGTATTTGTAATCGTTTATTGCAGATTGTCGACTGGATATACTGCTAAGATTGTATTATAATATTGAATGCATCTAAGGATAAGAATATATTTTAGTCACACCCACCCCCTTATTTTCAGTAGCAGAAAATTTAAGTCACACCCACCCCTTTATTTTTAGTAGCAGATATCATATTTAATGCACCTAAGGATAAGTGCTAAATTTAAATCACAACCACCCCCTTATTTACAGTAGCAGACATTAAAATTTAAGTCCCACCCACCCCCTTATTTTTGGTGGCAGAAATATTATCATATTTCATGCATCTAAGGATAAGTACTTAATTTTAGTCACACCCACCCCCTTATTTTTAGTAGCAGGGAATTTAATTCACACCCACCCCCTTATTTTTAGTAGCAGATATCATATTTGATGCATCTAAGGATAAGTACTAAAATTTAAATCACACACACACCCTTATTTTTAGTAGCAGACATATTTAAATTTAAGGGACACCCACCCCCTTAATTTTAGTAGCAGAAATATTATCATATTTAATGCATCTAAGGATAAGTACTGAGTTTTACTTACCACCACCCCCTTATTTTTAGTAGCAGAAAATTTAAGTCACACCCACCCCTTATTTTAGTAGGAGATATCATATTTAATGCATCTAAGGATAAGTACTCAAATTTTAGTCACACCCACCTCCCTTTTTTTAGTAACAGAACTATTATCATATTTCATGCATCTGGGAAAGGGTGCTGGATTTTAGTCACCCCCACCCCCATATTTGTAGTAGCAGATATCATATTTAATGCACCTAGGGATAAGTACTAAAGTTTTAGTCAAACACCCCCCCCCCCGCCCCCGTTAAGTTTAGCAGCAGAAATTTTAGTTACACCCACCCCCTTCTCTTCAGTAGCAGATATTTTATTTATTGCATCTAAGGATATGTACTAAAATTTAAATCACACCCACCCCCTTATTTGTACTAGCAGACATATTATCATATTTAATGCATCTAAGTATAAGTACAAAATGTTAGTCACACCAACCCCCTTATTTTTAGTAGCATAAATTTTAGTCACACCCACCCCGTTATTTTTCGTAGCAGTTATAATATTCACCCACCCCTTGAATTGTACTAGCAGACATATTATTATATTTAATGCATCTGATTTAAGGATAAGTACAGGTTATATTGTTTTTAATTCGTTAAATACCGATACTGTATTATCTGATTGATTTTATATTCAGACATTTTTAGTTATGTACTGAAAGTAGTAAACTATAGTTATTAGCTTCTAGGGAACTTTGTACAATGAAACTAACTGCCTGGGACTTATTAACGCGAGTGGCACGATGGAGGAATGACATAATTACCGTACAACCGATCTGGAACGTTCACCTCCATAAGCCGATTTTATCAAAACTCACTATGATATTGTACAAACTATGGTCAAAGGCTATTACAATTATATTTCAATTCAGTAGGTATTAAATATATTGTTGGTTAAATATTTATATTTAGTATTTTCAGGCAGTGTATTTTTTAATCGTTTATTGCAGAGTGTGGGCTGGTTGTACTACTACAATTTAGGTCACACCCACCCCAAAAAAATTTTTTTTGGTATTAGAAATATCTTTTGTACTGCATCTGATGGATTGATAAGTATAGAGTAGATTATAATTCATTGACTAATGTTGATACTATAATATCTGATTTTCTGTTCAGATATTTTTGAGCCATTTATTGCTAGTTGTAAACTATCATTACAAGGGCTAGCATCTGGGGATTTGTTACAATGTAACTAACTGCCTGGGGCTCATTCACGCGCATTGCACTATCGATGAATGAGACAAATACCGTAAAACCGAGCAGAAACGTTCACCTCTATAACCGGATTTTATCAAACGCCCAATGAAATTGTACAAAATAATGTGTATAACTATCCAAACACCACACATAGACCCTCAGACTTATGGTCACCTGAAGAAGGCACTAGCCGAAAGATCTTGTGACATTAATTGGAGATTAGCATAATTATCATCATATTTTCTACATCTTTATTAGAGATAAGTGTAGAGTTGTATTGTATTTCATTTGTTTATATTCAATGGTCTTTGATTAATTTAGTGCATTTTGTGTAGAGTTGTATTGTATTTCATTTGTTTATATTCAATTGTCTTAAATTAGTGCATTTTGGTTTTAGTCGCATATTTCAGATTGAGTACTAGATTTATTCACAGTGATTGCATTTAACTTGGAAATAAGTGCATAGTTATATTCTTGTTATCTGTTAATACCGATACTGTACTATTTTATGTTCCTTTCAGGCAATTATTAATCGTGTTACGGGTTGTGGACTGTGTTTACCATTGGATTCAGCTCACCCACCCACTCACCACAGCTTTATTTTAGGGACATTCATTGGAGAGGCTGCGGGTTGTGGACTGTGTTTACCATTGGATTCAGCTCACCCTCACCCACCCATTCACCACAGCTTTTTTTAGGGACATTCATTGAACAGAAGCAGAATTATCATCATAGTTGCAGCGTCTCACTGGGAGATAAGTACATAGTTGTGTTGCATTCTATTGTTGTTGTTGTTGTTGTTGTTGTTGTTGACATGGTATTATCTTGTTTTATTTTCAGGCATGGCATTTCTTATCGTTGATTTCAGATTGTGGGCACGATTTACTACTTAAATTTGGTAATTCCCCCACCAACAACACTATTTTTTTTGTAGCATAAATATCATTATATTTGCAGCATCGGACTTAGAAGATAAATACAGGTTACCATATTTTCTTTTCAGGCGTTTCTAAATCACTTATTGCAGATTGTAAACAATATTACTATTAAATATCTAGTTCACTACCACACCATCACCACCACAACTTTTAACAGGATGCCGGTTAGAAATCGCAATTTCAAGATGGGACAAACACGCCGACGGGATCCTAACCCCAACAACCGTTGGATACGACTTTTTTATCAGATTTTGCAGGCAATCCACCACTTGAATATTATGAAGGACCAGGCAAACGGACTAGGAGCAACAAAGGGTTTTAAGCAGCAAATTAAACTTTTAGATAAATTCTTAAAGCCAGCCCAACCAACAACAGGACTAACACAGGAATTAGAACGTTTAAATAGGATGTGGGCTACAAAGGTCGCTGAGACGTTAACAAACCATTACAAAACCAGGATCTCCGAATTGATGGGCATGATAGTCGGCTTTCGATTTCAAGACTTTACCATAAAGAACCTATCTAACCAGGCACTAGACTGGGCTAAACGGAACTTCCGGAATAAATTGAGCCTCGATACAATACAGGAATACCAACGGATTGTCAAGTCTTTCACAACAGCTCCACCTAGACAACAAACTGACTCCACTAGGGACCCACAAACAACTAACAAAACTGTCAACAATAAAGGGGTCAGCAGTGCATGGGACGTTAATCAATGGATCCCGAAGAACCCGAGGAGCCATCAGCGAAAATTAAGCCCGCAAAAACCATTGGATAATCCGATTAAACTAAATAACAGGTTCCTACCACTACAGGTTTTAGATACACCACCGAACCGAAAACCCGAAAACCAACTAACATCGAATCCAAGACCAAACGCACAGATCGTTAACTCTGAAAAGCAACAACATCGAGTACCAAGTTCGAACCCTACGAAGCCAACATTGACAAGCACCTTCTCAACAACACCACTGAACGCGCCGAAGGACACAACACCAACAACATCAGGTCTTGTCAAACCATTGGGGGACGCTCTAAGTGGTCTAATAACACCAAGGACTCCTTCTCCAAAGCCGAATAGGACACCAGGCCGACGATCACGGTCCCCTAGCCGCTCACCATCTCCCAGCAGCTCACGCTCGATGTCACCATGCTACCCTGTGCAGACGTATGCTGCCGTTACAGTATCACCACCGAAGGTAACACGATTTACACGACACCGTGGCAACAAAGCGGAATGGAAATTACCGAGATTTACCCATTCAACAGTGATAATTGGAGACTCAAACGTATCCCGAATTAGGAATGAAACTGGCAACAAACACCTACAAATTGAGTCGTATCCGGGAGCAAGAATATGTCATTTTCAAGCCATGTTTAGGAATTACCAACACCAAGACAAACCAAAGGAAATAATTATTCACGTAGGGATTAATGACAGGGATAACAACAACAACACCGGAGTGGCGCAAAGCATGACGAATTTAGCACAGATCGCTAAAGCAACATTCCCAGACTCGGAAATATTCCTGGCACAAACTATGAGGCGCCGTAGCGGACAAAAGCTGGTCCAATCAGAGCTTTGCCGTTGAAATTTCGATGTCGTATGTCGAGATATCCAATTTCACGTGTTGAATCATAAATCGTTGTCCTTTAAAGTTCCATTTCGTAGGCCGAGATTTTAGATTGTATCTGTTGAATCAAACAGTAGTGGTTGAAAGTTATATTTTATATGTTGAGATTTCAAATTGTGGTGTTTGAAATACATAGCGGTAGTTGAATGATCCATTTCATATGTTGAGTTTTTAGATTGTACCTGTCGAGAAATCCAATTTCACGTTTTACAATGTATATTTTGAATTACATAGCGGTGGTTGGAATGTGAATATCATATGTCGAGAATCCTTAATTCTCACGTTGTATGCAGCTGTTTGCGACGAAAGATCCATTTCATTAAGAGTGTTAAGATGTATCGTTTGTGTATTCAGTCTATGCATTTACAGCTTGAAACTTTTCATTCGTGGTTCGAGAATTACCAAGGACGTCTTCGCTAGAGGTCGCTCTGGCTATGACAACCTCGCTATTTTAACTTCGGAACATTCCGGATTTAGACGAGCGAAAATACCATGCAATATATACTTTTATTAGTGATTTTACTGCTCTTTATTCAAGAAACTTTAACTAGTGAGCTACAGGACTACATTTTAAGTATATATAGTGATCTACAAGTGATACAAAATTGTGCTGAGGATGATCTTAATATCCTCGAGTTCTTGGAACGGAGGCTTGAGGACCATGCAAAGTTGATCGCAACCATCGTTGGAATAATGCACGAGAGCAATACTCAGGTTATTATTATTATTATTATTATTATTATTATTATTATTATTATTATTATTATTATTATTTAAATTTGGTGCAGTATGTGTGAATGTATTTAAAATTGACAAGATGCATATAAACAACACTGATACGGCCTTCATCGGTAAATCTGAGACCAAAAATGTGTTTCCTGTTGTAGTTTTAATTAAAATAACTAATAGTTAACTTATTAATTTTAAATAGAATGTGGGTAAAGAAATACAAAATTATTATTATTATTATTATTATTATTATTATTATTATTATTATTATTATTATTATTATTATTGAAATAGGAGTGATTTCAAGAAGGTTTAACAGTTATTGTATGCCCTGTATATGTACAATAATTATGATCATAAGCAACATTTTATAAATTTTTGTCCAATTCGCTACCATATATATTTGGATCCTTATTTGCTACAGTTTTACATTTATAAACAATCACTAGATGGCATGTCAAAAATTAATCAGAAATCCTAATTTACTGCAACAATGGAGCCCAAAATAATACAGCATTGGAATATACTGGGCTAAACCTGATGAACAAATCAATTTCTGGGTTTGTAAACACAATTAATCTTTTCCCCATCCAACCGAAAAAGAGATTCAAACTAAGGTCAACATAGTCAGCATCCTTCGTCTTACCTGAAAGGTCCATCCCATGATAATACTATTTATGCATGGTGTCCACCTCAACCGACGAGGGAAGAGGTGGTACGTCCGGAAGATTATAGCAGCCCTACGGCAGTTAACCCGGTAGCCAACAGTTTAAGTGACTTTTCGCTGTGACTATGTCCATGTGGGGGTGGGGGTGGTTTAAAATTCACGCACTGTATAAGTAGTTTATCTGCAAAAATTCTTGGAAAAGTGATATGAAGAATTATTTCTTGCAATAATTATTGTTTTTAGTAGTATTGGGGCTGGGGGGGGGGGGGGAGGCTGTTTTAGTGTTTGGATACTACTCTTCGTTTGGACAAGATAAAGAGGTAGTGTGCTTTATCTATGTGTTCAGGTTAAAGTAAGTTATTTTTGTAAGTTTAAATTGATTGAAATGATTGTAGGATGCTTTTTATTTAAATACTTATTATGTTTAAAATCATGTGTTTGTGAGTACTATATTTGCTTTTGGTTCATGTAATTATTATGACTATTTTCATATATCGTGCAAATTGTTTATCTATGTTTATAATAAGTTTTTATTAGATAATTATTATGTATGAGGGTTCTAATTGATTTTGGAGATTTCACTAGAGAATATAAGATTCTAAGACTGTAATTTGTTTTTGCATTGTATTTCATTTATCAGTGTTTTAAATATCTTGTTTCATTACTTTTAGTGTAACTTGGATTTAAATGCTTATTATATTTAAAGTCATGTATTGATGAGTATTATGAAGTAATCATTATGTGTAAAGTCGCGTTGGGGTGAGTGGGGGGGGGTTGTTTTGTTTTTAATTTGTTTTGGAGAGTTTGCCCCCGAGAATATAATGTTCCAACACTTTATTTTGTTTCTGTATTGTTTTTCAGTTATCAGTGTTCTAATTTGTGTTGAAAGTATCTTGTTTCGCTAGTTTCTATGTGATGTTTTTTTGGGGGGGTGGGGGGTGGGAGTCAGTCTAGTCTCGGCTTCAGCCTGTTTAATGTTTGGTGAAGCATGCCACGTGTTGTGATAATTGCCATGTGTTAGTAGGGCTATTACGATATTGTTTTCAAACGTGGGAAATAATAATATACGTTCATTCATAAAGTCCTGTACATGGTGGTTTGCCGCGGACGTAGACGTTATCAGCTCGTGTCGTCTGCTGAGGTATCAAGTTACTACTGCTAGATTTATGGCGTATTAGTTCAGTGTGGGGAGTATGTATGGTAGTTTTAAAGCAGTTTTGAGGTCGAGTAGATAATAACTTAGGATCGGCGTGGGGGGGGGGGGGTGTACTATGTTGTATTTGGGGGGGTATAATGTAATGGGGGGGGGGGGGGAATTTCCAGTTGAATGAGTTATGTTTTATTTCCGTTTCGTTTTGGGGGGTGTGTATGAGAGTCTGTATTTCAGGGTTTAAAGGCAATTTGGATGTTGGAGATATAATGGCTTAGGATTGGCGTGTAGGGGGTCAGGTGTCTATGGTATTGTGGGGGGTTAGTTTCTGTATTTTATTGTGGGGTGGGGTAGTATTCTGCTAATTGGGGATATGTTTAGTTTGGGAGTGGTTATAAAAGGGGCCTTAGGATTATGTGTTTATGGTGTGTGGGGGTAATAGGTGGTGTACATGGGTAAGAAGGGGGGAGATTGATATAAGATTAATAGTGAAGAAATTTTTTTTTTTTTATTATTATTGTTTATATATATATATATATATATATATATATATATATATATATATATATATATATATATATATATATATATATAGTTTTTTTTGTTTATAATGCATGTCGCGTGGTGGCATCTTAAAGTATTTGGGACCGTTGGTTCTATTAGATGTTTTATGCTTTCTGTACGTATAACTGTGGTGGATCCGTGAAGGGCAAACGGCCGATAAAAGTATTGGTCAACCCTAGGTCTTCGGGGAAACTGGGCGGCGATTCAACTGTTGGTGAATCGTACGGTTATACAGGGTCGAGACACGCGTGTGTTGCAATTGTAGTACAATTGAATACATTGTTGTATTTACATAGCTACTTCAAATCACAATAGTATTTCAAGGGATTGCATCAATCTCAATAAAAGCTAGCAACTTGATTAAATACATGTTCGTGCTAGTTGTCGCAATCCATTCGTGCGATAGTATAGTTGGATGTTTTTGTATTTGTTATCGTGATTTATACTTGGGGTAATACAACTTTTGCAAAGGTTCCTTGGATCTGTGTATAGTCCAGGAGATTCCTTTGTATTTGTGTTTTATTTTGTATTAATATTTAATTTAATCATGTATTGTGAATGGTTGTGATTGTAATTGTGGGTTGAACGCATGAGTTATTGAGTTGATAATCATTATTTTTCATTAATAATTTATTTCATAAATTTATATTTTCTTTCACATATTGTGTTTGTGTTGTTCATTTAATCCACCATCCTCTCGGTAACAATTCTGTTACAAACACATTCTATTAAGATCTATAATTTTTTCCTGAAAATAAACTTCTCATAATTGCAGTCTACTATTTATTTCCTTACATATTTAGATCCCGATCAATGTTGAAGCAGTTCTTTAAGAAATACATGGAATGAATACTTGCATTCATATTAAATAACCAAAATTGTGCAATCAAAGGCAACATGGAGCAACACAAGTCTCAACAGGAGCAATACATCCTTTAAAATTACATTTTAAGTGTTGATAATTGACTTTTAAGTAGATGTAATTTAAATATTGTACCAAATTTTGCTTCAATCCATGAAATCTTTCAACTGTTAAAAAAAAATCAGATTAATGACTGGTAATAAATATGAATTTTTGGTACATGACTGCTAGGTATTGACAACTGAAACAGTATAAAAGCCACAAAAATGTTTTTAGACAAGTGATAATACCTACAGGCCTGCTCCGGTTCAATAATGGAGCCAGATTTCACAAATTAATTTGCTTTGCAGGGACTTCTCTGTTTACAGCAGTATACAATCAAGGTTGGTGTTAAATAAGTCATTAAGCGACCGTTAGGTAGTACACAAAAACCTAAGTAAAACAAAAGAAATTTGTATAACATATACACAATGTAATTTTACCATGTTTTATCAATTAAGTTTTTAAGTGCTAAGTTAGTTTCAATTCATGGAGTACTTCATAAATTAATTGGCTGATATCAATTTGAGATGGGCGAACGTGATGGGAGAGACACTGTCAAACCTGTTGGATACTATTTTCCACCTAAAAATGTATGGGATGGGGGTGGTGTAAACACAAAAAAAGATTTGGCTTTTGTATTATTTAATATATAACAATAGCTTTCATTTCAAATTATGAAAATACAAGCCATAGGATGATGACATAATTGACTGTTATGACTTGGTTGTATTAAGCATTTTTAATATTTTTCATAAATAGAACAAATGAAGCTGTAAGAAGATAGCAAAGCTAGTGTACAAATAAAGTAGCTTGCATGTCATTGTACCATGTTCATGGAAACATTCATACAGTTTTTTAGCGAGTCAAACTTCAGACATGTTCACTGAATATAAATATCCAGCTACCAACTCAATGCAAAACTCTAAAATGAAAAATGACTTAAGCTAACATAAATGCAAAATGAAATTGGTGTCAATGCTGCATAAATCTTACTTGATCTGTTAAATATGTTACATTCATCAACATCCATCCATGTATGATGCATATGATAAATAATCCTTGACAAACTGAAGTAAACATGAGAAAAATGTGGCATAACTTTTGAGCACACAACAATGGTTGCACAATATGACCTTAACCTGAAGGTCACCATGCAGGTGCTACTTAATGCTATGTCTTGTTCCTATTAACAATAAAAACTGAGAAGCACTTAAGGAAACCTGACCACGATGGTTATACATGTTATGTAAGGAACATCACAAAATATAAAAGGTGCAATAGTCAATACAACGGTAAACTAAACAATGTCTTGCTTATGAGAATATTATAAATTTTATTTGTATACAGAAAGAGGGAAGGATAGAGGAAAGAGTCCAAAGGAGAAATAAAGATAACTACAACAGGGGGATACTCTTTTCTTGTACATACATGTGCCCAATTTTCATTTTTGTAGTCATATTTTGGTAAATAATTCATGATTACACGTGTTTTCTTTAAGGTATCCCATATGAAATGTACCTTTCACTTTCATAGTAGTTTTAACGACCTTCTGAGAATATCTCAGTCTTCAGATAATGCATTTAATCTTTCATTCTACAACCATATATACAAAATTCCAGAAAGAAAATAAAAATTAGTACCTGAGCAGCTGATTATTTGTTAATAAATCCAAACCTAAAATTTTCATGGAGCTGATTACACTTTAAAATATGATGACACTTGCTCTGTATTTATCTTTGTACTTGTCCAAATGTTTTGTACATATCAAAGTTAGTATTTCTATGATTGCTACAAAATGTACACTTGTCATTTGTAATTATTTATAGAAAGTGTTTTGTTCAAAGGTCTATATTGAAGCACAAGCATTTTGCACCTTTATTGTTTATTATTGGTACTTTTGGTTTAATATTCACTGATTTGTGAATGTAACTGTCATAGAAATAGCAGCCGCCATATTCCTTTGGAATGTATTGTAGTCATTTACTACTGGAATCTTCAGCTCCATAGTACAGGTGTTTGCATATGGAAACCCTGCAGTATAGCACTGTGCCACATCTTGTAGGTCCTCTGGGTGTGTAAAGGACAGCTGAAGAGGCAAGTTGAATCCTAGTGCAGGCACCTCATCTGCTCCAGTTGTGAAAGCAAGAAGATCCTTTAGAGTCACAGACACTTCTCCTTGACCTTCTAAGACAAAACAAAATATTTTTACACTTGACTGTCAAAGAGGCTGCTGTAATTATTAAATACAGATATGCAGTTTATAAGCATTTCACAACAGGAGATCTTGCATTACTATGATGGAATATTTAGCACAAAATCAGACATTATAACCATATAAACATCCCCACTATCGAACATTTTATCAAACTACTTTGTCCCACATCAATATTTGCAATATTTAGCTGAAACAGTATATACTGCCCCATTGTCTGATTGGATGCAACTGAATCTTATCTAAACAGATTCATAAATTTACATTTAGTAGTTGTAAGGAAAATGACAGTCATAGATAAGTGTCTCAAACTTTAACACTGAAAGCAAATTTTAATTCCAAGTTAATGACTTGGAACATACTGCAAATCAAGTTACTGAATACCAAACGGGTTATCTCACTGGTTAACTTACAAACTGCTTGCTATGGGCACTTGTTTAAAACACCAGTTGAACCAGCAAAATATGACATGGCTAATGTGGAATGAAGTTAATCAATGATCCTTGGCTAGCAATACTGGTATATCGGGATTTTCTAGCCTGCAGGCCACATCTGGACCAAGACCGGGTTTTATCGTAGTTTCACTTACACCATATTGGTACATTTAAAAATCATACCATATGTGCCCTGAAGGAAGTTGCACATGTCTGCAGTATATGCTGCCCTATAAAACAAACTCTTCTGCTGAAGCTCAGGTGCTACTTTGGTAAAGAATTATGTTTGCAGAGATAACAACATTAAAGAGCAATTGTACTGATGCGCTGAGAATGTGGTCTAAAAAAGCCAACAGGTTTAACAAAGCTTTTTTCAAGCCTTGTTTTACTGCCGTCGAATCATTATTTCTAGGTATAAAGACATGCGAGATTTTAATAGCTCTTTTTCAAAAACTTGTACTTGCTTACAGCTGCAATATTTTCTATACATGTTAAAATTGTACCTTCTAAATCTTGTAAGAAATCTCTCCAGTACACTAATATTCTCTCCTCTATGCGTTTCCGGTTACTTCCTTCAGTCGACCACTTCACATCAAACATGTTATCCAACTGCAAAGCATCAAGAGGCTTTATGGTGAAAATGAAAACCTCCTTCCACTGCTTCTTGTTTTTCTTTATTTCATCAACTAAACCCATGGTCTGAAGTCCATTCTCAAATCTAAAACACATAAATTAAGAAAATACAGGAAATGTTTGTATGGAACATGGATGCACCACACAGAACACTTAATCTAAGTGTCCAGAATGGACAATATTAAGTAGCATGCAGGCTCCTACCAGTCATAGACAGACAAAGAGGGTCTCAAATGGGTAATGATTTAATAGTGAATTTATGAAATGAGTTGAACAAGTCCAGCTTTTGTGAGCCTTTATCAAATCATTTCCCATTTGAAATTCTCCTTATCACAGTTTTCAAACAAGTTGCAATTATGTACATAAAATGAACAATGAATAATTCTGGATATTCCGGCAGAATCGGCACCTTTCATTTCTAGTATGTACACAAAAATCCCGATCCTATTTGAAGTAGTAAAAGTAGATTATACTTGTTCACAAACTATAAATCAAAGAACAAGTATCCATCTTAATAAACACAACATTGTATAATGACAAATTCATTTTTCGACACAGAATGTCAAATAAATATGTCAGATTGTTTGATATGGTACACTGTACCAGTAAGAGTCCATGTTCACCCTAAAATGTCGCTTTCACAATAAAACAATACATTGTTCTGAGATTCATCTGAAAGGACTGCTTGATGCAGAAATTTCCATATTTATTGTAATGTATTTGTGGACTGATATTTGCAGTATTTGATTTGGAACATTAGACTGTACAGAAGACGTAAACAAATTTCTTTCTGAGTTAGATTTGCATCACATATTTGCCTCGTAAATGTGGTGTGGTTGGAAAAATTCTGTCAGTTGGGAGACCGGTTTATGTCCACATTATTCTGTGAACAGAGGTGAGTTTATTTACTTGTGCAACTTAACATTTAAACCACACTTGTATATCGGGTAGATAATATATTACAGATATACCACCCTTCCACCCCCATCCTAAACACCAGAATGAGCAATACCCTTGTTTTCGCTTCTTGTTCTGGTTCTTGTATTGGGGTTTCACAACATTTTTCAGATGACAATATTTTCAATCATAACATAACAAATTCCTGTGGGAGTACATTGGTGGTATTCAAACAGATGAGACCATTTCCCCATTCCCTTCCTTCAGTCAAGTTAGAAAAAATTGTTTATTGAAAACAACAATTCCTACAGGCAGGGTTCAGAAAGTGTTCCTATGATCACAGCCAATCAGTAAAGAGAATTTTCCACAATAATTTCATGGCCTTATTGAGACAAATCAGAATCACATAAAGTGATACTTAACATACTGGGATATCCAGAATATGAAACTGGGCATACTTTAAGAACACTATACAGACTATGTAATAAGAAACATTTAAACCTTGCAATGGACTTAGAAAACATTAGAAGTGGAGATTAGAAATTAGTCCTAGAATTTGACTACCCAAACTTTAAAATTCATAATATAAAAAAATTATTAATATCCTAAGCATAATATCTTCTGTGTACTCATGTATATTTTGTAGAGGTGTCTGACAGGTCTCAATGCAAATGAAATGCATGTATGCAAATATTCAATTAAATGTAAAAATATCAAGAAAGCCACATTACTAACCATTGTACAAGCCTGAAAAATGCATACCCTGAATCAACTGGTAATAGCATAGGAAACTAGAAATATTCAAATACCCTTGAGGTACACATCAGCTACCTAACATTAAATTAATGCATTTCAACCATTAAGTTGTGCATTCTCAAGAATCTGATATTTGTGTTTACAGCAAATTTATTTAAGGTGTAACTTAGCAGTCATAGTTGCTGAAATATGGTTTACAGCAGAGATTGTATCTCAATGGGGGTAATTAATTCATTCATTCATGATAATTAATTACTTTCCTAGTACGTTACTTACTGTTCAAATGGTGACTGTATTCTGTCACAAACCACAAATTTTGTCAAGGATTTCACTAATGTAGTTTGCCCATCTTGATTAAAATGCAAAGTTAGACTCATGCATCCAGCAAGGTTGATTAATTCTACTGCTTTAAAAACAGCTGCCTTGAAATCCTCTTCATTGGAAGCAGCAGCTATCTGCAATAAAGTTTAATATCAATTAAGTATAGCTCCATATATTTTTAACCTTTAAATATTTATATTTTAGCATTTTCTCTTTTCTCAATATTAACTTATTTACAATAGAGAATTTGATGCATCACACTGAAATCTGGTGATATTTAGGCATTTTGTAACACACAGCCACAGCCCACTCAAGAGTCACATTTGTGCACTAATTTAAGTGATGGTGGCTATAACAACAAAATAGCAATAATGACAATAAATTGAACATGTAGAAGATCAAATCTGAAGTACATAAACCTTTTACTGGAAGCAATTCTTCATCTTCTCACTGTTCCCCACTTCGTTCTTTATTTGAAATTGTTGTGTCCTGTATTATATGCATAACATTTTCTAAAAAAATGAAGACTTGCATTTTATTATTTGCATCATAAAAGTGTCTTACATATTGGCACATACAGCTAATTCTGTTCCCATTGACTATAATGCTAATGTTTGGTAGGATCGGCATAACACACTTACATTCTATGAACAATCTGTCCAAGAGGAAACCTATGTATCAATTAAACTGATGTGCTGTGTTCCTTTTTCTTTGAGAAAAAATACAATTTGAAATAAAATACTTCATATATAACCACACATAGACTGGTTCCATAGTTCCAAAAATAATTAGTTTGCTGTGACATAGAACTTTTACTTGCATAGAATTATTGATATTCTACAGCTTTGCAATAACAATATTTAAAGATATAAAGGAATTTAGCTCAGGTGTACTCGATCCTTTTCTTGGTGCAAGGATACTTTGTAAATTCTACAAATTATTATTACAAAAATGTATACCGCTTCCACTTGCTCACGCAGCTCATAATCACAAATCTCATTGGGAGTTGGCTGAATGGATGCAATACCCTCAGCTAATGCCATGTAAAGGGTATGACTGATAAAGTTTGGACTTGGCCCTCTGTGTATAATGAAATAGGCCAACATTTGCCCTGCTTTGTAGTATGTACATTTAGTTAAACCTGGAAAATAATAAAATAAAAATTATAGTAATGATGTCAATTTTTTAAGTTTGGATGAACATCATTTTGACATTAAAATATTTTTATACTAGAATTAGTCTGGGAGGAGTGGTTACATTTAAGGTTATCTGCGTTTGTGAATTAACCTGGATGCTTTAATATCATTTAGAAAGATTGGTAATATATCATGTTATATCAACTGCATTTGCACCAGGTTTGAAAGGCTAAATGTAAGGATGTTTTTTATGATCTTGTTTACATATGTGCCAAGTGTTTTGTTTTCAAAGCAGAAATTACATAATTTTGATAAATGAGAAAACTGCTCAGTTGGTGCTGGACCATAACCCATATATACTCATGTCACGGTTAGGTCTAACTACAGAGACCAAGATATGCTTTTGTATCATGTGCCTTAAGACCTAAATCAATACAGTCAGTTTGGAGTACTCAGCTGAACAAGCAAATCAGACCCTGGTTAATGTGTCAAATGTACATTGAAGAAAAAAATACAGTCCTGTATAGAAACTATATTTGAGCATAAAGTAATGTAATTGTGTCTCACTCATTGTGCATTATTGTTTGTTATGTGTCTCACTCATTGTGCATTATTGTCTGTTGAAACATTTCCTTGATTCACATTATGATACAAGCATATGCTTTTATAATAAGTAACAAAAATGAGTGAAAAGCAACAAGCATTGTAAAATTCAACAAATATTTCCCCGAATTTCCCTGAAATAAAAAACGAAAAATGGAAAAAAAGAATTTATGTTATTGTGAAATAAATCCCTAAATAATCATTGAATTACGCACACAAGTCCTGATAATGTAAAGTTTCGATCAACTTTAAATCCAAATGAAGTCCAATGCTTAAGTGTTCATGTGTCTGTGATGACCTCTGTAATGCTGATGTGCCAACATGGTATAATTCCAGATTTGAATTCAGAATAAATCCCAGCTAATGTCTCTCTTACAAGAATATTAATTTATTTTATGAGCTGTCTGCATTTCCAAAGAAAATAATCACTATACTTACTAATTTTAAGAAATGAATTCCAACCCAAATGAACACTGAACACAACAATAATACAAGTTGATTCGGCTAGATCTTAAGCATGAATGAATATTATTTCCAGTAACAAGATTATATCGTCTTCTACATGATCTTAGGACACAATTAATATTTTCTTCATAAATAAAAAACATTACTTAATGGAAAACAACCTTCTAGATTGTTCTTAATGTTCACCAAAAATTGTTAACTAAAATTAGCAGCCTGTTATTAAATTTATAATCAATAACCTATACAATGTCAGGTACACCAGGTAAATTATAGGAGAATCATAAAAACCTAAATCCAGACCAAAATAAACATGTTTACTTCTATTCATAATGATCTTGATATTACTATATATTATAAATATATATTTCTTGAGAACAATGTAGCTATGTATTAATTGTTTACAGAATAAAATATTTTTAAAAAAATAATTCATGTAAAGTAGAAAATAAACTTGATTCTGACAAGGTTAAGTCTAGCACATAAAGAAATATTTTTAAAAGAATACGAAAACAAACTAACAATGCAAATTAAATAGACATAACTGCCATAAGCTCAATTAGCCTTACAGCCAGGTGAGTTAAAAACGCAAAATGTGCAGCTGAACAGATCATATAGACATATGTCGATTAAATACCATGAGCAGATTTGTATGCTTGCACACTTTAAACTGCATATTACTGTAAATTACCAATGATACTTTACTGCTCTTTAGGACAATTATTTGTCTTTCTATATTAAAAGTCAAAATGGAAAATGGATACGAACATTGAACTTCTTTTTTATGGATCACATCGGACTTATATGGAGGTCAGTGACAATATACCACATTAAAAAAGTATTCATACACTTATAATCTAGGACGAGCATTTTTGCATTGTCTGGACCACTAAATATTGGTAGCTCCTTAATGGCCCTGAGGGCAAGGCGCATAAATTCACGCTGTGGTCCACCAGCATCAATACCATCTTCGCCTGAGAACTTCACATCAAGCTCATGCCACATGTCAAAGCTTTTTCGTCCAAATGCTCTAAAACCACCATCCAAAACATTATCTCTGTGAACATTTACAATGTTCTTGTGACTTGTAGTAACTTTGGATTCAAGTTTGCTGAGGATCTCCACCAAGGATTCACTGCATTAAAAAAGTATTAAAAGACGTGAGACACTGGTCAGAAAGTTTTAAGATTATAAAAGCTATTAATTCAACTTTTTATAACAACAGTTAAATGGTAAGCCCTTCAAGAACATAAAACTGTAGACAGACGGTAGCAAAACTGCAAGAAAGAAATCTATGCACCAAAATTGTGCACAATCAGGGTACATACAGATCAAGAAAAGTGAAAAAACAACTCACAGGTATTGTCTTTGGCATACTTACTCCTCAAAAATAAGATTTTTCACAAACATAAGCTCTGTTCAAGTTTCACTTTATTTGATCAGTGATTTACTGACTATTATGCCTGAGTTACTATCTGTCCCATAATGCTGTATTAGGATTTTAAAGATTTCAATGCCAGTTTACTTGCACACCAAGAGGTACTAAATTTCATTGTTAGTTTCTTATTTATTAAATTTATCTGAACCCTTATTAGGCTATGTTTAACTATGCTCAATGTGTTTTAAATATGCATTTTTAAGGAGAACTATTAACTATTTAGTATTTATTGGAGTCTCATTATGACATATTTATTGTTTTAATTTCACTTATATATCCTAAGATAGTATGCTAAGTAATGATTATAAATTTTAACTAAAAACTAACATGAAGTAAAAATTTTGTTGAATTTCTAGTTCAGCAGTTTTCTCATGAAAAGGAAATCTTAAAAGTTAAAAGTGTAAGCACATTTTATAGTATCTTAAACAAAATAAATGTTATGGTATCTCTACATTTCTTCAAATAATTTAAATATACAGTAAAAACATATCACAAAGTTTATTTGGTGGTAAATCAACATAGAGTATACACTTGATTTCACCTGGCATTGATTTACTCTAAAATAAAAATATAATCCAGGCCAACCAAAGAATACTAATTCATGTTACTATTCAGCTTACACAAAAGAACAAGAAGATTAATAGGTCTAACTAATTGATAATTAATTAATTAATTAAAACTTGTTGGAAGTTAAGCAATGTGGAATTCTGCTGCTTTTTTGCAAGCATTAAATGCACGTAGATTTGATTTCAAGGTGTGAATTAAGTTTTTATGAACACTGCAATATTTTGCAATAAAATTAGCATAATTTCCAATTATATGCAGTTCTTGTCTTATCTTCACATTTATGCACAAAACCTACAGTATCCTTAAATAACATGAAGTCAAATTCATGTATGACAGACAATTGCAAAAGGATATGCTCCCTTCTGATTGGGTGTGTAAGCTACTCGTACATCTGCTGGTTAGGAGCTATTTCTTCCGGAACTTGTTCAGTTACATATGTAAAGGGCTGATTTTCAGAACTGGACTGGACATCAGACCTGAAACGATATAGTTGATCAAAATTCAAGAATACTAAAACCCATTTCAATTTTATGTCTTCAGAAACAAAGTTTATTTGGATTATATATATATATATATTCAAAAGCAATATTTCTACAAGGCAGGAGTAAGGTCCACAAAAACGAACATAACTTGTGTGGTAAAAGATTGCTTCTGTCAATGTATCTGTTAATGCATGGTGATGATAAGCAAAATCAGAACTCAAATTATTGTTTTTTTAAACCATATTTTTAAAGTAATTCGACCTTTGACGTAGGAAATCAACAGATTGTTTTGTATTTTATGGCATATACTGCAAAGCTTGACTTAGGGTTCATTAATGGCATTAAACTAACAGAGACATTGACCATATCATGATACATATACACTGTCTAAAAGCTGTAAAATGGAAGAAAAACAGCTTCTGCATCAAAGTGAACTGTACTCTTGACCTATCCAACCTCTTAGTTTGTGCACAAAGGAGAAAAGCTGCAAGACACTATGCAACAATCTTGAAGAAAGTAAATGAAATAACTCTACAATGACATCCATCCACCTATGACAGACGATGGTGTAGCTCCAGAGTGAGTTGTTCTTTCGCCTTCTTCCTGACTCGCTTTTCAGCTTGCTTTATGTTCCTATCTTTCCGCGGCTTTTTGAACACCCCAACTGACAGCTAGGCGTCAGGTCAAGTGGTCTGCCCAGTTGGTCGTGAGCCTTCTTCTAGCTTCCCATATAGCAGGTCATTGGGAATGCAGCCTGGGTCCATTCTTTTGACATGGCTGAGCCAATGAATGCACCTGTCGATGGGGATGGAGAACGTGTTGTGTATGTTAGTGTGTTCCAGAACCTCTGTGTTGGGTACTTTTGTCCTACCACTACATGTTCAGAATGTGCCACAGTCATCTCTGGTGGAAGCCGTTGAGTTTCCTCTAGCGTCTCGCATAGGTGGTCCATCTCCCACTGATGCAGAGGAGTGTGCTGAGCATGCAAGCCTGGTACATGTGCCGTTTGGTCTTCTCATTGAGGTTGGGATTGTTCCAGACCCTCTGGTTCTGTCTGGCTATCATTGCTGCTTCCTTGGCAATCCTCATGTTCACCTCCGAATCAATGAAGAGTGAGCTGGAAATGGTAGAACCGAGGGTAGGCTGATGCTCTTGTTATAGCATATCAATATTCCATTGTTTAGACAGAGGTCCATGCTATAGAATATTGATGTCTTGGGGCCACATGTTTCGTCACAATAAGATGTCCCACAGAAATAAACTAAGAGAGGTAAATTTTGTAAATTTATATTTTAAGGTTGATTTCCCTAAGACTATGGTCAATTCATAAAGTTTGAGAGTCGTGTGACTGTACAGAAACACTCAAATGTATTCATATTCATATACAAAAGTCATGGCTGTAAAACAGTGTGAAACCACATCAAGTAAAGTTTCAATCAATCATTCAGAGATATAATTTAAGGAACATTAAAGTAATTAATACATAAGAGCAATGAACTTTGTTTATCAATGACAATTACTGCCATGCAATTATAAAATACTTTGACCACCCATCACCACCACCTTCATACTGTTGATGTGCACCCCTTTCTTCATTTTTTCACTGGCTTCTCTGTAACTAACTCATTGTGTTTTTGGACCCTATTGTGTTCGAGTTATCAAGGGAAAAGTGTACATTAGTGGGATGTTGTTTCAATATATCCATCTGGGAATATTTTACTTTTTATACTTTTGAACAAATATGTTAAAAAATAAATACTCTGGAAAAACCATTTACTATGCACCAATTTCTAACTTAAAAGAAGCACTCACATGTAACTGGTCTCTGATAATTCAACTGTGTTAGGTTCTTGAAACTCAGGAAACTCTGAAGATGCTGATCTTGAGTGACCGTCAGACCTGAAAAACCTGACGATATTCTAGATACCAAGAATGTAAATGTACTGATTAAGGAAAATATTAAAAGGTCTCAAATATCATCAGAACCCAACAGATTAAATTTGGCAGACAATTCACATCTGTACCAAATACTTTTCTACTTATGAAAATATTTTAACTTAATCAGAATACTATCTCTAAACAAATGTTGCGGATGCTTCAGAAGTTCAGTTGCAAAACGTGCGTGTATCTTTTACCTAAAGAGACTACTCACTTCGTCCTCGACTGAGGTGGGTCCTGCCATTCTAGATCGTGAAGACGACCGATCTAATAAGTTGTTGTTGCTTGGCGTCCTTCTGTCTCCATCCATGTATAACAAGGCAGCAACTGAATCCAGTCCATTCCCGTCGGCTGCTAGATTCGATATCACGTCACTCAAATTAGGGTTCAAGCTTAACCGCCTTGTCATTTTATTAGCGTAAATGCACGAATTGTATTGTCATAAAAAAAATATAAAGAATTAAGTCCCGCAGCACATTACTCCTGTTGGTGAAAATAAGAATAAGATCAATCCTCTCATCAGAGATGTAATAATATTTACGCGTATCATGAAAAACGAAACACAACGACCAACAGCCTCCTTGGTTAAAAATAATACGCGCCGTTTTACAAGAGCGACCCTTAGCGAGGAAATTCATAGTAATTCTCGACCTGTGAGTGGTAACTTTCAAACTGTAAATGATAAAAGTTAATGCCCGATAACATTTCACTATATAAAAATAGCAATTCTGACTAGTACAAAGAAAGGTCCAATCACCGCTATCTCGACCCACACAATGGAACTTTAAAGGACAACGATTTATGATTCAACACGTGAAATTGGATTTCTCGACATACGACATCAAAATTTCAACGTCAACGTTCTGATTGAAACAGACCGCTATGTAATTCAACAGGTACAATCTAAAAACTCAACATATGAAATGGATCATTCAACTACCGCTATGTATTTCAAACACCACAATTTGAAATCTCAACATATAAAATATAACTTTCAACCACTACTGTTTGATTCAACAGATACAATCTAAAATCTCGGCCTACGAAATGGAACTTTAAAGGACAACGATTTATGATTCAACACGTGAAATTGGATATCTCGACATACGACATCGAAATTTCAACGGCAAAGTTCTGATTGGACCAGCTTTTGTCCGCTACGGCGCCTCATAACAAACCCCAGTTTCCAACACCATGGATGAAATAAGACCACGAGAAGCGTTCAACATCAGGAAACTCAACGAACATTTGACTAAAATCACGGTGCAAGGAGTAAGCCACCTAGATAGCAACATCAGGGGTGGTTGCTTTTTTGAGTCAGACGGGATTCATTGGTGCCCCAGAACAGCCAACAGCATCGTCAATAAATGGGTACATCAACTCAGGGTGTACAAGTCGGTTTTTTGTCCAGTCCAGAAGGGCACAGCCAGGACAATGAAACACAATTAGGTAGCAGTGTCGTGAACCTAAGCTCTAGGAGACTTTCTATTTCGGAGAAATCACTTTTAGAAAAGGGTTTGAAATTCATTCCAGCACCAAAATATATTGATCACTGCGAAATTACGAAACCAATTAAAGAATTCACTAGAAAATTAATGATCAATAAATTCTTTCATTCAAAGAAAACTATGATTAAGACGCCTTTCACAGATAAAAGCAATTGGTGCCCACCGCCTTCAACCCTTACACCATCAATTCGAGAGATAACCGACCGTATCTTTAAAAGGGTTTCTAAGATGCAAATGAGAAGAGAAACACCTAATCTTCCGACTAACGAGTTTGCAGCTTTACAAACACTTCGCAATGACACTGACATTGTTATTAAAAAGGCGGACAAAGGTTCAGCAACGGTTATCTTAGATAAAAAGGATTATATTTGGGAAATAGATCGACAACTTGCTAATTCTAAGCATTACAGGAAATTAGATCAACCTATTTATCATACTACAAGTAAACAAATAACTAACATCATACATCGGCTGGTAAACAACAAAAAGATCAGTAAAAAACAGGTGCAGTACTTAACACCAGCCGAGAACCCGAGGCCAAGGCATATTTATACTTTACCAAAAATTCACAAAAGCCCCGAATCCTGGTCTATTCCGTTTCAAATTCCACCAGGAAGACCAATAATATCTGATGTGGGGAGTGAATCATATCGCATTTCGGAATATATAGACTCATTCTTAGCACCATTGGCAGCTAAACACTCATCATATCTCAGAGATACTACGGACTTTTTAGAAAAAATTAGAGATATCAAATTACCTTCAAACAGCTTTCTTGCCACTTTGGATGTTGAAAGTATGTACACAAATATTGATATTAAGGATGGATTGAAGGCGGTGTTTAACAGTTTCAAGGCGAATCCAAACCCAAGTAGACCAGATTTAGAAATTTTGGAACTATTGAAACTGTGTTTAGAAAACAATGATTTTGAATTTAATGGCAATTGGTATCTACAAATTTCAGGAACAGCTATGGGAAAGAAATTCGCCCCAAGTTATGCAAATATTTTTATGGCAGAGTGGGAAAAAGCCGCATTCAATAGTTGTCAACTTCTTCCCGCAGTATATTTAAGGTTTCTGGATGATATTTTTCTGATTTGGACTTATTCCAAGGACGAGTTTGATCAATTTATCCAAACTTTAAATAATTTCCATCCTTCCGTAAAACTTAAAGCTATCGTCAGCGACACTTCTGTCGATTTTCTGGATACAACCGTTTTTAAAGGACCCATGTTTGGAAATACCGGTATTTTAGATACAAAGGTATTCTTTAAGTCCACAGACACACATCAGTTACTGCATAAATCTTCTTTTCACCCTAAGCACACCTTTAAGGGGATCCTAAAATCACAAATTATTAGATTTGACAGAATTTGTTCTAGGAAGGTAGATTTTCAGAGGGCTACAAACACACTGTTTAGAGTTTTAAGAACACGAGGGTATTCCAAGCACTTTCTCAGACAAATTAAGAACAATGCAATAGAAAATTTTGATACCAAACTACACGGAGTAGCTAAAGCAAAACCATGTAATAGCAGTCGCTGCAGCACTTGCCCATTTTTACAGGAAACACACATTTTCAAAAGTCAGCAGACTAATCAAACCTTTTATATTAAGCAAAATCTTTCATGCGATTCTAAAAACGTCATATACCTCATCACATGTAAGAAATGTGGAATACAATATGTGGGACAGACCAGTCTTACATTAAGAGATAGATTCACTAGACACAGATTTGATATCAGACACAAGGCAAATAAAACCGTTCCTAACCATTTTAATACCTCAGACCATTCGATTAACGATTGTTGTATCACGCCAATTGAATATGTAGCGGATAAAGACAAACTAACGAAAAGAGAACAGTATTGGATACAAAAACTTAAATCATTAATGCCCGGGGGCCTAAATTTACATGAAGAGTTTGAAAAACTAATCCCGTTTGTCATTACATATAACACAAAAGCAACACAAGTTGCCAAACTAATGAAACAAGGGTATCTCGAAATTCAGCAGATATTCCCAGCCATATTTTCTCATAAATTCATTACAGCTTATTGCAGAAATAAAAATTTAAGTGACTTCATTGTCAGAAGTAAGTTAAAGAGCGAAAGTAATTCTCCCTAGGCCAGAGCTTATTAGGGTCCCCTAACCCTAATCCTAACTCTAAACCTAACCCAGCGAGTGTCAGGGTTTTTCGCTCTTTTTAACATAACTTCACATATAACCCTCAAACAACAACAAAACCCCAACCCCCAACAACACCCCCCCCCCCCCCCTTATTATATCCAGGATTCTAAGGTTCATACTTATCCGGAATCGGAATCTTAGGAATATTAAACACAAAGATGGAATTATATAGAACAGTCTCCTAGGGTTTAATGCAAAGATTGTAATCACACACCCTAGTAAAATACAGGAAGGTGTAAACAACACCGAATACTAAATATTGAAAACTCCAAGCTACTCTCCAGGGTCTATGTGTTGTAAAATGCAAAGGATATTACAATTATGATTCAGTTCATTTAGATGTCACAAGTATAGTTTGCTACTTAGTTGATATTAAATATTTTTAAGCAGTGTATTTTTAATCGTTTATTGCAGATTGTCGGCTGGATTTACTACTTAATTTCAGTCACACCCACCCCTTGAATTGTATGATCAGACATGTCAACATTTTTAAGACATCTGACTTAGGGATAATTATAGAGTTATATGGTATTTAATTCGTTAATACTGATACTGTAGTATTTGATTTTCTATTCAAGCATTTTTTAGTCATTTACTGCTAGCATTGAACTATATTTACTATTAAATTTAGGTCACCCTCACCACCACTATATTAAGCAGTAAGTCAGGAAAGCTCGAAATTTTACTATAGTGGCGAAACAGATCGTAATGGGGGGTCAACAGCTGATCAATCGTAACTAGATAAAAGGCTGACTGAAGCTCATTAGCGCGCGTTGAAACTGCTAAATGAATGACATAATTACCGTAAAACCGAGCGGAAACGTTCACCGGCATAAGCCGATTTTAACAAACGTCACTATGAAATTGGACAAACTATTGCTAAAGGATATTACAATTATATCTCAATTCATTAGGTATCAAATGTATAGTTAGTTTAATATTTATATTTAATATTTTCAGGCATTGTATTTGTAATCGTTTATTGCAGATTGTCGACTGGATATACTGCTAAGATTGTATTATAATATTGAATGCATCTAAGGATAAGAATATATTTTAGTCACACCCACCCCCTTATTTTCAGTAGCAGAAAATTTAAGTCACACCCACCCCTTTATTTTTAGTAGCAGATATCATATTTAATGCACCTAAGGATAAGTGCTAAATTTAAATCACAACCACCCCCTTATTTACAGTAGCAGACATTAAAATTTAAGTCCCACCCACCCCCTTATTTTTGGTGGCAGAAATATTATCATATTTCATGCATCTAAGGATAAGTACTTAATTTTAGTCACACCCACCCCCTTATTTTTAGTAGCAGGGAATTTAATTCACACCCACCCCCTTATTTTTAGTAGCAGATATCATATTTGATGCATCTAAGGATAAGTACTAAAATTTAAATCACACACACACCCTTATTTTTAGTAGCAGACATATTTAAATTTAAGGGACACCCACCCCCTTAATTTTAGTAGCAGAAATATTATCATATTTAATGCATCTAAGGATAAGTACTGAGTTTTACTTACCACCACCCCCTTATTTTTAGTAGCAGAAAATTTAAGTCACACCCACCCCTTATTTTAGTAGGAGATATCATATTTAATGCATCTAAGGATAAGTACTCAAATTTTAGTCACACCCACCTCCCTTTTTTTAGTAACAGAACTATTATCATATTTCATGCATCTGGGAAAGGGTGCTGGATTTTAGTCACCCCCACCCCCATATTTGTAGTAGCAGATATCATATTTAATGCACCTAGGGATAAGTACTAAAGTTTTAGTCAAACACCCCCCCCCCCGCCCCCGTTAAGTTTAGCAGCAGAAATTTTAGTTACACCCACCCCCTTCTCTTCAGTAGCAGATATTTTATTTATTGCATCTAAGGATATGTACTAAAATTTAAATCACACCCACCCCCTTATTTGTACTAGCAGACATATTATCATATTTAATGCATCTAAGTATAAGTACAAAATGTTAGTCACACCAACCCCCTTATTTTTAGTAGCATAAATTTTAGTCACACCCACCCCGTTATTTTTCGTAGCAGTTATAATATTCACCCACCCCTTGAATTGTACTAGCAGACATATTATTATATTTAATGCATCTGATTTAAGGATAAGTACAGGTTATATTGTTTTTAATTCGTTAAATACCGATACTGTATTATCTGATTGATTTTATATTCAGACATTTTTAGTTATGTACTGAAAGTAGTAAACTATAGTTATTAGCTTCTAGGGAACTTTGTACAATGAAACTAACTGCCTGGGACTTATTAACGCGAGTGGCACGATGGAGGAATGACATAATTACCGTACAACCGATCTGGAACGTTCACCTCCATAAGCCGATTTTATCAAAACTCACTATGATATTGTACAAACTATGGTCAAAGGCTATTACAATTATATTTCAATTCAGTAGGTATTAAATATATTGTTGGTTAAATATTTATATTTAGTATTTTCAGGCAGTGTATTTTTTAATCGTTTATTGCAGAGTGTGGGCTGGTTGTACTACTACAATTTAGGTCACACCCACCCCAAAAAAATTTTTTTTGGTATTAGAAATATCTTTTGTACTGCATCTGATGGATTGATAAGTATAGAGTAGATTATAATTCATTGACTAATGTTGATACTATAATATCTGATTTTCTGTTCAGATATTTTTGAGCCATTTATTGCTAGTTGTAAACTATCATTACAAGGGCTAGCATCTGGGGATTTGTTACAATGTAACTAACTGCCTGGGGCTCATTCACGCGCATTGCACTATCGATGAATGAGACAAATACCGTAAAACCGAGCAGAAACGTTCACCTCTATAACCGGATTTTATCAAACGCCCAATGAAATTGTACAAAATAATGTGTATAACTATCCAAACACCACACATAGACCCTCAGACTTATGGTCACCTGAAGAAGGCACTAGCCGAAAGATCTTGTGACATTAATTGGAGATTAGCATAATTATCATCATATTTTCTACATCTTTATTAGAGATAAGTGTAGAGTTGTATTGTATTTCATTTGTTTATATTCAATGGTCTTTGATTAATTTAGTGCATTTTGTGTAGAGTTGTATTGTATTTCATTTGTTTATATTCAATTGTCTTAAATTAGTGCATTTTGGTTTTAGTCGCATATTTCAGATTGAGTACTAGATTTATTCACAGTGATTGCATTTAACTTGGAAATAAGTGCATAGTTATATTCTTGTTATCTGTTAATACCGATACTGTACTATTTTATGTTCCTTTCAGGCAATTATTAATCGTGTTACGGGTTGTGGACTGTGTTTACCATTGGATTCAGCTCACCCACCCACTCACCACAGCTTTATTTTAGGGACATTCATTGGAGAGGCTGCGGGTTGTGGACTGTGTTTACCATTGGATTCAGCTCACCCTCACCCACCCATTCACCACAGCTTTTTTTAGGGACATTCATTGAACAGAAGCAGAATTATCATCATAGTTGCAGCGTCTCACTGGGAGATAAGTACATAGTTGTGTTGCATTCTATTGTTGTTGTTGTTGTTGTTGTTGTTGTTGACATGGTATTATCTTGTTTTATTTTCAGGCATGGCATTTCTTATCGTTGATTTCAGATTGTGGGCACGATTTACTACTTAAATTTGGTAATTCCCCCACCAACAACACTATTTTTTTTGTAGCATAAATATCATTATATTTGCAGCATCGGACTTAGAAGATAAATACAGGTTACCATATTTTCTTTTCAGGCGTTTCTAAATCACTTATTGCAGATTGTAAACAATATTACTATTAAATATCTAGTTCACTACCACACCATCACCACCACAACTTTTAACAGGATGCCGGTTAGAAATCGCAATTTCAAGATGGGACAAACACGCCGACGGGATCCTAACCCCAGCAACCGTTGGATACGACTTTTTTATCAGATTTTGCAGGCAATCCACCACTTGAATATTATGAAGGACCAGGCAAACGGACTAGGAGCAACAAAGGGTTTTAAGCAGCAAATTAAACTTTTAGATAAATTCTTAAAGCCAGCCCAACCAACAACAGGACTAACACAGGAATTAGAACGTTTAAATAGGATGTGGGCTACAAAGGTCGCTGAGACGTTAACAAACCATTACAAAACCAGGATCTCCGAATTGATGGGCATGATAGTCGGCTTTCGATTTCAAGACTTTACCATAAAGAACCTATCTAACCAGGCACTAGACTGGGCTAAACGGAACTTCCGGAATAAATTGAGCCTCGATACAATACAGGAATACCAACGGATTGTCAAGTCTTTCACAACAGCTCCACCTAGACAACAAACTGACTCCACTAGGGACCCACAAACAACTAACAAAACTGTCAACAATAAAGGGGTCAGCAGTGCATGGGACGTTAATCAATGGATCCCGAAGAACCCGAGGAGCCATCAGCGAAAATTAAGCCCGCAAAAACCATTGGATAATCCGATTAAACTAAATAACAGGTTCCTACCACTACAGGTTTTAGATACACCACCGAACCGAAAACCCGAAAACCAACTAACATCGAATCCAAGACCAAACGCACAGATCGTTAACTCTGAAAAGCAGCAACATCGAGTACCAAGTTCGAACCCTACGAAGCCAACATTGACAAGCACCTTCTCAACAACACCACTGAACGCGCCGAAGGACACAACACCAACAACATCAGGTCTTGTCAAACCATTGGGGGACGCTCTAAGTGGTCTAATAACACCAAGGACTCCTTCTCCAAAGCCGAATAGGACACCAGGCCGACGATCACGGTCCCCTAGCCGCTCACCATCTCCCAGCAGCTCACGCTCGATGTCACCATGCTACCCTGTGCAGACGTATGCTGCCGTTACACTATCACCACCGAAGGTAACACGATTTACACGACACCGTGGCAACAAAGCGGAATGGAAATTACCGAGATTTACCCATTCAACAGTGATAATTGGACTCAAACGTATCCCGAATTAGGAATGAAACTGGCAACAAACACCTACAAATTGAGTCGTATCCGGGAGCAAGAATATGTCATTTTCAAGCCATGTTTAGGAATTACCAACACCAAGACAAACCAAAGGAAATAATTATTCACGTAGGGATTAATGACAGGGATAACAACAACAACACCGGAGTGGCGCAAAGCATGACGAATTTAGCACAGATCGCTAAAGCAACATTCCCAGACTCGGAAATATTCCTGGCACAAACCCCAGTTTCCAACACCATGGATGAAATAAGACCACGAGAAGCGTTCAACATCAGGAAACTCAACGAACATTTGACTAAAATCACGGTGCAAGGAGTAAGCCACCTAGATAGCAACATCAGGGGTGGTTGCTTTTTTGAGTCAGACGGGATTCATTGGTGCCCCAGAACAGCCAACAGCATCGTCAATAAATGGGTACATCAACTCAGGGTGTACAAGTCGGTTTTTTGTCCAGTCCAGAAGGGCACAGCCAGGACAATGAAACACAATTAGGTAGCAGTGTCGTGAACCTAAGCTCTAGGAGACTTTCTATTTCGGAGAAATCACTTTTAGAAAAGGGTTTGAAATTCATTCCAGCACCAAAATATATTGATCACTGCGAAATTACGAAACCAATTAAAGAATTCACTAGAAAATTAATGATCAATAAATTCTTTCATTCAAAGAAAACTATGATTAAGACGCCTTTCACAGATAAAAGCAATTGGTGCCCACCGCCTTCAACCCTTACACCATCAATTCGAGAGATAACCGACCGTATCTTTAAAAGGGTTTCTAAGATGCAAATGAGAAGAGAAACACCTAATCTTCCGACTAACGAGTTTGCAGCTTTACAAACACTTCGCAATGACACTGACATTGTTATTAAAAAGGCGGACAAAGGTTCAGCAACGGTTATCTTAGATAAAAAGGATTATATTTGGGAAATAGATCGACAACTTGCTAATTCTAAGCATTACAGGAAATTAGATCAACCTATTTATCATACTACAAGTAAACAAATAACTAACATCATACATCGGCTGGTAAACAACAAAAAGATCAGTAAAAAACAGGTGCAGTACTTAACACCAGCCGAGAACCCGAGGCCAAGGCATATTTATACTTTACCAAAAATTCACAAAAGCCCCGAATCCTGGTCTATTCCGTTTCAAATTCCACCAGGAAGACCAATAATATCTGATGTGGGGAGTGAATCATATCGCATTTCGGAATATATAGACTCATTCTTAGCACCATTGGCAGCTAAACACTCATCATATCTCAGAGATACTACGGACTTTTTAGAAAAAATTAGAGATATCAAATTACCTTCAAACAGCTTTCTTGCCACTTTGGATGTTGAAAGTATGTACACAAATATTGATATTAAGGATGGATTGAAGGCGGTGTTTAACAGTTTCAAGGCGAATCCAAACCCAAGTAGACCAGATTTAGAAATTTTGGAACTATTGAAACTGTGTTTAGAAAACAATGATTTTGAATTTAATGGCAATTGGTATCTACAAATTTCAGGAACAGCTATGGGAAAGAAATTCGCCCCAAGTTATGCAAATATTTTTATGGCAGAGTGGGAAAAAGCCGCATTCAATAGTTGTCAACTTCTTCCCGCAGTATATTTAAGGTTTCTGGATGATATTTTTCTGATTTGGACTTATTCCAAGGACGAGTTTGATCAATTTATCCAAACTTTAAATAATTTCCATCCTTCCGTAAAACTTAAAGCTATCGTCAGCGACACTTCTGTCGATTTTCTGGATACAACCGTTTTTAAAGGACCCATGTTTGGAAATACCGGTATTTTAGATACAAAGGTATTCTTTAAGTCCACAGACACACATCAGTTACTGCATAAATCTTCTTTTCACCCTAAGCACACCTTTAAGGGGATCCTAAAATCACAAATTATTAGATTTGACAGAATTTGTTCTAGGAAGGTAGATTTTCAGAGGGCTACAAACACACTGTTTAGAGTTTTAAGAACACGAGGGTATTCCAAGCACTTTCTCAGACAAATTAAGAACAATGCAATAGAAAATTTTGATACCAAACTACACGGAGTAGCTAAAGCAAAACCATGTAATAGCAGTCGCTGCAGCACTTGCCCATTTTTACAGGAAACACACATTTTCAAAAGTCAGCAGACTAATCAAACCTTTTATATTAAGCAAAATCTTTCATGCGATTCTAAAAACGTCATATACCTCATCACATGTAAGAAATGTGGAATACAATATGTGGGACAGACCAGTCTTACATTAAGAGATAGATTCACTAGACACAGATTTGATATCAGACACAAGGCAAATAAAACCGTTCCTAACCATTTTAATACCTCAGACCATTCGATTAACGATTGTTGTATCACGCCAATTGAATATGTAGCGGATAAAGACAAACTAACGAAAAGAGAACAGTATTGGATACAAAAACTTAAATCATTAATGCCCGGGGGCCTAAATTTACATGAAGAGTTTGAAAAACTAATCCCGTTTGTCATTACATATAACACAAAAGCAACACAAGTTGCCAAACTAATGAAACAAGGGTATCTCGAAATTCAGCAGATATTCCCAGCCATATTTTCTCATAAATTCATTACAGCTTATTGCAGAAATAAAAATTTAAGTGACTTCATTGTCAGAAGTAAGTTAAAGAGCGAAAGTAATTCTCCCTAGGCCAGAGCTTATTAGGGTCCCCTAACCCTAATCCTAACTCTAAACCTAACCCAGCGAGTGTCAGGGTTTTTCGCTCTTTTTAACATAACTTCACATATAACCCTCAAACAACAACAAAACCCCAACCCCCAACAACACCCCCCCCCCCTTATTATATCCAGGATTCTAAGGTTCATACTTATCCGGAATCGGAATCTTAGGAATATTAAACACAAAGATGGAATTATATAGAACAGTCTCCTAGGGTTTAATGCAAAGATTGTAATCACACACCCTAGTAAAATACAGGAAGGTGTAAACAACACCGAATACTAAATATTGAAAACTCCAAGCTACTCTCCAGGGTCTATGTGTTGTAAAATGCAAAGGATATTACAATTATGATTCAGTTCATTTAGATGTCACAAGTATAGTTTGCTACTTAGTTGATATTAAATATTTTTAAGCAGTGTATTTTTAATCGTTTATTGCAGATTGTCGGCTGGATTTACTACTTAATTTCAGTCACACCCACCCCTTGAATTGTATGATCAGACATGTCAACATTTTTAAGACATCTGACTTAGAGATAATTATAGAGTTATATGGTATTTAATTCGTTAATACTGATACTGTAGTATTTGATTTTCTATTCAAGCATTTTTTAGTCATTTACTGCTAGCATTGAACTATATTTACTATTAAATTTAGGTCACCCTCACCACCACTATATTAAGCAGTAAGTCAGGAAAGCTCGAAATTTTACTATAGTGGCGAAACAGATCGTAATGGGGGGTCAACAGCTGATCAATCGTAACTAGATAAAAGGCTGACTGAAGCTCATTAGCGCGCGTTGAAACTGCTAAATGAATGACATAATTACCGTAAAACCGAGCGGAAACGTTCACCGGCATAAGCCGATTTTAACAAACGTCACTATGAAATTGGACAAACTATTGCTAAAGGATATTACAATTATATCTCAATTCATTAGGTATCAAATGTATAGTTAGTTTAATATTTATATTTAATATTTTCAGGCATTGTATTTGTAATCGTTTATTGCAGATTGTCGACTGGATATACTGCTAAGATTGTATTATAATATTGAATGCATCTAAGGATAAGAATATATTTTAGTCACACCCACCCCCTTATTTTCAGTAGCAGAAAATTTAAGTCACACCCACCCCTTTATTTTTAGTAGCAGATATCATATTTAATGCACCTAAGGATAAGTGCTAAATTTAAATCACAACCACCCCCTTATTTACAGTAGCAGACATTAAAATTTAAGTCCCACCCACCCCCTTATTTTTGGTGGCAGAAATATTATCATATTTCATGCATCTAAGGATAAGTACTTAATTTTAGTCACACCCACCCCCTTATTTTTAGTAGCAGGGAATTTAATTCACACCCACCCCCTTATTTTTAGTAGCAGATATCATATTTGATGCATCTAAGGATAAGTACTAAAATTTAAATCACACACACACCCTTATTTTTAGTAGCAGACATATTTAAATTTAAGGGACACCCACCCCCTTAATTTTAGTAGCAGAAATATTATCATATTTAATGCATCTAAGGATAAGTACTGAGTTTTACTTACCACCACCCCCTTATTTTTAGTAGCAGAAAATTTAAGTCACACCCACCCCTTATTTTAGTAGGAGATATCATATTTAATGCATCTAAGGATAAGTACTCAAATTTTAGTCACACCCACCTCCCTTTTTTTAGTAACAGAACTATTATCATATTTCATGCATCTGGGAAAGGGTGCTGGATTTTAGTCACCCCCACCCCCATATTTGTAGTAGCAGATATCATATTTAATGCACCTAGGGATAAGTACTAAAGTTTTAGTCAAACACCCCCCCCCCCCCGCCCCCGTTAAGTTTAGCAGCAGAAATTTTAGTTACACCCACCCCCTTCTCTTCAGTAGCAGATATTTTATTTATTGCATCTAAGGATATGTACTAAAATTTAAATCACACCCACCCCCTTATTTGTACTAGCAGACATATTATCATATTTAATGCATCTAAGTATAAGTACAAAATGTTAGTCACACCAACCCCCTTATTTTTAGTAGCATAAATTTTAGTCACACCCACCCCGTTATTTTTCGTAGCAGTTATAATATTCACCCACCCCTTGAATTGTACTAGCAGACATATTATTATATTTAATGCATCTGATTTAAGGATAAGTACAGGTTATATTGTTTTTAATTCGTTAAATACCGATACTGTATTATCTGATTGATTTTATATTCAGACATTTTTAGTTATGTACTGAAAGTAGTAAACTATAGTTATTAGCTTCTAGGGAACTTTGTACAATGAAACTAACTGCCTGGGACTTATTAACGCGAGTGGCACGATGGAGGAATGACATAATTACCGTACAACCGATCTGGAACGTTCACCTCCATAAGCCGATTTTATCAAAACTCACTATGATATTGTACAAACTATGGTCAAAGGCTATTACAATTATATTTCAATTCAGTAGGTATTAAATATATTGTTGGTTAAATATTTATATTTAGTATTTTCAGGCAGTGTATTTTTTAATCGTTTATTGCAGAGTGTGGGCTGGTTGTACTACTACAATTTAGGTCACACCCACCCCAAAAAAATTTTTTTTGGTATTAGAAATATCTTTTGTACTGCATCTGATGGATTGATAAGTATAGAGTAGATTATAATTCATTGACTAATGTTGATACTATAATATCTGATTTTCTGTTCAGATATTTTTGAGCCATTTATTGCTAGTTGTAAACTATCATTACAAGGGCTAGCATCTGGGGATTTGTTACAATGTAACTAACTGCCTGGGGCTCATTCACGCGCATTGCACTATCGATGAATGAGACAAATACCGTAAAACCGAGCAGAAACGTTCACCTCTATAACCGGATTTTATCAAACGCCCAATGAAATTGTACAAAATAATGTGTATAACTATCCAAACACCACACATAGACCCTCAGACTTATGGTCACCTGAAGAAGGCACTAGCCGAAAGATCTTGTGACATTAATTGGAGATTAGCATAATTATCATCATATTTTCTACATCTTTATTAGAGATAAGTGTAGAGTTGTATTGTATTTCATTTGTTTATATTCAATGGTCTTTGATTAATTTAGTGCATTTTGTGTAGAGTTGTATTGTATTTCATTTGTTTATATTCAATTGTCTTAAATTAGTGCATTTTGGTTTTAGTCGCATATTTCAGATTGAGTACTAGATTTATTCACAGTGATTGCATTTAACTTGGAAATAAGTGCATAGTTATATTCTTGTTATCTGTTAATACCGATACTGTACTATTTTATGTTCCTTTCAGGCAATTATTAATCGTGTTACGGGTTGTGGACTGTGTTTACCATTGGATTCAGCTCACCCACCCACTCACCACAGCTTTATTTTAGGGACATTCATTGGAGAGGCTGCGGGTTGTGGACTGTGTTTACCATTGGATTCAGCTCACCCTCACCCACCCATTCACCACAGCTTTTTTTAGGGACATTCATTGAACAGAAGCAGAATTATCATCATAGTTGCAGCGTCTCACTGGGAGATAAGTACATAGTTGTGTTGCATTCTATTGTTGTTGTTGTTGTTGTTGTTGTTGTTGACATGGTATTATCTTGTTTTATTTTCAGGCATGGCATTTCTTATCGTTGATTTCAGATTGTGGGCACGATTTACTACTTAAATTTGGTAATTCCCCCACCAACAACACTATTTTTTTTGTAGCATAAATATCATTATATTTGCAGCATCGGACTTAGAAGATAAATACAGGTTACCATATTTTCTTTTCAGGCGTTTCTAAATCACTTATTGCAGATTGTAAACAATATTACTATTAAATATCTAGTTCACTACCACACCATCACCACCACAACTTTTAACAGGATGCCGGTTAGAAATCGCAATTTCAAGATGGGACAAACACGCCGACGGGATCCTAACCCCAGCAACCGTTGGATACGACTTTTTTATCAGATTTTGCAGGCAATCCACCACTTGAATATTATGAAGGACCAGGCAAACGGACTAGGAGCAACAAAGGGTTTTAAGCAGCAAATTAAACTTTTAGATAAATTCTTAAAGCCAGCCCAACCAACAACAGGACTAACACAGGAATTAGAACGTTTAAATAGGATGTGGGCTACAAAGGTCGCTGAGACGTTAACAAACCATTACAAAACCAGGATCTCCGAATTGATGGGCATGATAGTCGGCTTTCGATTTCAAGACTTTACCATAAAGAACCTATCTAACCAGGCACTAGACTGGGCTAAACGGAACTTCCGGAATAAATTGAGCCTCGATACAATACAGGAATACCAACGGATTGTCAAGTCTTTCACAACAGCTCCACCTAGACAACAAACTGACTCCACTAGGGACCCACAAACAACTAACAAAACTGTCAACAATAAAGGGGTCAGCAGTGCATGGGACGTTAATCAATGGATCCCGAAGAACCCGAGGAGCCATCAGCGAAAATTAAGCCCGCAAAAACCATTGGATAATCCGATTAAACTAAATAACAGGTTCCTACCACTACAGGTTTTAGATACACCACCGAACCGAAAACCCGAAAACCAACTAACATCGAATCCAAGACCAAACGCACAGATCGTTAACTCTGAAAAGCAGCAACATCGAGTACCAAGTTCGAACCCTACGAAGCCAACATTGACAAGCACCTTCTCAACAACACCACTGAACGCGCCGAAGGACACAACACCAACAACATCAGGTCTTGTCAAACCATTGGGGGACGCTCTAAGTGGTCTAATAACACCAAGGACTCCTTCTCCAAAGCCGAATAGGACACCAGGCCGACGATCACGGTCCCCTAGCCGCTCACCATCTCCCAGCAGCTCACGCTCGATGTCACCATGCTACCCTGTGCAGACGTATGCTGCCGTTACACTATCACCACCGAAGGTAACACGATTTACACGACACCGTGGCAACAAAGCGGAATGGAAATTACCGAGATTTACCCATTCAACAGTGATAATTGGAGACTCAAACGTATCCCGAATTAGGAATGAAACTGGCAACAAACACCTACAAATTGAGTCGTATCCGGGAGCAAGAATATGTCATTTTCAAGCCATGTTTAGGAATTACCAACACCAAGACAAACCAAAGGAAATAATTATTCACGTAGGGATTAATGACAGGGATAACAACAACAACACCGGAGTGGCGCAAAGCATGACGAATTTAGCACAGATCGCTAAAGCAACATTCCCAGACTCGGAAATATTCCTGGCACAAACCCCAGTTTCCAACACCATGGATGAAATAAGACCACGAGAAGCGTTCAACATCAGGAAACTCAACGAACATTTGACTAAAATCACGGTGCAAGGAGTAAGCCACCTAGATAGCAACATCAGGGGTGGTTGCTTTTTTGAGTCAGACGGGATTCATTGGTGCCCCAGAACAGCCAACAGCATCGTCAATAAATGGGTACATCAACTCAGGGTGTACAAGTCGGTTTTTTGTCCAGTCCAGAAGGGCACAGCCAGGACAATGAAACACAATTAGGTAGCAGTGTCGTGAACCTAAGCTCTAGGAGACTTTCTATTTCGGAGAAATCACTTTTAGAAAAGGGTTTGAAATTCATTCCAGCACCAAAATATATTGATCACTGCGAAATTACGAAACCAATTAAAGAATTCACTAGAAAATTAATGATCAATAAATTCTTTCATTCAAAGAAAACTATGATTAAGACGCCTTTCACAGATAAAAGCAATTGGTGCCCACCGCCTTCAACCCTTACACCATCAATTCGAGAGATAACCGACCGTATCTTTAAAAGGGTTTCTAAGATGCAAATGAGAAGAGAAACACCTAATCTTCCGACTAACGAGTTTGCAGCTTTACAAACACTTCGCAATGACACTGACATTGTTATTAAAAAGGCGGACAAAGGTTCAGCAACGGTTATCTTAGATAAAAAGGATTATATTTGGGAAATAGATCGACAACTTGCTAATTCTAAGCATTACAGGAAATTAGATCAACCTATTTATCATACTACAAGTAAACAAATAACTAACATCATACATCGGCTGGTAAACAACAAAAAGATCAGTAAAAAACAGGTGCAGTACTTAACACCAGCCGAGAACCCGAGGCCAAGGCATATTTATACTTTACCAAAAATTCACAAAAGCCCCGAATCCTGGTCTATTCCGTTTCAAATTCCACCAGGAAGACCAATAATATCTGATGTGGGGAGTGAATCATATCGCATTTCGGAATATATAGACTCATTCTTAGCACCATTGGCAGCTAAACACTCATCATATCTCAGAGATACTACGGACTTTTTAGAAAAAATTAGAGATATCAAATTACCTTCAAACAGCTTTCTTGCCACTTTGGATGTTGAAAGTATGTACACAAATATTGATATTAAGGATGGATTGAAGGCGGTGTTTAACAGTTTCAAGGCGAATCCAAACCCAAGTAGACCAGATTTAGAAATTTTGGAACTATTGAAACTGTGTTTAGAAAACAATGATTTTGAATTTAATGGCAATTGGTATCTACAAATTTCAGGAACAGCTATGGGAAAGAAATTCGCCCCAAGTTATGCAAATATTTTTATGGCAGAGTGGGAAAAAGCCGCATTCAATAGTTGTCAACTTCTTCCCGCAGTATATTTAAGGTTTCTGGATGATATTTTTCTGATTTGGACTTATTCCAAGGACGAGTTTGATCAATTTATCCAAACTTTAAATAATTTCCATCCTTCCGTAAAACTTAAAGCTATCGTCAGCGACACTTCTGTCGATTTTCTGGATACAACCGTTTTTAAAGGACCCATGTTTGGAAATACCGGTATTTTAGATACAAAGGTATTCTTTAAGTCCACAGACACACATCAGTTACTGCATAAATCTTCTTTTCACCCTAAGCACACCTTTAAGGGGATCCTAAAATCACAAATTATTAGATTTGACAGAATTTGTTCTAGGAAGGTAGATTTTCAGAGGGCTACAAACACACTGTTTAGAGTTTTAAGAACACGAGGGTATTCCAAGCACTTTCTCAGACAAATTAAGAACAATGCAATAGAAAATTTTGATACCAAACTACACGGAGTAGCTAAAGCAAAACCATGTAATAGCAGTCGCTGCAGCACTTGCCCATTTTTACAGGAAACACACATTTTCAAAAGTCAGCAGACTAATCAAACCTTTTATATTAAGCAAAATCTTTCATGCGATTCTAAAAACGTCATATACCTCATCACATGTAAGAAATGTGGAATACAATATGTGGGACAGACCAGTCTTACATTAAGAGATAGATTCACTAGACACAGATTTGATATCAGACACAAGGCAAATAAAACCGTTCCTAACCATTTTAATACCTCAGACCATTCGATTAACGATTGTTGTATCACGCCAATTGAATATGTAGCGGATAAAGACAAACTAACGAAAAGAGAACAGTATTGGATACAAAAACTTAAATCATTAATGCCCGGGGGCCTAAATTTACATGAAGAGTTTGAAAAACTAATCCCGTTTGTCATTACATATAACACAAAAGCAACACAAGTTGCCAAACTAATGAAACAAGGGTATCTCGAAATTCAGCAGATATTCCCAGCCATATTTTCTCATAAATTCATTACAGCTTATTGCAGAAATAAAAATTTAAGTGACTTCATTGTCAGAAGTAAGTTAAAGAGCGAAAGTAATTCTCCCTAGGCCAGAGCTTATTAGGGTCCCCTAACCCTAATCCTAACTCTAAACCTAACCCAGCGAGTGTCAGGGTTTTTCGCTCTTTTTAACATAACTTCACATATAACCCTCAAACAACAACAAAACCCCAACCCCCAACAACACCCCCCCCCCCTTATTATATCCAGGATTCTAAGGTTCATACTTATCCGGAATCGGAATCTTAGGAATATTAAACACAAAGATGGAATTATATAGAACAGTCTCCTAGGGTTTAATGCAAAGATTGTAATCACACACCCTAGTAAAATACAGGAAGGTGTAAACAACACCGAATACTAAATATTGAAAACTCCAAGCTACTCTCCAGGGTCTATGTGTTGTAAAATGCAAAGGATATTACAATTATGATTCAGTTCATTTAGATGTCACAAGTATAGTTTGCTACTTAGTTGATATTAAATATTTTTAAGCAGTGTATTTTTAATCGTTTATTGCAGATTGTCGGCTGGATTTACTACTTAATTTCAGTCACACCCACCCCTTGAATTGTATGATCAGACATGTCAACATTTTTAAGACATCTGACTTAGGGATAATTATAGAGTTATATGGTATTTAATTCGTTAATACTGATACTGTAGTATTTGATTTTCTATTCAAGCATTTTTTAGTCATTTACTGCTAGCATTGAACTATATTTACTATTAAATTTAGGTCACCCTCACCACCACTATATTAAGCAGTAAGTCAGGAAAGCTCGAAATTTTACTATAGTGGCGAAACAGATCGTAATGGGGGGTCAACAGCTGATCAATCGTAACTAGATAAAAGGCTGACTGAAGCTCATTAGCGCGCGTTGAAACTGCTAAATGAATGACATAATTACCGTAAAACCGAGCGGAAACGTTCACCGGCATAAGCCGATTTTAACAAACGTCACTATGAAATTGGACAAACTATTGCTAAAGGATATTACAATTATATCTCAATTCATTAGGTATCAAATGTATAGTTAGTTTAATATTTATATTTAATATTTTCAGGCATTGTATTTGTAATCGTTTATTGCAGATTGTCGACTGGATATACTGCTAAGATTGTATTATAATATTGAATGCATCTAAGGATAAGAATATATTTTAGTCACACCCACCCCCTTATTTTCAGTAGCAGAAAATTTAAGTCACACCCACCCCTTTATTTTTAGTAGCAGATATCATATTTAATGCACCTAAGGATAAGTGCTAAATTTAAATCACAACCACCCCCTTATTTACAGTAGCAGACATTAAAATTTAAGTCCCACCCACCCCCTTATTTTTGGTGGCAGAAATATTATCATATTTCATGCATCTAAGGATAAGTACTTAATTTTAGTCACACCCACCCCCTTATTTTTAGTAGCAGGGAATTTAATTCACACCCACCCCCTTATTTTTAGTAGCAGATATCATATTTGATGCATCTAAGGATAAGTACTAAAATTTAAATCACACACACACCCTTATTTTTAGTAGCAGACATATTTAAATTTAAGGGACACCCACCCCCTTAATTTTAGTAGCAGAAATATTATCATATTTAATGCATCTAAGGATAAGTACTGAGTTTTACTTACCACCACCCCCTTATTTTTAGTAGCAGAAAATTTAAGTCACACCCACCCCTTATTTTAGTAGGAGATATCATATTTAATGCATCTAAGGATAAGTACTCAAATTTTAGTCACACCCACCTCCCTTTTTTTAGTAACAGAACTATTATCATATTTCATGCATCTGGGAAAGGGTGCTGGATTTTAGTCACCCCCACCCCCATATTTGTAGTAGCAGATATCATATTTAATGCACCTAGGGATAAGTACTAAAGTTTTAGTCAAACACCCCCCCCCCCCCGCCCCCGTTAAGTTTAGCAGCAGAAATTTTAGTTACACCCACCCCCTTCTCTTCAGTAGCAGATATTTTATTTATTGCATCTAAGGATATGTACTAAAATTTAAATCACACCCACCCCCTTATTTGTACTAGCAGACATATTATCATATTTAATGCATCTAAGTATAAGTACAAAATGTTAGTCACACCAACCCCCTTATTTTTAGTAGCATAAATTTTAGTCACACCCACCCCGTTATTTTTCGTAGCAGTTATAATATTCACCCACCCCTTGAATTGTACTAGCAGACATATTATTATATTTAATGCATCTGATTTAAGGATAAGTACAGGTTATATTGTTTTTAATTCGTTAAATACCGATACTGTATTATCTGATTGATTTTATATTCAGACATTTTTAGTTATGTACTGAAAGTAGTAAACTATAGTTATTAGCTTCTAGGGAACTTTGTACAATGAAACTAACTGCCTGGGACTTATTAACGCGAGTGGCACGATGGAGGAATGACATAATTACCGTACAACCGATCTGGAACGTTCACCTCCATAAGCCGATTTTATCAAAACTCACTATGATATTGTACAAACTATGGTCAAAGGCTATTACAATTATATTTCAATTCAGTAGGTATTAAATATATTGTTGGTTAAATATTTATATTTAGTATTTTCAGGCAGTGTATTTTTTAATCGTTTATTGCAGAGTGTGGGCTGGTTGTACTACTACAATTTAGGTCACACCCACCCCAAAAAAATTTTTTTTGGTATTAGAAATATCTTTTGTACTGCATCTGATGGATTGATAAGTATAGAGTAGATTATAATTCATTGACTAATGTTGATACTATAATATCTGATTTTCTGTTCAGATATTTTTGAGCCATTTATTGCTAGTTGTAAACTATCATTACAAGGGCTAGCATCTGGGGATTTGTTACAATGTAACTAACTGCCTGGGGCTCATTCACGCGCATTGCACTATCGATGAATGAGACAAATACCGTAAAACCGAGCAGAAACGTTCACCTCTATAACCGGATTTTATCAAACGCCCAATGAAATTGTACAAAATAATGTGTATAACTATCCAAACACCACACATAGACCCTCAGACTTATGGTCACCTGAAGAAGGCACTAGCCGAAAGATCTTGTGACATTAATTGGAGATTAGCATAATTATCATCATATTTTCTACATCTTTATTAGAGATAAGTGTAGAGTTGTATTGTATTTCATTTGTTTATATTCAATGGTCTTTGATTAATTTAGTGCATTTTGTGTAGAGTTGTATTGTATTTCATTTGTTTATATTCAATTGTCTTAAATTAGTGCATTTTGGTTTTAGTCGCATATTTCAGATTGAGTACTAGATTTATTCACAGTGATTGCATTTAACTTGGAAATAAGTGCATAGTTATATTCTTGTTATCTGTTAATACCGATACTGTACTATTTTATGTTCCTTTCAGGCAATTATTAATCGTGTTACGGGTTGTGGACTGTGTTTACCATTGGATTCAGCTCACCCACCCACTCACCACAGCTTTATTTTAGGGACATTCATTGGAGAGGCTGCGGGTTGTGGACTGTGTTTACCATTGGATTCAGCTCACCCTCACCCACCCATTCACCACAGCTTTTTTTAGGGACATTCATTGAACAGAAGCAGAATTATCATCATAGTTGCAGCGTCTCACTGGGAGATAAGTACATAGTTGTGTTGCATTCTATTGTTGTTGTTGTTGTTGTTGTTGTTGTTGACATGGTATTATCTTGTTTTATTTTCAGGCATGGCATTTCTTATCGTTGATTTCAGATTGTGGGCACGATTTACTACTTAAATTTGGTAATTCCCCCACCAACAACACTATTTTTTTTGTAGCATAAATATCATTATATTTGCAGCATCGGACTTAGAAGATAAATACAGGTTACCATATTTTCTTTTCAGGCGTTTCTAAATCACTTATTGCAGATTGTAAACAATATTACTATTAAATATCTAGTTCACTACCACACCATCACCACCACAACTTTTAACAGGATGCCGGTTAGAAATCGCAATTTCAAGATGGGACAAACACGCCGACGGGATCCTAACCCCAGCAACCGTTGGATACGACTTTTTTATCAGATTTTGCAGGCAATCCACCACTTGAATATTATGAAGGACCAGGCAAACGGACTAGGAGCAACAAAGGGTTTTAAGCAGCAAATTAAACTTTTAGATAAATTCTTAAAGCCAGCCCAACCAACAACAGGACTAACACAGGAATTAGAACGTTTAAATAGGATGTGGGCTACAAAGGTCGCTGAGACGTTAACAAACCATTACAAAACCAGGATCTCCGAATTGATGGGCATGATAGTCGGCTTTCGATTTCAAGACTTTACCATAAAGAACCTATCTAACCAGGCACTAGACTGGGCTAAACGGAACTTCCGGAATAAATTGAGCCTCGATACAATACAGGAATACCAACGGATTGTCAAGTCTTTCACAACAGCTCCACCTAGACAACAAACTGACTCCACTAGGGACCCACAAACAACTAACAAAACTGTCAACAATAAAGGGGTCAGCAGTGCATGGGACGTTAATCAATGGATCCCGAAGAACCCGAGGAGCCATCAGCGAAAATTAAGCCCGCAAAAACCATTGGATAATCCGATTAAACTAAATAACAGGTTCCTACCACTACAGGTTTTAGATACACCACCGAACCGAAAACCCGAAAACCAACTAACATCGAATCCAAGACCAAACGCACAGATCGTTAACTCTGAAAAGCAACAACATCGAGTACCAAGTTCGAACCCTACGAAGCCAACATTGACAAGCACCTTCTCAACAACACCACTGAACGCGCCGAAGGACACAACACCAACAACATCAGGTCTTGTCAAACCATTGGGGGACGCTCTAAGTGGTCTAATAACACCAAGGACTCCTTCTCCAAAGCCGAATAGGACACCAGGCCGACGATCACGGTCCCCTAGCCGCTCACCATCTCCCAGCAGCTCACGCTCGATGTCACCATGCTACCCTGTGCAGACGTATGCTGCCGTTACACTATCACCACCGAAGGTAACACGATTTACACGACACCGTGGCAACAAAGCGGAATGGAAATTACCGAGATTTACCCATTCAACAGTGATAATTGGAGACTCAAACGTATCCCGAATTAGGAATGAAACTGGCAACAAACACCTACAAATTGAGTCGTATCCGGGAGCAAGAATATGTCATTTTCAAGCCATGTTTAGGAATTACCAACACCAAGACAAACCAAAGGAAATAATTATTCACGTAGGGATTAATGACAGGGATAACAACAACAACACCGGAGTGGCGCAAAGCATGACGAATTTAGCACAGATCGCTAAAGCAACATTCCCAGACTCGGAAATATTCCTGGCACAAACCCCAGTTTCCAACACCATGGATGAAATAAGACCACGAGAAGCGTTCAACATCAGGAAACTCAACGAACATTTGACTAAAATCACGGTGCAAGGAGTAAGCCACCTAGATAGCAACATCAGGGGTGGTTGCTTTTTTGAGTCAGACGGGATTCATTGGTGCCCCAGAACAGCCAACAGCATCGTCAATAAATGGGTACATCAACTCAGGGTGTACAAGTCGGTTTTTTGTCCAGTCCAGAAGGGCACAGCCAGGACAATGAAACACAATTAGGTAGCAGTGTCGTGAACCTAAGCTCTAGGAGACTTTCTATTTCGGAGAAATCACTTTTAGAAAAGGGTTTGAAATTCATTCCAGCACCAAAATATATTGATCACTGCGAAATTACGAAACCAATTAAAGAATTCACTAGAAAATTAATGATCAATAAATTCTTTCATTCAAAGAAAACTATGATTAAGACGCCTTTCACAGATAAAAGCAATTGGTGCCCACCGCCTTCAACCCTTACACCATCAATTCGAGAGATAACCGACCGTATCTTTAAAAGGGTTTCTAAGATGCAAATGAGAAGAGAAACACCTAATCTTCCGACTAACGAGTTTGCAGCTTTACAAACACTTCGCAATGACACTGACATTGTTATTAAAAAGGCGGACAAAGGTTCAGCAACGGTTATCTTAGATAAAAAGGATTATATTTGGGAAATAGATCGACAACTTGCTAATTCTAAGCATTACAGGAAATTAGATCAACCTATTTATCATACTACAAGTAAACAAATAACTAACATCATACATCGGCTGGTAAACAACAAAAAGATCAGTAAAAAACAGGTGCAGTACTTAACACCAGCCGAGAACCCGAGGCCAAGGCATATTTATACTTTACCAAAAATTCACAAAAGCCCCGAATCCTGGTCTATTCCGTTTCAAATTCCACCAGGAAGACCAATAATATCTGATGTGGGGAGTGAATCATATCGCATTTCGGAATATATAGACTCATTCTTAGCACCATTGGCAGCTAAACACTCATCTTATCTCAGAGATACTACGGACTTTTTAGAAAAAATTAGAGATATCAAATTACCTTCAAACAGCTTTCTTGCCACTTTGGATGTTGAAAGTATGTACACAAATATTGATATTAAGGATGGATTGAAGGCGGTGTTTAACAGTTTCAAGGCGAATCCAAACCCAAGTAGACCAGATTTAGAAATTTTGGAACTATTGAAACTGTGTTTAGAAAACAATGATTTTGAATTTAATGGCAATTGGTATCTACAAATTTCAGGAACAGCTATGGGAAAGAAATTCGCCCCAAGTTATGCAAATATTTTTATGGCAGAGTGGGAAAAAGCCGCATTCAATAGTTGTCAACTTCTTCCCGCAGTATATTTAAGGTTTCTGGATGATATTTTTCTGATTTGGACTTATTCCAAGGACGAGTTTGATCAATTTATCCAAACTTTAAATAATTTCCATCCTTCCGTAAAACTTAAAGCTATCGTCAGCGACACTTCTGTCGATTTTCTGGATACAACCGTTTTTAAAGGACCCATGTTTGGAAATACCGGTATTTTAGATACAAAGGTATTCTTTAAGTCCACAGACACACATCAGTTACTGCATAAATCTTCTTTTCACCCTAAGCACACCTTTAAGGGGATCCTAAAATCACAAATTATTAGATTTGACAGAATTTGTTCTAGGAAGGTAGATTTTCAGAGGGCTACAAACACACTGTTTAGAGTTTTAAGAACACGAGGGTATTCCAAGCACTTTCTCAGACAAATTAAGAACAATGCAATAGAAAATTTTGATACCAAACTACACGGAGTAGCTAAAGCAAAACCATGTAATAGCAGTCGCTGCAGCACTTGCCCATTTTTACAGGAAACACACATTTTCAAAAGTCAGCAGACTAATCAAACCTTTTATATTAAGCAAAATCTTTCATGCGATTCTAAAAACGTCATATACCTCATCACATGTAAGAAATGTGGAATACAATATGTGGGACAGACCAGTCTTACATTAAGAGATAGATTCACTAGACACAGATTTGATATCAGACACAAGGCAAATAAAACCGTTCCTAACCATTTTAATACCTCAGACCATTCGATTAACGATTGTTGTATCACGCCAATTGAATATGTAGCGGATAAAGACAAACTAACGAAAAGAGAACAGTATTGGATACAAAAACTTAAATCATTAATGCCCGGGGGCCTAAATTTACATGAAGAGTTTGAAAAACTAATCCCGTTTGTCATTACATATAACACAAAAGCAACACAAGTTGCCAAACTAATGAAACAAGGGTATCTCGAAATTCAGCAGATATTCCCAGCCATATTTTCTCATAAATTCATTACAGCTTATTGCAGAAATAAAAATTTAAGTGACTTCATTGTCAGAAGTAAGTTAAAGAGCGAAAGTAATTCTCCCTAGGCCAGAGCTTATTAGGGTCCCCTAACCCTAATCCTAACTCTAAACCTAACCCTAACCCTAACCCTAACCCTAACCCTAACCCTGACCACGGGAAGCGTTCAACATCAGGAAACTCAACGAACATTTGACTAAAATCACGGTGCAAGGAGTAAGCTACCTAGATAGCAACATCAGGGGTGGCTGCTTTTTTGAGTCAGACGGGATTCATTGGTGCCCCAGAACAGCCAACAGCATCGTCAATAAATGGGTACATCAACTCAGGGTGTACAAGTCGGTTTTTTGTCCAGTCCAGAAGGGCACAGCCAGGACAATGAAACACAATTAGGTAGAAGTGTCGTGAACCTAAGCTCTAGGAGACTTTCTATTTCGGAGAGATCACTTTTAGGAAAGGGTTTGAAATTCATTCAAGCATCAAAATATATTGATCACTGCGAAATTACGAAACCAATTAAAGAATTCACTAGAAAATTAATGATCAATAAATTCTTTCATTCAAAGAAAACTATGATTAAGACCCCTTTCACAGATAAAAGCAATTGGTGCCCACCGCCTTCAATCCTTACACCATCAATTCGAGAGAAAACCGACCGTATCTTTAAAAGGTTTTCTAAGATGCAAATGAGAAGAGAAACACCTAATGTTCCGACTAACGAGTTTGCAGCTTTACAAACACTTCGCAATGACAATAACAATGACATTGTTATTAAAAAGGCGGACAAAGGTTCAGCAACGGTTATCTTAGATAAAAAGGATTATATTTGGGAAATAGATCGACAACTTGCTAATTCTAAGCATTACAGGAAATTAGATCAACCTATTTATCATACTACAAGTAAAAAAATAACTAACATCATACATCGGTTGGCAAACAACAAAAAGATCAGTAAAAAACAGGTGCAGTACTTAACACCAGCCGAGAACCCGAGGCCAAGGCATATTTATACTTTACCAAAAATTCACAAAAGCCCCGAATCCTGGTCTATTCCGTTTCAAATTCCACCAGGAAGACCAATAATATCTGATGTGGGGAGTGAATCATATTGCATTTCGGAATATATAGACTCATTCTTAGCACCATTGGCAGCTAAACACTCATCATATCTTAGAGATACTACGGACTTTTTAGAAAAAATTAGAGATATCAAATTACCTTCAAACACCTTTCTTGCCACTTTGGATGTTGAAAGTATGTACACAAATATTGATATTAAGGATGGATTGAAGGCGGTGTTTAACAGTTTCAAGGCGAATCCAAACCCAAGTAGACCAGATTTAGAAATTTTGGAACTATTGAAACTGTGTTTAGAAAAGAATGATTTTGAATTCAATGGCAATTGGTATCTACAAATTTCAGGAACAGCTATGGGAAAGAAATTCGCCCCAAGTTATGCAAATATTTTTATGGCAGAGTGGGAAAAAGCCGCATTCAATAGTTGTCAACTTCTTCCCGTAGTATATTTAAGGTTTCTGGATGATATTTTTCTGATTTGGACTTATTCCAAGGACGAGTTTGATCAATTTATCCAAACTTTAAACAATTTCCATCCTTCCGTAAAACTTAAAGCTATCGTCAGCGACACTTCTGTCGATTTTCTGGATACAACCGTTTTTAAAGGACCCATGTTTGGAAATACCGGTATTTTAGATACAAAGGTATTCTTTAAGTCCACAGACACACATCAGTTACTGCATAAATCTTCTTTTCACCCTAAGCACACCTTTAAGGGGATCCTAAAATCACAAATTATTAGATTTGACAGAATTTGTTCTAGGAAGGTAGATTTTCAGAGGGCTACAAACACACTGTTTAGAGTTTTAAGAACACGAGGGTATTCCAAGCGCTTTCTCAGACAAATTAAGAATAATGCAATAGAAAATTTTGATACCAAACTACACGGAGTAGCTAAAGCAAAACCATGTAATAGCAGTCGCTGCAGCACTTGCCCATTTCTAAAGGAAACACACATTTTCAAAAGTCAGCAGACTAATCAAACCTTTTATATTAAGCAAAATCTTTCATGCGATTCTAAAAACGTCATATACCTCATCACATGTAAGAAATGTGGCCTACAATATGTGGGACAGACCAGTCTTACATTAAGAGATAGATTCACTAGACACAGATTTGATATCAGACACAAGGCAAATAAAACCGTTCCTAACCATTTTAATACCTCAGACCGTTCGATTTACGATTGTTGTATCACGCCAATTGAATATGTAGCGGATAAAGACAAACTAACGAAAAGAGAACAATATTGGATACAAAAACTTAAATCATTAATGCCCGGGGCCTAAATTTACATGAAGAGTTTGAAAAACTAATCCCGTTTGTCATTACATATAACACAAAAGCAACACAAGTTGCCAAACTAATGAAACAAGGGTATATCGAAATTCAGCAGATATTCCCAGCCATATTTTCTCATAAATTCATTACAGCTTATTGCAGAAACAAAAATTTAAGTGACTTCATTGTCAGAAGTAAGTTAAAAAGCGAAAGTAATTCTCCCTAGGCCAGAGCTTATTAGGGTCCCCTAACCCTAATCCTAACTCTAAACCTAACCCTAACCCTAAATCATTAATGCGGGGGGGGGGGGGCCTAAATTTACATGAAGAGTTAGAAAAACTAATCCCGTTTGTTATTACATATAACACAAAAGCAACACAAGTTGCCAAACTAATTAAACAAGGGTATATTGAAATTCAGCAGATATTCCCAGCCATATTTTCTCATAAATTCATTACCGCTTTTTGCAGAAAATAAATAAAAAAAATAATAATAAAAATTAAGTGACTTCATTGTCAGAAGTAAGTTAAAGAGCGAAAGTAATTCTCCCTAGGCCAGAGCTTATTAGGGTCCCCTAACCCTAATCCAAACTCTAAACCTAACCCTAACCCTAACCGGGGTATGCCAGGAATGATTCCTTCTTGGAGGCAGACGTGAGAGATTTGGGAGATGGATGAGGACCAGTGTGTCCGTCCACTGCGATAGTGCAACTGCCAGACAACAAAGGTACTACCTCTATCTAGAGCCCCCTATACCCATATATACTATAATGCATAAAATACACATTAAAAAAAAACATAATTTCCATCAAACATAATTTTCATTCCTGTAAAAACATCATGGGTGAACATGTATGTAATGATATAAAAACATAATGGATTTGTATTAAACTAAAACACCGAACTGAATGTATGCGAATTACCATCATAAATATTAATATAACAATGAAAGGGATAAAAATATACAGCAACAAACACATTTGCTCTATTAAGGAACTGCATTACACACTATGACAAAACGCAAAAGACGAAACTAAACTCTGTTATGAACACGTAAAAGGAATCATCTCGTATATTATATGATATTACCATACTGGGATTTTGTTATTAAACAAATAAATGAGCATGGTTCATATAAACATAAGCTGTTATTATAAAAAAATGAATACGGTTCATAAAACCATAAGAACCAGTATTCACAATTCAATTGCACAGTTCGAGATTCATATCCTTCTAATGAATTCTTGGTCTTCAAATTCCTCTTCATTGATGCCACTGTGTTATTCTCTTTTACCAATGAGACTATACTGCCACCAACTACATTATCATCCTGCCAACTATGTTGTCATACTATCAGCTGCGAAGCAACATTTGCAGCTATTCTACCACTCTAACAGCTATGCTGCCACATTAACAGCTGTTACTGCCACCATTATAGCTATGCTGCCACACTAACACTTATATTGCCACTTTAACAGCTACGCTGACACACCAACAGCTTCGCTGCTACACTGCCCGCCATATGCTACGACACTGCAGCCCTATCAGCCTTATGGCTGTAGTATATTGTCTAAAGTGGACACCTCCTGTCACGACCTTGGCATCACTGTTCCCGCATATAAAATATGCTTCCTATAGGCCTTTTCAATAAGGGTTGTTGTCTCCCCCTAGTAGGAACTCTTCAGTGCATCTTTTGGCAGACAAAAGATTACTAATTTCAGACATCACAACCCCAAAAGTTGTCCATCTTATCATCCCTCCATTTAAACAAAAGAAAAAACAGTTCTCCAAAAGAGAAGTGCAACAAACACAAACAATTGCAAATCTTCGTATCCATCTTGAGAGACAGATGGAAAGGATAAAAAAATTTAATATTCTTAAAACTGTTTTGCCTTTAAATATGTCACAACAAATAAGAAAGATATGGAAGATATGTGCACGATTAACAAATTTACAGCCATCACTTTGCAAATCAAATTAGTATTATATTACTTTAATTTACATGTATTACAGCAGTCTGTTATGATTATATGCATGACATTACTTTAATTTACATGTATTACAGCAGTCTGTTATGATTATATGCATGACCTTACTTTAATTTGCATGTTTTGCAGCAGTCTGTTAACTTTAATTTATATGTATTACAGCAATCTATTATGATTATGTGCATGACATTACTTTAATTTACATGTATTACAGCAATCTGTTATGATTATATGCATCACATTACTTTCAAAATTTTTTACTTTTAAAACACCTGCATATATAACAACACATATTTTAAACTCGTTTAGTAAATATGTCAACTGCAGTTTTCATAAAGAAAACATTAAACTCTTCAGTCCATATTGTTATGTAACCTTTTATTCCAATGTCATTGAGTCCATAAATTACTTGAAATGTCACCGTATGTCATTAATTTGACAATCACGTTATTTCTCTTTCTCTTCATCACTGACCAAATGGTAGAGAGGAAGACCTCTAAGCACACGTGTGGTGTACATTTCAGGAATAATTCCTTTTAAGTAGAAAGAATTTAGTTTTTCTACCATAATATTCCAGAATTCTAGGTTGAATGGAATGCGTTGAACAGATGGTGGCTGCCTCAAAGTCCAAACCACAAAATCACACCAGTTCTTTCCCGTAATGGCCATTTGTCCTTGCACTTGAAAATAATATGAGTGCTTTCTTTTTAGGATTACACTGCCATGGAGGTCTAATGTGCAAAAGAAATATGAATCTTGAGCACATTCACTTGGAGATTTAAATTTCCATTTGTCGGATGATGAACACTTTATTTCCAGTAACCCTGAGGAATCTTGACAACAAGGATCATGAACAACTCCATCTGGACTTGCACCTAAATGAGGAAAAAGTGTGTTAACATAAAGTCCACACGGTCTAACATGAAGATCTGGATGAGATTGTGTCATGATATTTATGTAATTTCTCAGGGTTACAGGTTCATTATCCCTACCCTATTTGACATACTTGTTATCAAATGATGTGTAGCCCATGATAACTTTTGCTAAATTGTCTGGTTGAGTAGTTTCTTGACGCATTACCACTTGGCCAAACTTTGAACTTGTTATTCTCTCTTTGTGGTATTCCATCCACCTATTGTTAGTATGTTGACCTCTCGTTTCAAGTTCTATTTTGACACATTGTTCTTTAGAATAGGATATGTTTCTGAAGTGATTATGAAATTGAATTGTGGCACTTTCAGAAGATAAATATGTTTGATCAGGAAACATGAAGTCAATGTTGTCATTGAGAGCAGGTATGATATCTTCTTCATCCTTGATCTTTTCAAAATTGGTTTACCATCCAGCTTTGGAGTTTAGCTTTAAAAGCTTTTGTCTAAACCTTTCAACATTAACTGTTGGTTTTAATGATGGCTCCTCAATATTGTATAGTGAGCGACGAAAGGATAGATTCTTTGATTTCTTAGGACTAAGACTTCGTTTCCTCGGATTATTCCATTTTCATTTGGCAGAAGTCGAAGCATTTGTTCCATCTTTGTTCTTTTCAGACATATCCACCAGTGCATATAACATTGCAGGCTTCACCCAGACTGCAAACAACAAAGTCAAGAACAATAACTGGTGTACAAGGTCCATCACTGTTATATTGTAATAAGTGATTAAATTTAAGTAGGGTAGGGTAGGGTGGAATATGTTGTAAATTCATAGCCATATATTTATTTCTATTATTCCAATTTATTTTTTTAAGTATAAATAGTGAAGTATGATGCACATGTTAGAATTTTTAAGCAATATATTTGGGTATTTATTTAAACCTGGAACATGGATATTTAAATAACCAAAAAGTACAGGATATGCAGATTTATATCTTAAGCCAATTTGAGAAAATAGGATAAGTTGTCTTTTTTTCTTTAACAAAAAAATTTGTGTAGCATCCATGCTTGACATTAGCAGTTAATAAAGCAAGTATCACAAGATAAAATATATAAAAATGAAATAGTTACCCAGCTGTACAATTTCAATCTGCTGAATTCACATTTCCAGTGACTTTGGACAGAATGACCCATACGGTATAATAAATCTTATCACTGTTTGGTAGTGACGGTATCACTTTACATCGCACGTAACAATGTGAACATTCCTTCGAAACATTGTTAAATTCAAGATTGTAGCAGCAGAGGAGGCGAATCGGACAACTTTTTTCGACTTTTTTGATTGAAGCGTCAAAACGGAAAATAGAGCCTTCCTGCGAAATCTCATGTTTTAACCAAAAAAAAAATAGAGTCTCCGTTTGGTAAATAGAGCCTTATTGATTTCTTGCTCAAAACGTGAGTTTGCGCGGGTGATACTCTATTAGCGTTTTCGTTGCTTAGCCATAAAACGTAGCAACGATGTTGTCATCGCCCCCTCTGCTGCTACAGGTTAACCGAATAGATGATCAAGTCCGATACGATATCGTGTTCGAGGATCATGCAAATTTATTGTTATAAATCCGTGTGGGACCGACTGAGCATGACTAAAGAAATTTCGAAATTGATTGAAGTCCATATCGGAGCACCATGTCTGCCAAATATTTCTTAGCGTATGTGTATCAACGCCGTTAAACACAGCAAGAATATTACAGTTATCTCTGATCACTTTTGGAATCTGAGTGCAGCGTTGAGTGACATATATCACGTCGGTGTTTTTGTGACGCCCCCGGGAAAATATTTTAGCTGGTTTTTTTTGATTGTCTAACATTACATCATCGTATACGACTAAATTGTTAATGCTCCCATCAAGGTCATCCACGGAAGGTGCCTCGTCAATATCAGTTATAAAATCAATGACGTTCTCACCTTTAATCTCTGAAGCGTTTTCATTAAATCCTTTAACACTTCATAGCATCGTTGATCATCTACGCTAGGAGCAACTAAATATAACTTATCCCACTTCATCCATCTCATTATTAAATTGAGCAGCAATTGCGTCTTGCCGGATCCAGATGGCCCGATGATAATTGCGCGGATAGAGTTTGGTAGCGCTGCATGATGCTTAACTGGTTCTCTTGTTTTAGTCGCTGAAAAATCAATTATATTCATATCTCTATACATAAATTATGGATCTATATTGTGTGAAGTGTAAAACGCGTACTAGCACAAATGATGTGACGACAATTACAACTAAAAATAACAGATCTGCACTTATTGGTAGATGTGCAACATGTGGTATAAAAAAGTTTAGATTTGTTTCTATGAAATCAGGAGATGTTTTTAAAAATAACGAGGAGGTGATATTGCAGCCAAGTTAGCAAAACTTCCTGGAACACCGTGGGCAAAGTATCCAGGAGAAAAGCACCTTCCAGGATATAGCTAATCTGGCCCAGGAACACGATTAGATATCAGACTTGATGATCAAAACCAACCTCGACGTGGTGAAGAACCAATAAACGCCATTGATAAGGCGTGTCATGCTCATGATGTTGCATATAAAAGCAGCAATTTGCAACACAGGCATCTCTCGGATGTAAAATTAATTCATGCGTTAAATGCTATTCCTGATAAATCTTTCAAAGAAAAGTTGGCTTCGTGGTTGGTAAAATCGGCAATGAAAGGTAAATTGATGTTAGGTGCTGGTAATTAATAATATGGAATCTATTTATTATTCTCCTAGAGGATACTGGAGGGGTAACGCTGCAATCAGTAAACTCGCCAACGCCGCAAAAGTGAAAAAGGCCACTGCGGCTAATTGATTATCCAAACAGGCTATACGGCAAATTTATCTACCGCGTCCTAAACAAATCAATTTTTCGCATTTTGATGTTACCGGACCCAATGAAGTTCATCAAGCTGATTTATTATTTTTACCACATGACAACGGTTACAAATACGCGCTAACCGTAGTTGATGTTGCGAGTCGATACAAACAAGCAGAACCACTAAAAACAAAATCATCACCTGAAGTAGCTTCTGCATTTGAAAGGATTTATCTACGAGGCCCTCTACGCTGGCCAAATCTATTACAAGTTGATCCTGGCAAAAAATTTCAAGGCGCTATTTTATCAGCGACGAAACATCACAATGTCACCATTAGACGGGGGCATACTGCACTACATCGCGATCAGGCAATTGTAGAACGATTTAATCGGACTCTTGCTGAGCGGTTATTTGGATATCAATACGCAAAAGAATTCATCCAAGAAAAGCAATCCCGTGAATGGGTCAAAAGGTTACCAGGGGTAGTTGCAGCGCTAAATAACGTGATTACCAGAGCAATCAATATGAAACCTAACAACGCAATAAAAATAAGTATATACCACAACCACAGCGGAATAGCGTTTCTCAGCCAATTCTCAGCAATGTCACCGTGAGATATTTATATGAACCAGGAGAACTCGAAGGTGGTACAGCAAGGGCTATTGATCCTATTTGGAGTGTCACTACGCATAAAATATCTACTATAACACGATCAACTGGTAGACCTCCAATCTATAAATTGGATTCAACTGCCCCTCAGAGGGGTTTTACACGCGAACAACTACAAGTGATTCCTGACGATACTCAATTGCCACCGCGCGGTCTTAACTAGCACCGTTGCGTCTATTACACTCAAGACAAGTCAACATCACATTGTTGTTTATATGACCGAGACTGTTATTTTTTCTGTCTACGGTAAATTGGCGAGGATCTTTATCCGAATAACGCCAACGCATTATACAATTGCAACTTGCGCAGTGATTATTCTGTTGTTGCTTCAACGCAATTATTAATTCAGCATCAATATCAAATTGTCGTTGTTTTTTTTGTCTTGTTGTTTGTAACCATAGAGTTATTTTTATTAATGATGCTAACATCAACGATGCTAGCATCATCCATTGTGGTGTCATCATCGAAAACAATTCTTCGAAGTTGATTTATTCGCCGTACTCTTAACACTGCAAGATAGACTAAATTTGACCACTCAATGCGATTATCGACTATCCAAACAATTGTATCCGTGATGGTTAATCCCTGCGAGGAATGTATCGTCGTTACGTAACCTAGCGTCCATGGCGATTTATCAGCACGCAATGCGTCTTCGACAACACTGATATCAACCAACACAATATCATTTAACACTAGCGTTTGTCTTTCGGGTCCTGACTCTGTCGTTGACAAAGTCACACGTCCTGGAATTTCAACTTCAATATTTTGTCGCCGTGTATCATAGGGTCTATAACACAGCGGCACTGGAAACGTTGGGAATGTTTCTTTGTGAAGCTCAAACAACTTTTTTTGAAGTGTGTCTCTGACTATCTTTCTACTTTCCACTACAAAATCATTTGGTATCCATGCTTCCCAAAATTCCTCCATGGGAGTTTCTGAAATCACTTCACGAATTATTTCACATTGTATTTATCCGGTTGTAATCTAATTAATTTTTTGACCTCACGCAATTGTTCATCAAGTGCTCTATAGTCGGTATTGATTTCTTAATAATAGTTAACAAACCCTTTTAACCAATCATGTGGACCCGCGCCGACAAATGGTGGAGGTTGGCTCTGATCTCCACACATTATCACTTTTGTATTCGCGCGCAGTAACCAATCAAGAAACATTTTTAATACATCTACCGAAACCGTACATATCTCATCCCAAATAATAACCGCAGGGATGAATTTCTCACACATTCTTTCAGGGGTCCATTCATCGCCTTTGTATCGAAAAAAGCTGTGATAAGTGCAAGCATCAACGTTTCGTTGTTTTATCTCTCGCGCTAATCTATGGGTTGATGTCAGCACAATCATGTTTGTGAAATCCGTAGGATTTTTCCCACAATATAATTCAATCGCACGAGTCGTCTTTCCCGACCCGCCACAACCGTTTAAATAAACTGTTTTATATCTACAAATTGGATCAGATATCGGTGGTGCATTAGAACGTTCTGATAAATTATCACCACGTAAGTAATTATTTTTAATCTAAACGTCTGCTGATTCAGAATAATCACGCAGCGTTTCCCTTTTAATTCTCCATGTACCCAGTGCTCTTCGCTACCGTAGTAAATTTAATCACCTCGTTGATGTACTTTTTGTCAATGTAAAATGAATCAACAGCGACTCTAACTGCAGTGTCAGGAAATCTATTTATCATTGAAAATAAATTGATACAAGCATAACCCAGCATAGACGATCTCAAATGTGTATACGGAGAACTGTTTCCATCGTTGTAAGTAACAATTGTACCCAATTTTGTTCCATCGGGCAAGAAAGCATACTTACGATCAACATATATATTTTTAGATACTGCATCCGCGATTACAAAGTCATATTCGGTGCTATCTATACTCAACCGTGAAGAATATCTTTTGTAGTCACATTTTTTCCCTCCCTGAGTGAATTTTCCAATTATTCTTCTGCCGAGATCTTTTGCTGCGTTGTTTCGTTGATTATATACCCGTTCGAACCACTCAATGATATATTCTTCGTCGGCATCAATATGTTTTCTGGATTCGTCAATTATATTATCAAGACTTTCTGGTTCTGGTAACCAGACATTGGTTTGTTTCCGATATGATATAATTGCTTCACTGACTGTCAACGAAATTAACATTTTAGTATCAATCATGAAACGTAATAACGCTATTGGCAGCCACTTCTTTTCAGACATGAGTCTACCAATCCAAATATAACAAGCACGTTGAAGTCCTACTAAGAATTCAAATGATACTACACGAGCAAAACCGGTCAAATCAAAATCAGGCAGCGGCCCATTAATCGCAACACGAGTCATTTCATGTACGGGGCGTTTAAAATACTCAGTACACTCTCCATAACCAAGAAAACTCGCTGGATAACAAGCAACCATATCAACTGAAATGATACTTTCACGGTAGTATTTGTTATTGTATAACCCACCATGATTAAATTCGAAGCAGCAAGCCTCAATATCTGGCAAGAATTCTATGCGTGTTGGTTTCCATGCGTTTTTATTCTCGCAAAATGAGCTGTAACGGACAGAATTGTAAAACAGTCTGTCAATAATTGTTCATCGTTGATAATTTCATCACTGGTGGCTTCGCCACACGCCGTTAAAAACCCACTAGCTGTTTTTTTCATCTTGTTGTGAAACGCTTCAGTGCGGTATAATTCACCGTTTGGTCTTACAAACTGATCAAACGTATCCGTGTCGTTTTCAGAGCTGCGAAGTAACCACATTGATACGGGTCGTTTCTACTTAAATGCGCAATAGCATCGAATAGTTTCTCTTCAACGAGAAAATCATCCCTGGTGAAATCTTATCCCAAGAATTCCGTGGGTTAATACTTTATTGTTCTGTTCCGTGGAAATATTGTGACCGCGGACGTCCATGCGTGTTCGTTATGATCAATAATTTTGATTGGAGCTCCCTTTGATTTATATTTTGATTCGTATAAAACTGCTCCGATTATCGTCATAACGGTTATTGGAAATCTCAGTGATGTTTCTAATTTTGCTATATCGCTAATAGTTTCCCCGCGGTCTTTCAACGTTAAACCACATTGAGCTATTTTCCTACGCCGTAAATCAGTTACTTTGTTCCCTCGAGATGCATTTGTAAAATGCTCTGTTATTCGTTCTGCTACACAATTCAGCGACGAAGTTGCCGGCGATGACTGCTTCATTGGTTTTAGTTTTCCTATATCGGGTTTTTCATTGAACGGATATATCCCATACACAACTGCTGTTTCAGGATATGCTCGTTCATAGTATGGTTTGTCAATTCAATTGTCTTTGAGAATCGGTTCAAATTTGTCTCGTATAATCCAACCTCCTGATTCTACACGGATAATGAATTTCACTCTAAAAAAATACTTTTTGTTGCCAAGTTGTGATAACATCATGGCTGCGTTGCTGTCGTTCATGGTGGCATCAATTCGAAATGTTGAGCAACTATGAGATGCACCGTCGTGCTTGAATTCATTAATACAATCGCGAATTTTATTTATCAGGGCTCTATCCGTTATTACCCGTTTTGGCACATCTTTGAGGGTTCTATCGAGATCAAATTTAACGTTTTTGTAACGCTTACTTGCTGATAATCTCTCGAACTCCTCCATGTTATAATTAAAACAAGTATTTAAATAGAAAAATATAGTATATGAATCACTGCAAGTGGCTAATGATTGGATCAACAACTCCGTGCAACAAAACATGCGGAAGCGAATTATGTGGGTATCATTTACAAAGAGTGCGGCGAGGAAGTTTTGGCCCTACCCCTTGTCTGGTTTGCCACGTTGGCGTTCGCGGGAAATCACAAATATGTCTTAATTGTGGGGGTAAACGATACAGAGAATTAAACGCTACTATGACAAACGAATTAATGACCCGTTCAATGACAAAGTCATAAAAACCCCTCAAGACTACATTGATAGACTTATAATTAAAGCAGATAATAAATTAGACAAGTAGTATTATTATACAAATGAGCCTAGACTTCAGACCCCATCCAGTGCTTGTTGATTATGAAGCATCCAGTGATGGTGTGAAGAAGCCGGTTGGTATTGTTAATAATATGGGATAGTTGATGTTTGGTGCCGGGAAGAAGAGATATTACTGTCATCGATTCGCATACGAATGTCACAACGGATTGATTAAAGATGGCTTTGTGATTGATCAAATTGATGGATTCCCTCAAAATAACAAATTGGATAACTTACAAGTTGTTACTCGAAGTCAGAATACAAAATTAGGTGGAACCGGCAAACACGCAAAACACCCAAAGAGTGTGAAATCATTAAATACAGAAACTAACGAAGAAAGGGTATTTCAATCAATGTATGCGGCTGGAAAATATTTCGATATTTGTAGGCCTTCAATACGATACGTAGCAGAAGGAATTTATCAAACAGCCGTCTCAAAAAAGACAACACACAGAATACAATTTTCATATATCAATGGAGATAAATCATAACGTGATAAAGTCGCATGACAGAGTTACGTCCATTGAAGTCCAATTAATATTACGATGAAAACTAATGAAATACACGCTGTTTTCATATATCAAGGGAGATAATTCCTAACGTGATAAAATTGCATGACAGTTACGTCCCTTGAAGTCTAATTAATATTACGATTAATTAATAATTTTACGATGAAAACTAATGAAATACACGATGTTATCTAACAGATGTTTTCTTTTTTCTTAGTGTTTTATTCAATATTTGTCTCATTTAAATGTTGTGAAACAGCATTAATAAGTAATTCAAGAAAATAAAATAACACACCCATAAGTTAACGCTGCTGTATTAGTCACCTTATATACGTTATGACTCGTAATAAGCTTGGGGCTTTTGAAAGTCGATCCGACCGATCAAAACTAACCCACGCCATTGACTGTGGCGTGTGGTTGTATTTTGTCACAATCATGCAACCGAGTTAATTTAATTGGGTTGCTTTTGATTGGTTGGATTGGCCGTAGAAAAATCCGCCCGGTCGTTTCCATGTTTGTGCTGTCTTGTGCCGTCCCATCATCACATTACAAATTCCATCATCGTTTCATTGTAAATTACCATCCTTAATTAAGTTAATTAAGTACATGTAGTGAAGTCCCCCCAAGCATATCTTCTGGGCGGTCTAAAATGATGTTTGTCACCTTAGGCCTCCCTTCCGGAGATGTATGCTTTGGGGTCCCCTTGGGCTTGCATGGATGCGAAGGCAACCAAGGAGTTCCAAGATGTGTTGTGTACTGTCCTTAATTAAGTTAATTAAGTACATGTAGTGACGTCCCCCCAAGCATATCTTCTGGGCGGTCTAAGATGACGTTTGTCACCTTAGGCCTCCCTTCCGGAGATGTATGCTTTGGGGTCCCCTTGGGCTTGCATGGATGCGAAGGCAACAAAGGAGTTCCAAGATGTGTTGTCGTATATGTAGCCTCTGGGTCTCTTTCACGTTATTTGACGCGAAAGGGGTTTCCAAATGGGGTTTTCATGTATGTACTGTCCTTAATTAAGTTAATAAAGTAACCTCTGGGTCTCTCTGACGTCATAGGGCGCCAGCGAGATTGAAAAAATGGGGTATCAAAAAACGGAGTCAAAAATGACCCAATTTTTTTTTAATAATTAGAGGTAAAATATATTATATTATATTTTTATAAAATTGATATCAAAGATGTAAATGCTATAATCGCTGAAATTTAAAATTTGCAAAATCGAGAAATAGTATTATCTGAAGATCTCGACTGCGACAGGATTACCTCGGAATATGAAAACATTCAGTATCAGTCTAGTAAGGGTCGTTATGTTTTACCTAAGATGTACGCGCTCGTGAAAAGAATTCAAAAGTCCATCAATGCTTGTTTGTATAGCAACGACATTAATGCATTTATAACGCTATTTAGCACCGTTGAAGCAATACGTCAAAAGCTCGGCCAAGAGTATCAAAAACGAACTGAAATTATTTCTAAAGTTCGTGATCTTAAAAAAATATTAAACGAGGAAAAACCAGTATCCTAACCACGTGAGCGTTACTATAAAATATAGGCTTTCAGTAAATTTTTTACTAAAAGTTTTTTTTTAGCGTTTTTTGTAACACTTTATACACTTGTTTGTTGTGTAGTCGGCGGCCGATGACGCTGTCATCACATAGGATTTTCTCCTGAAAGAATTCTCATCAGTTTGGGATGGCTCACGCAGTTATGTGCGTACTGGACGATCTGGTCGTGGTAGCAAGTAATCACCGCTATGTCTCCATTTTCACGTAGTTGTTGTTGTTGCCGCGGAGATAACAAAAATTGTTCATCGCCGGGCTCAGATATTATAATTTTGAAACCCCCAGCGATGTTATTTCTAAAACATTCGCTGATAGCGTCGAACAGTTTGTCGCAGATGGATACTCTAGCTTGATAGTACATTATTTGATAACTCAGCTTTTAATTGTGATATAGTCTTCACGTGGAAATATCCTCCGGGTAAAAACGCAGGCATAGAAACCCAAAGGGTTTCACATTTTAAAACTCAGTTCACAAACAATATATGGAAAGTGATTCACTTATAACTAGGTTAGCCCGAGAGCGGCTAGCAGCAATTAAAAAGTTTATACCGGTTTGAGACAGGCTTCGCGATAAACTTCAACAACGACAGCAAATGCAAACTGACTTTTCTGTGTCAAGTGTACAACTGTTTACTCCGATAACAAGTGCGACCAAAGATGTGAAAACGTTAACTGAAGCAGCGATATACGGAGATATTCCTGAACAAAAACTAGCAAAGAAGGCGCCGCTGCTTGATACGCTTGAAAAGATAGCAGCAGAGACCGGACAAACACTCGCAGGGATACAACAGCTATCCAGTGATATAAAAACCCAACGAGAATATGAACGATTAGCTGATATTGATGATTCTGCACCAGCGCCTGATCCACCCCACCCACAAGTATATCGACCGGGCGAAATTGAATAACGCGAAGAAGAACAACAAGGTGCAGCTGCAGGAAAAGACTATTCACCTGGAAATATATTTAAAATCGAAACATTAAATAGAATTGGAAGACTCGGTACGGATTCCGAATTAGCTGATTTTACTAGAGAAATTTTTCCAAAGGATAAAAGATAGAATTTATTAAAAGACGAGTTTAAAAGTTTAATAAAAACCAAAGACACTTGGGCATCAAAAATATATTTAGCGAAACACGGTGGGAATACAATCATAGCGTCACACCTCCCTGGTTATAATAACTTTCTAGATGCGGTTAAACGCGGTCCACAACCACCACCTTATACGGAGGATTCAATCCCGGAACAAATAGACATAAGAGCAGAAGCCGGTTCTAAGAAAACAAGCGGAAAAGGATATGTAAGACGCAACGGTGTTGGTTTAGCCAACGCCGTTGACTTCAGCGTGACATGCCCTGGTAATATTCTCTCGGATATATCACGGCTGGAAGTACTTATCGGGGGAAAACGAGCCGGAAACCACTCCGTTGAAATAATTAATGAAGCAGCTGATATCTGTAGACGATTATTTTCCGGCGGTATCATGGACATTGATGTATATCGAGAACTCATTGCTGAATTAGTTGAAAATCAGAGAGACGCCCATGGTTATTACAGCGATTGAAATTCCTGGAAACGTTAGCGTTTCATAATTGAAAACGCTAGTGTTTTTATAACAAGATGATCATACACTACAAACATTATAAACCCGTAAGCGTCTACGTGGTGAACTCACGATTGCCTGTTTACCGCGCGTGGTACGGAGATGGTCTAGGTGATACCATCGCGGGGTTATTTACAAGAATGGCTCCCAAGGTGGCGCCGTTAGCTAAACAATTATTGATGAAAGCCATTGATGTTATTCGTGATAAGGGAATTAGCGCTGTTGGAAATCTTGCCGGAAAGGCATTTTCAACCGCGAAAGATAAAATAACATCATTGGTAAGAAATCAACGAAAAAAGCAGCCGTCATTGCCGTTGCCACCAACGACAGTGATGCCTGCAAAAATCAGCAAAGCAATAAATAGCGCAGTGGAAGAAAAACTAGCGTCGTTGATGATTCCGTCATTCGCGGCTGCGCCGTTGGCGGCTACACCATTGGATACACAGAGTAAATTACATTGCAAATATGATAGCGGGAAGTGGTTTCAAACAAAAGAGAAAACGATAATGATTGCAAGCAATGGAAACGCTAGAGTTTCACAATTGAAAGCACTAAATAATAATAACAATGTTCAAACGAATAGCTGATCCGGAGTTTGATTTAGATGCCCCAGTGCGCAAAGACGATATCCGTTTGCGATTATCAATATTATTCCTATCATGCAATACAACCAGACCTAAGATCACGAACTGAACTTCAAGTTCAAGATACCAGTAAATACTTTTTGCCATGTGAAGCATTTATTGAAATCGAGAGAAAGCTCGTAACAAATGTTGCAGCTGATACCCCATATGCAGATGACGCAAATATCCGAGTTGGTTTTGTTAATAATGGCATAATGGCGTTATTTGAAAGCGCACGATATCTCATTGATGGAAAAGAAATTGAATCAAAAGACCGTGAAGTTGATGTTGCAACAACAATAATCGGACTAGCAAGATATTCTGATGATTATACAAGATCGGCTGGTCCGTCTATGATGTTTGCAAAGGATATCTCTGATAACGCTGACCACCTTCAATAGATTAAAGTGTTAACAGCAAGAAATAATGCAGAAGCCGATCAACAAGAAGCAGCTAATCCAGAACGTCGAGCTAGACCCGGAGCTGCGTTTGATATTCTCGGGGGCGTTAATGATAATTTCAATTTAAGATTTGCAACACGAAAAGGAGTATTGCAAGGACAACAACGATATTTTTCATGTGCGATTCCGCTGCATCATATATTTGGATTCGCCAGAAACGTCAGAAAAGTTATTTATGGAGCTAAACACACAATTGCGTTAGTGCGAAAAGGCAATGACAACGATGCAATTTGGCATGCTAATGGTGTCAATGATGGTAAAGTTGTTTTAACTAAATTAGCATTGTGGATGCCACTAATGACCCCATCAATTATCGCAGAACAACGACTACTCTCATTTATGGACACAGGCGGCAAATCATTGCTAAGTTGGCTAACAACAACGACTAATATCAAAGAAGATAATGTCGCTGGTACATTTACATGGCATTTAGCATCAAATCAAGGCGTTTCAGCCCCACGTCATATATTTATAGCGCTGCAGAATAGGGATCGATTAGGTTGTCAATTATCCAGCCATATGATATTTGATCGATTATGGGTAAAGGAGGTTTCACTCAGAATAAACGGACAATAAGAACCATCTGAGGATATACAGCTTGATTATGACAACAGCCAAATAGCACGTGTGTATCATAGAATGCTGTCATATATGGGTCGTGATCAAAATGTTGATACTGGTTTACAAATATCGTAACTTGATTTTAAAAACCTATATCCGATTTATTACTTTTCGCTGGAACATCTTGATTTAACAAGGCAATCCGTTGTTGACATACATTTTCGAGCTCGTATACCACCCTCCCTGGTGCTCCTATCCCTAATTATAGAGCAGTTGCTGTCATTCTCAGTGATAAATCAATCTTGTTAGAAGGGGTTGGCGGACGAATGAGACTTATTGATGCACCAGTGGAAAATATGTAAACGATTCACAATTAGATCAATTGAAAGCATAAATAGTTTTACAATAAAATGCCATATAGTGTTGTTAGTGTCAAGCTGACTGATGGTCAGGTCAAGAAATTACGATCGAATTCCGCTAAAGAATGTGGAACAACAAAAACGTTAAAACCAGCGCAGATGTCCGGCGATACACATAAAATATCATTGACGGATCGTCAAATAAAACATTTCAATGATGCGGTAAAGAAACAGCGAGGGGTTCAAATTGTATTTTCGAAGGCTGCAATCGCCAACATGATAAAATCAGGTGGTATATTTCCATTGTTAGCCGCAATACCAGCATTGATTGCAGCGGCCGCCCCAGCGGTGACGAAGGCTGCGGCGTTGGGAGCCGTTGGTACCGCGGCAGGGATGGCGTTGAAAAAGGCAACTGGGAAAGGATATCAAAAAAGGGAAAGGGTCTAAGACTACCAGGGACCCCATATTCATGGTACAAGGGAAGCGGCTTAAGAATACCAGGAACGGTTTATTAGTTGAAAGCCCAATTCTTCCCATGTCCAATTTTGATTTAATTGATGCTGCTAGCGCGCTAGCGATAAAAAACTTCAGAGGGGTCTTTATGAAAGATCAATTGCCGAAACAACCTAAACGCGTTGAAACCGGAATAATCAATCTTGATAACAGCAGCGGATCGGGAACTCACTGGGTTGCATACGCGATTGATCCGCGTGGGATTGTCTTGTTTGATTCATATGGGCTAGCTCCGCCAAGCGAGTTTATGCGGTATATAAATTCTTCGATGAAAGTCAAAGAGTTTCCGATTTTTTATTCCATGCTGCCAACGCAACAAATTAAATGATCCACCGATATGCGGCCGTGAAGTATTAAATGTCCTCGCGGAGATATTTAGATTTCCGAGGAAACCACCTCATCTGGTTGTAAATGAATACACGAGTGCGAAATTACAAAGTAATTTTAGAGAATCAATAAATTGAAAACACAAGTTGCGCTAACAATAATGATTGATATTTGGGGACGATCTCTGTCAATGTCGAAACCCACCGCGGAAACATCTGCGGGTTCTATCGAGGATGTGAAAAAAATAATTGAAGATGAAATCGCTGAGACGTTGAATTTAGCAAGTGTTGACCCGAACGAAATAGTTGTATTTCAAGATCACCTGGGTAAATTGAAAACCAGTAATATATCCGCGGATGACATTTTGATACGACGACGCGACGCCGCTGAAAACTCTATTGCGCTGCTTTCCAGCGACGGACGACTTAAACCAGGCGCACTCGAGTCTACGATCACCGACGCAATTGCCGCCCACGTCCGTAATCTGGATAATTATATATGGAGTTATAATGCTTTTCGTAAAAATGTCGTATATAAATTCTTTGGAAACAAGGCTGTGGTTGGCATGACTCTGGCTGAAATTAAAACATTCTATTTTCATTCTTTTTTAACAAGGAGGCGGGGAGGATGATGGATGAAAATGAAATCAAGGCAAATTATCTCGATATTTACACGGATATTTCTAAACTAATAGAAAATTTTGAAAAGGTACAAAAACCCACCAGCGAAATTGTTAATAAGTTTTTTGGAACCTCACTTGTGGCAGGCATGACTCTCGCTGAAATTAGCGAGTTTATTGGCAAACATACTCACAATGCCTACATCGCTGATAATTTCTTTGATGTCCCGGCTACATCTACAATGACTCTCAAAGATATTAATATGTTTATTGTGAGACAAACAACACTTAATACCAACGTGGATAAATTTTTGGTGGGAACACCTCTGACAGGCCCGACCCTCGCTGAAATTAAAAAAGCTATTAACGAACAAAAGCTCACCAGCGAAATTGTTAATAAGTTCTTTGAGGACAGTAAACCCCAAGATATCGCGACGAAAATTTCTGACATCGACAAATATATTAGAGACCGAGATCAGCTCGGAATCAGAGCCCTTCTAATTCCATTCTTTTTTAACACGGGGGAGGGGAGGATGATGACGGCTAGCGAAATCAAGGCAAATTATCTCGATATTTACAGGGATATTTTTGGACTAAAAGAAGATTTTTAAAAGGAACAAAACCCACCAACGACGTCGTTGGTAAGTATTTTGGAACCCCACTTGTGGCAGGCATGACTCTCGCTGGAATTAGCGAGTTTATTGGTAAACATACTCACAATACCCACATCGCTGATAATTTCTTTGGTGTCCCGGCTACATCTACGATGACTCTCAAAGATATTAATATGTTTAAGGCGAGACAAACAAGACTTAATACCATCGTGGATAAATTTTTGGGGAGAACATCTGTGTCTGGAACCACATCTCTGACAGGCCCGACCCTCGCTGCAATTAAAAAAGCTATTGACGAACAAAAGCCCACCAGCGAAATTGTTAATAAGTTCTTTGAGGGCAGTAAACCCCAAGATATGACGACGAAATTTTCTAACATCGACCGGTATATTAAAGACCAAGAACAGCTTGGAATCAGAAACCGTCTGATTTCATTCTTTTCTAGCACGAAAGATAGGAGGAGGATGGGTTCTACCGAAATCAAGGGAAATTATCTCGATATTTACGAGGATATTTTAGACTAAAAGAAAAGGTAAAGATTCCGCATCAGTACGCAGGCATTAAAAATATCGTGTATACGATCGATCATGGAACCATGGATTGGATAACAGACGTTTATACTACATTGTCCATCGGTATCTGTGGAAGGGGCGATGTGGGGGTCCATGGTATCTACAGGCTAACGTTGATCTCTATCCATCAATTTAATATAATCGCGGACGTTAAAACCTACTCTGGTGGCACCGCGACGTTAATTATCGAGGGTAACAGACAAAACTTTAATGTCGTCGCGGTTGATAGCTGCATCATTAGATCAAAAATAATCTGGTGTTTAGAATTTGTAGATGATTTTCCAGCTGATATACCTACAGAGTTCTAACCCATCTACTCACCTGACCCCAGCCCTGGCCCTTTAACGATGGCGAATAATTGAAAACACTAGCAGGTTTAAAATAGTAATGACATCGATGAAATCAATTGAACCGATAATATCCCCAGAGGTATCACAATCTCGTCGATATCGATATGATAACGTGAAAGAGTTTTCCGCGAACTTGAAATCACTTTCTGAGCGCTATCGTGAAAAAATAAAAAAGTATCACCGCAACGTAACAATCATCGATATCACCGTGTACTCGGTGTCCGGTGTGATGGCCAGCGCCGGGGTTATTTTGTCGACGGTGACCATGATGGCTCCGATTGCAGTTCCAATCGCTATCTCCGCGGCTGCAACAATCGCGGCAATCGCCACCGCGATAACTAAAAAGTTATCATCGTGTTCTCAAAAAAATCTCAGCGATTATACAGCTCGGTACCGGGTGGTATTTGACGCGTACTCGAAATTATCCGAGTTGATCTCGCTGTCGATAGATAATTCGTTCATATCCGATGTTGAATTTTCCGCGATGGCCCAGTTGTATAACTCCGCAATGTTGAAATTAGAAATTGAAAACAACGTTAATAGTAATGTCACTCGAATTGCTTCAACGAATCGCGGAGAATACCACTCCGATACGAACAAGCATGATATCAATAACATCAACAAACCCACAATTTAGTGTGAACTTCCCTTCTCCGATTCCAATGCGCGAGATCGCGCTGGCAAAATTACGAATACATCATAGCTGGCCCAATATCAGATCGGTTGCATTTGGCGGTCAGCAACTGAATAACGCACTGGTGTTCTCGTATAAGAATAAACCCGATGGCACCCCAGACTGTAACGTTGTTTCGTTACCAACTGGGTCGTACCAAATTGAGCAAATTGATGCTGAAATTCAGCGTAAAATAAAATCAATCACGGGAAAAGAATCAAAAATAGCTATTAAACTTCATGAACCGACGCTCTCGTCGTCGATCGAAATAAGCACAGAGGGATATATTGTAGATATCTATAACAGCTCGTTAAGAACAGTGTTAGGATGGCCTGAAAAACCACCGGAAAAATCCCCCACCGACTTAACCACAGACGTACAATCATATCATGAAATTAATCCCATGTATCGAGATAATTTATCTGATATTAAAATAGTAAAAATCGCCGATAGATTCATATTTACCAACAAAAACGAGTTGCAATGGGATTTTATTATGAAAAGAACACATGAATCATCTGTTGTTATTTCATTTAATCTAACTGACATCACTGGTCATTTTAATGAAATAAATCAATTACATGAAACACAACTAGAACAACTAGGGCAAACAGAATTGCGAAAACACGTTGAAATATTAAATTAGCTTGTATCTGACATGGAATATATCAAGGAACAAATTATTCAAACAATAATTAATGACAACAGCGACAATAAACAACGATTCCTAACCGGTTACAAGATCAAAGAAGCCGATCTGCGTAATTTCAAGTTTCCCGGATATAACGCTGAGGAACTAAAAGAATCTCTTAGAAATCTTATCAAGGTATTACAAGCACAAGATTCAACTATCATCAAATATAATAATGACCCAGATAGCGGCGGTAGGCATATTGCCCCGCACAATGTAAATATTTCAGCGGTGATTGCGCTCAATTTAACATATGACGCAATCGAAGGAAGCTATCAAATTAATCTAGAGCAATCAAATCAAGCCCAAGAAGGATATATTCTTTATTCGTTTGCACCAACAGCTCCTCCAGGATTCCTAATTATTGAAAACCCAATTAATCCTGTCTACATGCGATGGCATAATAATTTACTAACGAGAATTAATTTCCGACTCACCGACCAGTCAAATAATTTGATTGATCTACGCGGTGAGGTGTTAGCGATTAGTTTGTTTGTAAAGTCCTAAGGACTTCCATCATAAATGATTTTCGTCCTCGATCAAATATTCGGTTAACCTGTAGCAGCAGAGGGGGCGATGACAACATCGTTGCGACGTTTTATGGTTAAGCAACGAAAACGCGAATAGAGTATCACCCGCGCAAACTCACGTTTTGAGCAAGAAATCAATAAGGCACTATTTACCAAACGGAGACTTTATTTTTTTTGGGTTAAAGCATGAGATTTTGCAGGAAGGCTCTATTTTCCGTTTTGACGCTTCAATCAAAAAAGTCGAAAAAAGTTGTCCGATTCGCCCCCTTTGCTGCTATTTTGGACGTGCCGGTCTTAAAAAAAATCACTTTACCTCTTCAACTGTCGCTTTGCCTTCATTGTCAAAATTAAATAATTATAACATCATAATCTGTAAAATTAGGAATGTTACACAGATCTTTCGTCCAGTTTTTCAGTGACGACGACATTTTCTCACCAAGAGGAGTGACCAGTTTCTCGGTTGTCCTTAAATTGTGTCCCTGCTGATCGTTTAACGAAACACAATTGACTTGTAGGCCCAATGCTTTAATCCCCTTCGCTCGCTTAACTAATTCTTCTTTTCTCCCGCTAACATTCTGCCCATGCTGTCTCAGGTAAGATTTAAGCTCCGGGATTTTACACCTTTCCAAAGCGTCATCGTTTAAGTAGCTCATTGTAGCGAGTAATCTAAATCGATAAACATAGCCCCCGGAAGTTTATTAAGTGATGACAGCGCCACCTATCTAAGGGAAGTAAGTAACTTATTGGAAAGGCCTATAAGTACACGTGCAAGATCCATGGGTAATGTACCCGTGAACATCATGAAATATGGGTATCTCGCTGAGAAAGACCTACATCATGATATACACCTATTAAGCAGTCACTATTAGTAGAGGTAAGAAAATAAATTCTAATCCTAATCGTTCTAATACAACACCAGGTTATTTTCTTGCCTTATTCCGTAACAATACATCCCCTTAACAGAAAATGGACATACTCTTGAGTAATCATGGAATATAAAGAAAATAACGTAGTCCTTACAAATCTTGACTTAGTCAAGAGAATGGGCAAAAAAAGTATCAGATTGGTCACCCACACCCAAGTCGAGTGGTCTGCATTTAAATTTTAAACCCCTTTAATTGCCTGTACTAGAAAAGGATATGGTTGTTCCACACCTTCTCTCTTGACACTCAATGTATTGTCGAGGGGAGATTCTATTTCGAGATCTTTTACTGCGTCATCCTCAACAACAGCCGAATAAATTGTGTTCAATGCTCCATTATACCCACTTTTCTTGCTTAATGAAATATGCTTAGCTTGCCATTTGCCTATATCGCTTTTTACCCCCTAAACCTCATTGGAATCTATCTACTGAACTTCTGAACTAACAACGTATTCCTATTAGTAAGAAGGGCCACTAGCACGCTATCTCCAACGCTGTCTCCAACTAAGTGGAAAAAACCGAATGCTTCCAGCGCACAGACGACATATTACGACTTCATCTGTGTATAAATGCCTCACCGTACGATTAAATCTACACATTACGGAACATCTTGTCAGTGAGCGGTCAACTTTAATGACTTGCACATCTTCAGCTGTAGAGGTATGTGAGTTTATTAATTTCTTGTTTATAAGTTATATCTATTGTACAACCACGTTTATTTTTGTATATTTGCTATGTAGCTTATGTTTACGTAGTATAATACAAATGTTTTCTATTATTGTTTGTGACTTAGCAAGGGATTTATACTAGCAATATAAAACTGCATTTTTAAGAAACGTTTAGTACTGTAGGATTCTAATCGGGCACGATTCGGTTCATTTCTGAACTTGTGTATTTGTTTGTAATTATTGTGCCGAAAATGTAATCTGTATAGTTTACCGTATATAACGTCATGACGTTTTATCGTGTATGCAAGTCTCATACATAGTACACGGTATTAGATGTATTTTCAGCTGACCCCAGTGACCGGAGTGATCAGTTGTAGAGCTGACCAAAGTGATCAGAGTTATCGGAGTGATCGGAGTCGACGTGATACCAGCTGCAGAGCTAACCATAGAAGTCGACAATAGCCGCTGTGAAGCTGAACCATAGCAGCCATAGAGCTGAATAAACAGCGTTTGATTGACCAACCTGGAATACTGATGGCTTGATTGACCAGTGTGACTGGTAGCCGAGTGTGCTGGTGATGGAGTGTGTAACTCCATACATGTAATCTTTTAGCCGTGGGCTAATTTTTGGTGTTTGTAAAACCCAGTGTGTTTTTGGGACTGTAAATATAGTTTGCATATCTGTCCCTTTTGTTTATATAATTTCACTATTTGAGTGAATACATTTAACTATATGAGTAGAATACATTTTTTACTATTTGAGTAAAACACATTTCAATCTTTTCATTGTGAAATCACTGTGAATCATTCACCCCTTGTCCTTGTACTGTGTAAGGTCATTTATTTGCATTTTCATTAGTAAGTCCGTGCGTTTTATGTTAATTGATTCAATATTTAGATCATATACACGCACATATTAATCATAATTAATTGCTCATTCAAGTTAATCGTAAATAAACATTGTACTTGTATCACCATCTTATGTTTTCTGTTGTAAATCCGAAATCCTACCTGGTTATCTTGTTACACAACGGCTGCGGTTCTGTTTAGATTTTGTGATTTTGATCCATCAATGTATATAATGGTGAAATGTAGTTATTTATTGTCTATAATATTTTTAATCTCAGTTAGTATTTCGAAAGGTCGCTCTTGTTTTGACCCACGTTTTATAGCCTGTAAATTAATTTTAACTGGTATAAAAAGTTAATCAGCCTACAGCCACATAAAATTCAATGTGAGATACTGCTTAAGGTAATTCCAGAGACTACGATGAATGATTTTTGGAATTTGCGGAGGCCTGCTGATTTGATAGTTGCAAGTCGGAAGATAGTTTGGGATACACTTCAACAGCAATTATTTCTGTTACATAAAGAAAAGTTTTCAGATTTACCTGTGCATGAGTGTTATCGATCAGCAGATACACGCAAACAAAATACTGAAGTTGAGATTCCTGGAATTAATGAGAAACAAAAACTCGTTCTTAATGATATTGTTTTGGTTGATAAATCTCCATGGACTCTTAGAATATGCTATAATGATTCATTCTTCACAAAGATTAACTATTTCTGATATAAATATCTGGATTGTAGATGATCGGATCGAATGGTCAAATTTAGTTTATCTAGTGGTATCGAGAGTTAGAAGAATGTCTCAGCTACGGAGGGTTATCATAGATTGCACAATGACTCAGGAAACCATTGCTAGCAATTGTAATGATACAGTAAAGAAAAAATTAGCTGGTTATCAGCGATCTGACAAAAAGAAAGCGTGACTTTGATCATGGTGTTAAGTTTATCATGATGCTGAAAAAACAATAAAATAATCATTGTGCTTGCTGTAACATAATAATGTTGTGGCAGTATTCTTCTAATGACCCACAACAATTTACCGTGGATATAATTAATATTAGTCTCGGCGGTCCGACTAAACACACCAAGATACCCAAAGACTATCCCAGGACTGTCCCAAAGCGCTCTCAACTACCCATTATACATATATACAATTAAATAATGTCAAATAAAAAGTTAAAAGTATAATTATGCATTGGATAATTATCGTTTAACATCAGTAAAGTTTTTACCCTTGTCGGTCGTCGCCAAAGGAAAAACCCCAAGACACCCAAAGACTCTCGAAAACACCCCAAGACACCTAAAATAATGTTTTACAGTTGAAAGTCTTTATCACTTGATCAAAAAATTGTTTCATTTAATTTTAAATACCCAAAAATAGAAAATGAAAAATCCAAGAAATGTTTTAAGATGACCAGTCCACCACAGTGGCGAAGAGTTATCGCTTGTGCATCTGATTCTAAGTACTGTAAATGAGCTTTCTGTTACATAAGGATACATGAATAACAAATGCACTGCAAATAATTAAATGCTCATTTTATTTTCATTTATCCAAATGTATCCAGGCCACACCACGAGGAGGCGCTCTTTCCATGGCTCATTTTTATATATGTTCTTTTTTTGTTAGTTTTTTTTTTTTTCATTTCTATTAGATATTGAGTACATTTCTCATAGTTGATTTTCCTTTTTGATATCATTTCTGATGAAATCTAAAAAAAAACAATCATTGCTTTTTGGTCCTTTCGTTCACGGGACGTCGTCGCTGCCCCGGTTTACGTGCAATTCTTTTCGCCTTATTAATGACTGAAATTTTCCATCTTTTAATTTTATGAATTTTGAATTTTGCCTACGTTTTGAGTCAATGAAAAAATTTGGGAAGAGTTCTTTTTTTTTTTCTTCAGACTTGCAACGCCAGACTGCATCATGAACACGGTAGATTCGCTCTTCATTAGTCAGTTGATAATTTCCTGTGTCATGTAGAAAAGTTCTATAATCCATAAAATGCAAGTCTGTTAAGCCGTAAAGTTTGTTTACTAAATCTCTAGTATGTTTAGGCTTCCAGAGTAGTAATAGGGGGCACTATAGCGTCAAGGGAAAATCCAGTCAAAATGGGCTTGGGGCACTATGGCGTCAAGATTTATAGCGTCAAGGGAAAATCCAGTCAAAAACAGCTTGGGGCACTATAGCGTCAAAACAGCTTGGGGCACTATAGCGTCAAGGGAAATTGAACAGGGTGGGTCTGTATAGCGTCAAGGGAAATGGAACATAGTGAAAAAAAGGGCGGCAATGAAAGCTACTATCTTTTCGAGACCTATGAGTGACCCTGAAAAGGGCCTTTGGATACTTCTTCTTTTATTTTCTGCCTTTGCTCCGCCACCTTTTGATTTTACCAATTATTCCCTTCTTCTTCTTTTCTTCCTCGGGAATCCAGTCAGGATGTCCCATAGCTCTAAACTTCTCTTGTATCTTTATCCAATTGTTATTTAATCTTTCAAAGTCCTCTTTCTTTTTTGGTTTTCATTGTCCTTTCTTTCCTTTCTCTCCTTACTCCAGTTATCTTTTATCTTCTTCACTTCTTCTAATAGTTCCTTTCTCATCAGTTCTTCAGCTTTCTTGAGCGGGTCCAAACCCTTTTGGACATGGGGGTACTCTGTCAAGATATTATCCAAAACACACTTGACGTTTTCGACAATATCTATCACTTGCTTCAATATCCCCACTCTAACATAGGGTGGATTAATGCAGCCTCGTAACTTTTTGGCTTCTTCTTCTAGCATTCCTCCTAAGAGCTCCCTGGCTATTTTCAGTCTTTTTGCAAAGTCCAAACTCTTCGTAATCTTCCGTTTATGATGTAGTTTTTCCACTTCATATTCCCCGTCTAATATCCAGAAATAGCTGTGTCTTAAATTGTTGAATAAACTTGATGCTTTCGCCATCTTCTATGGTTATTCCGTGGAATGGTTCTAATGTCAGTCACTTTGAGTATATATATCTTAAGCACGGACGTGAAAGTAAACACCCCCCCTACATTCATTTTTCATATTATATACTATCCACAAACCATACTATATAATATCCAAAATCACACCCTATACTAACCACACACACGGGGAAGCAGCCAAAACACACCATACTATATACTATCCAAAATCACACCCTATACTAACCACACACACACACACACACACACACACACACACGGGGAAGCAGCCAAAACACACCATACTATATACTATCCAAAATCACACCCTATACTAACCACACACACGGGGAAGCAGCCAAAACACACCATACTATATACTATCCAAAATCACACCCTATACTAACCACACACACGGGGAAGCAACCAAAACACACCATACTATATACTATCCAAAATCACACCCTATACTAACCACACACACGGGGAAGCAGCCAAAACACACCATACTATATACTATCCAAAATCACACCATAAGAGTCAGTGTTTATAATCACACTACTCCTCTCTCACACCCATTGGCAATTGACATAGTATTTCTTTTCTTGTTATTTGGGTAGCCCTGAGAAGGGCTGTTTTTAAAACTTCAAATTGCACCTGGTTAATGCTGGCATCTCCCAGGTCTAGCCCCACACACACATCTCCTACTCCAATCATTCTCCCAATTCACTCTTGTGATTGGGAGTGCAGAGGGAGAATGAGTGGCTTCACTATCCCAATCTTCTGTTTGAGGGATAGTGAAAGTCTCTTCATTTCTGCCTCTATTCCGCAACCGTGGATGAGGCTGTGGTTGTTGCGGCTGAGGCAGTGGGGGCTGCGCCTGTAGTGGACGAACTGGTTCTGGTGAAGGTGTCCTCACTATAGGCTTGACTTCATTAGTTTGCCTCATCATGCGGTGAGGCAAAATTGACATTTTCATTTCCTTCTCCTCTTCTTTCTTTTTCCTCTCCTCCTCTTCTTTAATTCTGGTCTCTTCTTCTTCGGCCTCCATTGCCAGTTCGTCCAGGAGACGTCTAGCATTCTCCAGATGCATTTGAAGTTCTCTTAATTTCTGTACTCTATTCATTTTTTGGTGTTGATACGCCAACGATGGGTAGCCAGACTGACGAGTGCTTTTTTATATATAGCACAAGCGCGGACGTGATGGAAAACACCCCCTAGATCCAAAAACTTACATTATCCCTATCATTACCAAAAAAACAAAACACGCAGACTTAAAAGAAAACACCCCACACTTTTATACTTGACTCATAATAATTATACATTTAACAAGTTATTTTGAAAAAAAATACGCTGTGCTTATAGACGCACTTCAAAACAAAAGTAAAATGAGATAGTGATTATAGACTCACTTCTATTTTTTTCTAACTTCCTCACATACCATGAGCAAATTGAATGATTAATTCTTTTCGAGAATATTGGGTAGCCCTGAAAAGGGCTGTTTTTTGTGTGTACGAGGAAGGATGGCAATCTTTTATCGTCTAAGATTGCGTCCTCGTTTGGCTACACGATAGGGTCTGCTTCTTCGGAAAGAGAAAGAGAACTCTTTCGTATCCACACGACAGTCGACAAAACTTCTGTCTGGGTCCTGTTGCTGTTGTTGCTGTTGCTGCTGCTGCTGCTGTGCTCTCTGCTCTCTCTGCTGCTTTTGAAGTCGATACTTCTCAGTCCATTCATCTTTCTCTTTTTGAATTTCCTCTCTGAAGAGTTCTTCTATGAGGTCTTCCGTTTCTTGTAGCATTCTCACATTCTCTATCTCTTCAGGCTTTGGCATCAGATTGTGTCTGATACGATGCAGAGTGACATAAGCTTCGTTCAGCTTAGCTAATCTTGAGCACATCTTCGTAGGAGGATGAGTCAAACAATGGATGGCCAGACTGGAGACTACCCCTGCTTTATATGGTTCAAGCGCGGACGTGATGGAAAACACCCCTCGACGGTTTAGGGTTTTGAAACGTTTAGATAGTTTGATGTGAGGGATAGAAAGAAAAGTCAAAGAGCATTTATATGAATACAAATGTAAAACAAACGACAGACGCATTGGTTTTCAAAACACATTTTTATTCAAATAACAAAACAACTCACAAAACACAATTTTTTTCAAATAACAAACATTTTTTTTTCTTCCATAACACGAATACATTATCTTTGACATGGTTGACAACGTTGTGAATTAAATTGAGATTTCCACTGTTGGAAATCATTGGGCCATTGATGTACACTACGTTTCCTAGCTAAAGACAACAGATAGCCATAATGGTCACAAAACCATCGATCTACTTTGTCATCGTTTCGAGACGAATGACGATCAAAATAAGTCACTAAATGTTCTAAAGAATATCCAAGACTGCGATGATGCAGATAATAGATACAATATTGTCCACACACCATAGAATCTGTGCTTTGTAATTTCACATTATTGAATCGTGTCGTCTGTGCATTTCTTCTCATAAAGTCAATGATATCATCTTCGAAAGGGGGCAATCCATACGAATCAAAATACTCCGCACAACCCTCTTGAGGAAAGTAGACAGCTACCCAGTGAGTTCCTGGAAGATGACTGTCATCTGTGTTGATGACATAAGCTTGATTCTCTTGAGGTTTGCGATGAGGTAGTTCATCTTTAGCACACACCACAGGATTCCAAGAAGCAGTGTACGAACTACGGTTCAAAAGATAATAAAGTTCCCAAGTATCCATTTTTTGTTGTGTAGCCTTGTTTTTTTTCTCTCCTTTCTTCACAGGTGATGATAAGTCATCAATTCAATCCAGACTTTTTGTTTGAAACGGTCTGACAAGTAACTGATGGTTTGCTTCGTCTCTTTACTCTGTGCCAAGAGAGCTTCGATGCGATCAATTTCTCGAGCAAACAATGGAGGAGAGGAATGATCACGTAAGCCTTTATACCACTGAAGTAACACGTCTTCTTCGGAGATGAGACTCCAAGCTTCGTTCAGATAATCATCCAATTTTTCTTCTTGACTCATCATCATACATTTATCGTGTTGAATTTGACTGGGATGATCGATTTGACATCCATAACAATCTTTTTTAATCATCTCCCTCATTTTATCTTCCAAGTGTTGTGCAAAACAAGCCACTAACTGTTGTTCCTGTTCTGGCCATCTGGATTGCATGATCACTACTTCTTCTTTTTGGTCTTGAGGGTTTGCTTTTTCTGTAACCTCCCATTCCATGGATTCTCCACTATTCAAAGAAGGACAAGGGTCTTCCATAATGTCTAATAGTCTAGAATGACTTCTCTCAAACTGTTGATTTCTATGGTATTATCGAATTCGGCATACAGAATGACATTCACCGTATGGGGAAGACCTACTGTAAACTGAAGTTCCATACGCAGTTGTCCAGATTTTATAGGGTGGAAATGTCCCTCGTCGCTGCCTTGGTCTGGAGTGAAATCAAAAGCCCACAAAGCGTAACCTCCTGCATAATCGTCGTAGGAAATACCGTGACTGGTGTTGGTTCCTAACTGTCCTGTGGCTTCGTACAGCGACAAGTACGACCTCAAGTAATTCTTCAGGGCAAAGTTGGGTTCGAAGGGTCTGGTACACAAAGTTTTGCCATCGCGACTCACTTCGATTTTGGATACATTGTAGTGATGAAACTGGAAAGGATTTTGAGTGTAGGCACCGTTGAGGGCTTCATTGTTGACGATACCAATGAATAAACGTTTGGGTAACTGTCCTTGGAACAGATGATCTTCGATCTTAGATCGGAGTCCAGTGGCAATGGTGAAAGTTTTGACTTCCACGCGTCGTATCGGATACTTGGCTGTCGTTCTGCTCAAAGTGTGACTGATATCATTTCCCACTTTAGGTAACACTTCCACACGACGCACGTATAACCTGGCTTCTTGGATCGTGGTTTTACAGTGGTTGTCATCAGCATCCATCAAATGGAAAGCAGCACTGCTACGATTTAGTCTCAAGCGAATATCCACCCCGTTCAGCAAATACTTTTCTTGAAACCACATGTCCAAATGCAAACGATCGAACAGTTCTAAACTACGTCCTTGCAAAATTTTCTTTCGACGCTCGTTAAAACCCACATTGTGAGGATTGTCAGCTGCGGGCGCAGCTGTGTCGTTAAACTTATCTGCGGTGTCAGGTTTCCATACCACGCAAGCATCTAAATGAGTGTTCTTGGCTTCTTTTCCGTACGTCAAGAGATTTTCGAGGTACGCACGGTAAGGGTAAGTATCCATACTACTGCTAACCAGTTTGTTATTCATGTACAAATCCACTTCGCTGAACAAGGAATGCATGAAATTGTTGACAGGAGCTGCTAGGGTATCGGCTACTGGATTGGAGCCGTCCGTTTTGGTCACTTTCACTTTCAAATACAAGTAACTGTTGTTGAGATCGATGTAATCTTCGGGTTGTCCTTTGATTTCAAACTCGATGGGAGCTGAATCCGTCAAAGAGGAGACGGGATGAAATTCAACCCATTGGGCTTCTTGCATGGTCATCATCGTGGGTGGCATGGCAAAGAGATCTAGTTCCGACTTGGAACAGGCACAAGATTCTTGGTGCATCATTTTTACTTTTAATAATCAAAAATGTCTAAGTCTCGAGCGGTTCTTTTTTTCTTCGTCTTACTAACTTTAGAGGTACGGAGACTTTTGAAAGGGTGCCTTCGTCGTCGCTTTCTACCTTGTCCTTGCTGTGTCGTCAGGGAAGCAGGAATGCCAGACTCGGTACCGTTTAGGGCATTTATAGGACTTTCTCGTCGACCCAAAATCTCTTTACCCGTTTGAAGCAAGACATTTTTGCCTGCTCTCAAAAAAGCTTCTTTGGGCTTTTGTTTGTCAATGAGAACATTTTGAAGAAAATCTTTGCCGTGAGTCAATGCGGCATCTTTTAAGGCGTGCAATCCTCGTGTCACCATTGGTTTCAAAACAGGGACCACAGAACGAAAGGCTGATTTAAACATATCTCCTAAACCATGTCCTCGTTGTCGAGTGACTCCTTGGTACACAGGATACATCACTTTTTCAGTTGTTGGAGAATCGTTTTTGAAAATGGAGTTTCGCTGTGACTTTCCCTTTGGTAAATGGAATATTTTGTCCTAGTTCTCCTTTTATAGTAATGTTGACACTGTCGAAATACGACTTACTGACAGGTAAATAATGAGGTTGTACAAATTCGCGGTGAACGTGATAGGTATTTCCACCTTCCTCGTCAGCGGCGACGACAGAATCCACTTTGAAAGGAATGACACGCAGTAACGGTACAGAGGTGTGTCCTACCACGTTGTACTCCACCACATCGGAGTACACAAACATTAAGTTGAGTCCTTGGTTCATTTCTACAGGGAATTTAAAATATTTCGCAACATCCGAGTTACCGTCTATGAGTTGTGTTTTTTCATTTCTCTTCTTGAGCAACTCGGTGTCTCCACCTAAAATAGCATACAATTCAGGACAAAAGGTAATGCCTATCATTTTATCCTCTGAAAATTTGATCATGAGACGACGAGCCACTTGATAGTACTCAAAGGTAATACTTTTTTGGGAGGGTAGTTTATCCATGGCTTTACCAAACACAGCATTAAACCTGGTAGCAAGTGTAGTCACTAAATGTTGACCACTAAAATAATAGCCTGGAGGAATGCTGATCACATGAGTGGACAGGGTTTTAGTTTTGGGTCCATCAGATTTCTTTGTGTCCATGCCAGTGATGCCTCGTACGTCTAAGGCTTGTTGCAATTGCTCGTCAAACACTTCTACTGTAAAAGTGTTTTGATTTTCGACGATGTTTTTGATTTGTGTCGGGTGTATTATTTCCACTAAAGCCACTTCCCAATGAGCATCTTCATCCAAATGCATGGCTTGAGGTAATTTAGACGTGTAACAGCACAACGTGTTGTTAGAAAACACCTCCATGGAACTGCCACTGGGTAACGTTAAGTAAAATTGGTTAATAGTGTTGTTCATATTTCCAATGTTCTTCTGTCCGAGGAGTCACTCGAGGTTAAAGGAGTGTCTAAAAGAGGATTGTGATTGGAAGGGTGACTGTCAGGAGAAGGACTAACGTTGGACGCAAGACTCCCAATATTGTTACTGTTGTTCCCGTTGTAAGAGTATTTCAGGGAAGGATTGGGAAGAAGATACCCGATGCAACTGCTGAGTAAAATAGTCCACAATTGTTTGTCTCCTTGTTGCAAACTCAAATTAGCAATGGCTGCACCGATAACACAATACACCACAAAGATTTGACAGAAAAAGACGATTTGGGTTTTAGGGACACGTTCTCCACACCACACCCACAAGGGTTGCTTTTGTAAATCTTGCAGAGATGACGTGGGTGAAGGAGAAGTCACTGTGGTTGCCGAAGCTGTATTGAAGGGCATGATGGTCACTTCTTTTTATAGTCGATGACTTGGGCAGCGTCAATCCAAGAATCAAAACTAGGAGGATATCCTTTCCAACGTACTTTGACTTCTTTGACACGTCGTTTTCCTACTTTACGAGTTCTTCGTTCGAGAATGCTTTCAATGTCGTACACGTCGTCTTCTTTTTTGGTGACACGTTGTAACTCAGGCAAGTAAAACGTTCCTTTTAATACTTCTCCGTTCATGTCTTCCAATTTATAGACGGCAGGATGACGGCCACGCACTCGTTCAGTAACACGAAACAATTCGGTGGTCCAATTGGGTAAGTAACCTTTGTCGAAAGTGCGTTTGGTTTTACCAATGCGTACCCAATCTCCCAGGGTTAACACTTCTCCACCTTTCTTGGGGACAGCCCCCGTTCGGGACGTACCAAACAGACGCTCAAAAACAGTCACTTCGTTGTCGGGTGTCACCTCTTGTGGGGCACGTCCAATGGTTCTATGGTAAGATTGATTGTAGGCTTGAACTAAGTGCGGTAAGACGTCGATGTACTTGAGAGTGTGTTGATGCGTAAAATATTTCCACATGCGTTCTTTCAAGGTACGTTGAAAACGTTCCACGATAATGGCTTTGGTTTCAGGATTTTCGGTGGTGAAAAAATGAATGTCACGTTTCTTTAATTCTCGTTGGAAAGCTTGGTTTAGAAATTCGGTGCCTTTGTCGGTTTGCCATCGAAGAGGGTGACGACCACTTTGTTTCAACACCAGTTGCAAAGCTCGTACTAACTCTCCGCTCGATTTGGATGTCAATGGTACGACCCAGGCAAATTTAGAAAAGACGTCGATGACACAAAACAAATATTTGTAGCCACGATTGTAGGTGGCTAAATGAGAGACATCGGCTAAATCGGCTTGCCATTGATGATCGATGCCTTCCACTTGAGTGCGACTTCTGTGAAATTTTCGTCGAATGGGTTTGTGTAAAGTGTACGTCGCTTGTTCTTGTAACCATCGTTGTACTGTAGGTAAACGGAGCTTTTTAAAGCGAGTTTTTGCAGCACGATACAATTTCTGAATGCCTCCGTAACCTGCAGGGTGAGCTGGATCGTAATAAATGCTGGCTAAGACCTTCTCCATGGTTTAGGTTAATAAGTGACCCACTCTTCGAGGATATTGCTTTGGGTGGGACGAAATGGGGGTTGTTTGGAAACGGTTTTACGTGTCCGATGTGCCACAGGAGTTGACGTCGAGGGTGCTGATGGTGGTGGTGGCGGAGGTAATGAGATAGCTTTGGTCTTCTTTTCTTTTCTCACCTCTGGTTTCCTTTCTTTCTTTTTCACTTCTGTTGAAGCAGGAGTAGCCATCATCTTTTTAACCCAAGTTTTGAGTTCTTCTCGTTGGGGCGTGGGGGAAGGGGTCAATAAGGAAGCGGCAATCTTACTCGGAATGGGAGTAGCAGTGGGTGTTTGAAAGAGATCGTGGGGTTCTTTTTCTTCCTTGGGTAATGGTGGGCTGACGTCTGTTTTGGCTACTGTAGAGGGTAAAGGCGACGGATTATTCATTAGTGCCTTCAAATCGGACAGTGTGGGTAGAGCTGTTTGTTCCACAGCTTTTCGATAAAAGAGTTGTAGTCGTTGCAGAAGTTGACCGTACTTTTGCGATTTTTCGGTTTCGGACAAATCGTGGCGATGCAGCAAGGATTGCAATTCGTGTTGTAATTGGGACATCTCGTTCAAATCAGGATTGGGTGGTAAATGGGGGGTACGTTGTTCTTGTCAACGATGGTATTCCATCCATCGTTTGTAAGGAACTAAAGTCAGTTTTCGTCCTTCCATGGGCTTCCAAAGGTTACGTCTGAGATCGTGGTGCTTCATGGATCCCTTTTATCTTCTGGAAGGATCATACATATTGCTACCCATACCTTGGGGCCATCCCTTGGTGCATCCCCGGGGCCATCCCTTGGTGCATCCCTGGGGACATCCCTTGTGTCATCCCTTGTAAAAAACCTGGTAATATGCTGGATAGGATACCGGATTTTGCTAATTCTCCCAACACAGGAAGAAGAAAAGGTAAAAATCCTCCGCGTTGCACCAACATTTTTTTCTTTTGACGGACGGGTATTTTCTTTTGGACCATTTGACGAAGAACGTGTCGATGTTTGGCTAAGCATTTTTTCTGGTGTGAAGACAAAGGTATCGTGCCTTTCAAGACATTCAAACAACATTCGCACACGGTATCGATGACATCTTTGGAAGCCGTTTTAATGATTTGTTTTTGCATGGGTGGAGAGGCTTTGGACAGGACAGACAACACGTCTCCGTGTTTGACCAAACGAGGAGGTAGTCCTTTCTTTTTCTTTCCTTTGTGAGATGTAGAAAAATATTTTCTGCGAGGTGACATCTTTGCTTGTTCGTTCCACAATACCACTGACGTCCATGACTTGAAACACACCCTCTTTTATCTTTTTTTTTGTTGTGCCATCACTTGATTTATAAGTGGTATCACTTTTTCTGGAAAGTAATCATGGGGTAGGAAAAATCCTCCGCGTTGCACCAGCATCTTTTTCTTTTGACGGACGGATATTTTCTTTTGGGTCTTTGGACGATGAACGTGTCGATGTTTGGCTAAACGTCCTTTCCTTTTCTTTCCTTTGTGGAGTGTAGAAGAATGTTTTCTGCGAGGTGCCATCTTTGCTTGTTCGTTTCACAATATTACTAGTGTCAATGACTTGGTAGACACTCTCTTTTATCTACTTTTTGGGGAACTACCGCTTCGTCAAAAAGGTAACAATGTCTTTCACAAAATTACCAAAGGATCCTCCTTTTTGGTGACTCTTCTTTTTCTTTAAAGGTCTACGTCTTTGGAGGGAAGGACGTTGATGTTTGGTTTTAAAGCTTTTGGTGAGATGACGAGATTGTCTTGTTCCTTTTCCTTTTTGGACAGCAGAACGACGAGGGTAGTGGCGGTGGTGGTGTGCATGTTTTTGAGGAAGCATCCTTGAGTGTTCACCATCAGCACAGAAAAAATACTGATTGACGTCGTGGTCTTCAAGTCATATTTTTATACTGGAATGCGACGCCACTGATTATCTTTGCGTCGTATCAACTTCATGGCAGGTAACACACGTCGTGAAGGAGTTCGCAATGGACTCAATCGGGACAGTTCTTGTTTGGACAAATCTAGTAAACTCTTTAACATGCCAGATCTTTCTTGGACTTTGACTTTCGGGGCAGGTACTTTGTGAGCAGCTGCTACTGCCGCTAAGGTGGATGAGGGTGTCTCCGGTGGAGGAGACGTTTTGGGAGACGCAGATTTCCAATGTTTCATCAAATTAGGAAAAACGGGTGTCAAATTGGGTTTGGCTGGCATCACCCGCAACGGAGAAGTGGCAGCCCCTGAGGCTACTGGCAACGTAGTCCCTGCCAAACGTCCTTGTAGATCTTTTCTTACAGGTCGTGGTTGACGAAGGTAAGGTTGTGTCCTGGCCGAAGTGCCTCTTTTGCGGGTGACCGCTTTTTGCTGTGGACTTTTCTTTTTCTGTGCTTTGGTCTTGGTACCCTTGTTTTTTTTCTTAGGGGTTTGTTTGGCTTTTTTTGTTTTCTTCTTGGGGTGAACTTTGGGAGTATTGGGATCCCATTTTAAAAGGGAACGAATGATGACACCTCCTAGAGAACCACTACCTCCAGGTTTCAATATGATTTGCTTTTTGGTGTGAGTGTCAATGCGAGGATTGGCCAGCTGCGTCAAGGCTACTTTGTTTCTGTCAAAAAAGCGTTTGGTTTGATGTGGAATGTGAATGATGCCTTGCAGTATTTGACGTGCTGTCACCGTAAACCATCGTAAGACTTCTTTTAGACTGGCTTCTAAGACGTGAGCACGTCTTTGTGGATTTTTTTCGCGACTGATGCCGTACAAGGCACGAATCAATTTGATCGGAAGATGAGACTGAAGGGACGTCATGTTGACGATGTATGAGACCAGGTCAAAGTAACCCAAGGTTTTTATAGATTTTTTTAGTGCTTCATAGTGTTATGTCGACGAGGAGGACGTGTACACGACAGGTCCTCCGTCTTGACACCAGTCGTGAAACAAATCGGTACGAAATCGCAAATAATCAGGGGTAGTGGGTTTTAAATCCACGAGTAAATAGGCGTGTGGTGTTTGAGTGGCATCATCGTACGCATGAGTTAGCCAAGGTGTTCCTAACTGTTTGGCTAAAACTTGCACTTGTGATTTATCTCGAGGACTTTTAAACAAGACCACGTAATGAGCATTAAGACTAATGGTACGATGGGCTTTACTTTGTTGAAATAAATTTTGTGTAATGTAAATGACACTGGCATTACGATGATGCCCTTTACGCGTAAACCACAGTTTAATTTCTTCTTCGTCTTCTCCTAACATGTCGTCAAAAATAACCCAATGAGTTTGACTAGGGTCAGACACGATCCCTTCGTCTTCTTTAGGAATGCCTGCTACAAACACAATGGAATCACCTTGACTTTCTTGCAAGAGGCTGTATGCCGATTGCCACTCTTTGTAACACCACACGATGCGTTGAGGTGGACGATCGATCAAATGATGTTTATGTTCGATCAAACGTTTGACAAATTCGGTTTTGCCTGAACCGCTCGGTCCAGCAATTAACATGTTAAAAGGATGACGAAGATACAAGGCTTTCCAACTAGCAGAATCTAAGTGTTCGTCAATGACTTTGAATGTGGAGGAGGAAGGAGTAGTAGAAAGAGTAGAGTGAGCCATAGTCGTGTAGTGGTATGACAGTATTGACACAAAAACAGACAAGACAAGAGGTTTTTATACTTTTTTCAAGACACGTTTATTTGAATGCATGTTTAAATTTGAACAACACGAAAACATAAAAGCCAAATGGATAAATACAGGAATATAATACCTAGGCAAACGATCAAAGTGGAATATAAACAAGTCACTGTACAACGTGGTTTGGGTAACGAAGGTGTCCTAGAGGTAGTATGTAATGTTCTTATAGTCTCCTCTACAGGGGGTACAGTCACATAGGTGTCTTCTCGAAAGGGTCTTTGTGGGGGAATGTCCATGACAGTTCTGTCTTGAACAGAAGGATTGTCTTGGGTGATAGATTCTTTTTCTTTTTCTTCTTCTGGTACTGTTACTAACACAGGATTAAAAGTGACTTTTTTCACACGACGATGAATTTTAGGAACAAAACGCTTGGGCATAATGGGATACTTCGTTTGTCCAAGCCTCAAAATCCCAACTTTTCCAGTCACGTACATCTGTCCAATGAGGGTGTAAATCACAAGCTACACACACATCTTCGTACACTGCTTCCGTACGTAAAAGTTGACGAATCTTTTTTTCTTGGAAAGGTCGAGACGTATCCAGATGAAAGCGTAAGGCTTTGAACAGAATAAGTCTCTCGTGGACATTTAAAGGAACCACCATACTGTCTTATTTTTTTGATAGGTAGTGTTCGTAAAGTGTCCACAAGGAATCGGCAGGTAAACGAAATCCCAGAAAGCAAGTCACTAAAACACACACGACACGTCGACCCCAATTCATAGGGTATAGTTCTTGTAATAAGTGTTCGTAATCTTTCACCGTGTGAATCTTCTCATTGATATCCTTCCACGGAATCTGTTGGATCACAACTGATAAAGGTTGTGGCATGGTCGTTCTCTTTTATACTTCTTTTTTAGGTCGAAGACTATCAGTGTAGATTCAACCCAGAATTAAACATAGAATTAAATTTGCTCCAAAAGCGAAAGTGATTAATATAACGTGTAATTTCGTCCCACTGCCATTCAGGGTAACGGTTAAGAAGGATCAAAGCATCTTCAGAGGTAAACGTAGTAAATTGGTAACAGAGCAAAAAAATACCCTTAATCCAGAGAAATCTAACACGTTGGTTAATTTTTGTCACTTGCCTCTTGTGAATTTCACGACACAAAAGTTCTACAGTCACCCATTGCGATTTTTCTTTAGCAAGACCTTGCCAAACGTCCTTGTAGATCTTCTCTTGCAATTCGTGTGGTAATCCTTGAATATAATGTTTTAGAGAGGGTTTATATACTGGTCTAGGTGTGTTACACGACATGGAGTAGTAGTGTCACTTCCAATCACTAGGTCCCACTAAAGGTAGGTATTGACAATTCGGAGACCATCGAGCATGTTCCAAGTAAGCGGAATCTTTCTGTTCCCACTCGTAAATGGATACACCACAACTGAAACACTTGACTTTATCCCCTTCGCCCAAGTAGAAAAATCCGGCTCTGGCTAATTCTTCAGGAGTTGGTCCAGGCAGATATTTTGGCCATTTATCTTTGAAGGTTTGGAATCGACTTTTGAAATGACAATATTCAGGCAAACTCGTCGGGAACGAATATTCGACTCTCCTCACTTCTGTTCGATGCAGGTACGGTGAAATTCCTAGGAGTCCACGATAACGTGTGGCACCGCTTTCGCATCCCTCAGGTTTGACACGCACAGCATCACTTTCCACGGTAGATATAGGGGTAGTAGTCATAGCAACGTTCCCACGATATCCAGCTGAATCGCTAACGTCACAGCGTCTGGCATCACTACAATCGTAGGGTTCACCATCGCACTCTGTAACGCAATTACAGTGCATACCGCAAGGACACTTACAGTTTCCTTCCGGACAACTTCCGTTGCAATGCATGGGTCTTATCCATCCAGTACTTTTCACACTCTGGAAAGGTACATTTGTTTTACAATCCCCAAACTTGAATGATGTCTGTTTAAATGGATTCATCTTCTTTTCGCTTGGCTGTGTTAGTCACAATGAACTATTGGTCTTGGACAATGTCCCTTTTTATATGCTGCCCAATTTCGACGTGACCGTACGGGAGAGTGAAGTGATTGGGAAGTCGTACTCTTTTTTGGTACACGATTTGATATACTTATTCCAAAGGTCGGCTAACAATTTGGTGTGTGGGTAAACGGACAATCTTGTGCGGTTCGTGGGTAGTCACTTGAAACGTTTCATCCTGTCCCGACTGTAAGGCTTCTTGTAGCACGTTAAAGTTCACCACTCGACTGGTGCGATAATTGAGAGTCAATCCTTTCACTTTACATTCGGTGTGCATTTCTCCTTGTGGGTCTCGGTATTCGTAGCCGTAATTTTTAGGACCGCCACTTGCAAAACATAGAATCTTGTCGTTGGGATGTTCATCGGTCCAGGCTCCTAAACGGTCTCCTTCGATGACAGGGTTACACTGGTTCGGTCGGTGAATGTAGATGCAACTGTCCGTGTCAAAATACAACACACGATCTCCTAACAGTTCTAACACTTCGTACAATTTTAAACGAGCGTGGGCTGTCACGTAAGCCGCAATGATGACATTTCCAAATTTGTCGGCTTCTACAAAGTCTAGTTCTTCTTCGTAATTGACTAAGATCAAGTCCTCACGAATGACGTCCACGTGTTTCATGACTTTGGTTGGGTCGTGAATCATCTGGAAGTAGCGAGACGGCTCGGACAAATACTCCGTCTTGGGTAAAGAGGGTCGTTGTGCCATTTTACCCCACAAACAATTGAGCATCACTTTGGCAAACGATCGCCGTCCTTCGTTTTTCTCGATGTGGTCTAAAGTGATACCTTCCTGCTCCTTATATTTTTCTTTGAATATCTTTTGGTCTTCGGGAGTGTGACACCAGGAAGGATAGCCACTAGCTTCTTGTTTTAGTTTTAAAAAGGCATCCACGTAGTCTGCAAAAATACCTTTCTGTGTCTCGTCGCCCTTGCGGTATTGTTGTGTCTTGGGAAAGTGATAAATTTCGTACACTTCTAACAGTTGGTAACCCAGGTCCAGAGCTTTAAACAATTCCACGCTCACTCACGTTCCTGTCAAGGCACGTTCTTCCTGAGTGTGCTGACAAGGTTGGTCTTGGATGCACATTTCGGCACATGTGCGACACAAAGGAAACATCAGTTTTCCTTGGCAATGGTGAGGTAAAACGGGATGGTACAAGTCTGTGGGAGGTAAGACTTTGCACTTGATCAATCCTTCGTACTGACGAATGTGGTCCAAGTCAATGTGTTCTGTCATCAATTCTGGATGCCCTACGGGAAAATGACAATATTTGCACACGTAAGGATACAGCGAACACACGTCCAAGTATTTGATTTCTTCTCCCTTCTCTTCGTCCGCTTGGTACAGCAAACAAGTGGCATTCGTTCGTCCTCCGTACAAACTATCCCGTGGGTTCAATGGGTCCACCCACTTGTAACTTTCTACGATGCGTTTAAACTCGGGATCGGTTTTCAAACGCAGATCGTACTCGTGTTCCCACATTTCCACTACCTGGTATCCTTGTTGTTCTAACTTCAAACGTCGTTGACAAGTGGTCTGGTACAAATCTTCCATGGTTCGTTGTAAAAACTGATTTTTGGTGTTACGCTGAGGGTAGCATAGGGGACATCCGTGAAATAAACATCCGTTAAACTCTTACACGATCTGAGGGTTTTCTAAGTCCCAACCATCTACCGAATACGTTCCGATGGTCTTTTCGCCTCCTCCGTTGCGAGCGTGTTGGATCCATTTGTCTTCCTTGTCGCACAAGTAATGGAGCCAGCGTAGGGCTTTAACCGAGTATTGACGTTTGACAAAATTTGTCGTTTGAGGACTGATGACCGCTAGAGTATTTTCGGGCATAAAGCGTTTTCGGTACACTAAGGAACATGCTTTGGCAATGGTACAAGCTTCTTTCAAAGGATCGATCCCTCCATATTCCATGAACAGTTCTCGAAATTTTCCACAACAGCGTCGTACAATGTCCACGTCAGATCGACAATACTTTAACATTTCTTCTTGAAAGTCAAAGGGGTCCGAGGCGTGAGTCTGGTACCAAGCATGGAAAGCTTCTCGTTGTTCGGTGCGCATGTTGTCGGGGTCGTAGTCGTCAACCTCAGGCAAATGGGGTAGAATGGCATGTTGATTGGCTTCGGTATTAAAAAAGTGTGGAAAATAACCTTTGGCCATTTCTGTCATTCCAAACGTTTTAGGCATGCGACTCAAAGGCATGGCCAAGTAACACATCGAATCTTTAAACTGTACTTGTCCTACTTGCATAGAAATGATTTTGGCTCCGTTCAAAGTCACTTGAGGCCGTTCGGTACTTTGTTCCGCATAGTATCTAAGCAGAAATTGCCCATCGTATCCCGAGAAATTGTGAGCCATGACCGTGGCATGGCAATGACACTCTCCGTAACGTTCGATGTCTTCTGGACTCCACGTTTCGTCGATGGGGTTAAGGATCCATTGGGCAAAATCGGCTAGCGTGTTTGACCCTCGAAAGATTTTTTCACGTCCTCCAGGAATCTTGCTGCAGTGAGGGCAATGACTAAAGATAGGTTCTTGGATACAATGCTCGCACGCACGGTGAGCCACGCAGAAATTAGGAATGTGAATACCAGTTTCTTGCATGCATTCGAAATCAAAAAAGATAAAATTCCCTTTTTTCTGGGTATCTTTTGATTGGGGTTGGTATTTTTGAATGAAGCATTCGTGTTCCAAATCCACGATTTGGTGACAAATGTGACATCGTTTCTTCCCTCGACAAACGTGTAACTTGGCACTATTGGTACGTATGCCTTGTCCACAAGTAGGGCACAATCTCAGGAGTTGACAAGCACTTTTCTGCTGTGAACCTTGCATCTTCAAATGTTGTTGGTAACAGGTAGGACTGACAAAAGTGAGCTGACACACAGGGCAATGCACTCTTTCTTGTCCTTGGTCCAGACAAGGTTGTGAGGCCAAACATCCCTCACATTTTGATCCACAATGCTTGTGTTGTGCTCGATTGTTATAACCATAGTCACATTTTTCACAGTAGTAACTGTATTTCAGAAATCCAGTGATACTGGTAATGGTATCAAAATGCTCATCGTGATGATAGACGTGAATGTATTTTCCGTCTTTGAAATCGCGGCCTCGAAACAAAAGTGGACCACGCACTTCTTGAGGGTGTACTTTCAAGGTGTAACGAGGAGCCAAGACGTCTTGCAATTGTTGCATTTCTGGAATGCCACAAGGGGTGTCTTTGCACTTCTTTGTTTGGCTCGGTCCGATTGTTGAATAGTTTTCCAGGCTCTTTTCCATTCTGCCGTATCGTTCTTGTTGGTATACATTTGTCCCACGACGATGGCACGGGCTAAACACATCTGGTCTTGAGGATTGTTAATTTGGACGAGGCTTCGCTTCATGTTGCGAAGGCTGTCGACCAATAATACTTTTTTGCGTCCTGTCCCCTGGGGAAGAGACACGTGGGTCATGAACAGTGTGGCTTTTCCGTCGGCGATGTGAAACTTGTCATTGGATTGTTGCACATGTTGAATTTTGTCAATGACTTTGGAAGGTGTTAATTGTGATGGGTTAGTAAACTCGATCCAAACGGGAGACTTTAAATTATCGTGATGAATAGAAAGTCTCAAGCGATCGTCATCTTTAGCTTGACATTGCTGTTTCAATGCAGTTAACACAGAATCCCACACCTCGGTAATGAACCCTTCTGTATTCTCCAAAGGTACATTGGCCTTGAAATCTTTAAACTTTACGGCATACGTGTAAGCCGATGTTTTAAATTTTCGAGAGGAACGCTTTTCTGTCTCTCGAATGTGATAGTAATTTTCAGGGTTTACTAAGGGTGGTGTACTTTGCTTGGACGTCGATTGTCTGGGTGTAGATTCGGGCTCACTCATGTCATCTTCAAAATCACTGGCATGAATTTGAGCCAAGACTTCAGCTACTGTGCTAGGCGATACATTACGTTTCTGTCTCTTACTGTCTTTTCCTTTCTCCACAACATGATGTGGTCTTTTCATCTTGTCTGCAAAAAGTCAAATGACTACCTTTTAAAGACCATAACCCCTATATATTCATGTTCGATCCGTGCATATATAAAGGGTTTGTGTCTAACCTTTCAGTATTCATTTCACTCTCACATTGACCAGAACGATGAAAGAACCTACAGAAGTGGAACTTCTCATTAGAGCTTTACGTGGGGTCATACGAAAGTTTTCGTCAGACCAGCCGACGGTCTACTCTCCCTCCTATCGAGATAAAAGTCAAGATACTTGCTATATCTGTAAGAAGAAAGGACATTGGGCTACAGAATGTTCAGATCGTGACAAAAATAAAAAAGGTACCAATAGAGACAAAAGTCAAGATACCTGTTATTATTGTAAAGAGAAAGGACATTGGTCTCCAAACTGCCCTAAGAAACAACAGGAGCAGGAGGAGGAGGAGAAGGAGGAGGAGGAAAGAAATTCTGAACAGGAGGAGGAAGAGGTACCCTCCCCCAAGGAAGAACCCCGACACGTTCACAAAGACAAGAAAAGAAGACGAAACGAAAGTGAAGAGGAAGAAAAAGAAAAAGCTGTGACAGTAAAGAAAATAAAAAAACAGAAAGAGTGAAACAGAAGAAACCTATGAACTTTTTTAAAGTGGTCTTGTGTTATGTTGTGATATTGAATTGTGACGTTTGTACTAGAATACACCAGAGAGAAAAACGTAAGTGTCTCTTGGTTTTGATTTGATAGTATAATTACCTACACTCACACATTCCTTCACTCACACGTACATCATGGGTTTTTAAAAAAATATAATAAAAAGGACTTTTGAGTTTTCATTAAAATAGGCAATTGACATAGTATTTCTTTTCGAAATAATTGGAGTGGCCCTGAAAAGGACCGTTGGTGTTTTGTGTGTTTAAAACAAAACAAACTCAGAAACGGGACGAAATCCTCTTGAGCTGTCTTAAGCCTTTGCCACGGCCAAGGCCTACTTCGGGACTGGTGGTTCCTGTCAATGATTTGGTAGAAATCACTAACGGTGGTAAGGTAGACGTAGTCACAGAGAGATCGGGTTGTTTCGCTCGAGAAGGTCTTTTTCTCTTCGGTCGTGATAAAGAAGTCTGATACATTTGTTTCAGACTCCTTAACTCAGCTAAAATATCTAAAAGTACCGTCGTGACCGTTTGATTTTCACTATTTTCTTTCTGTCCTTGGTCTTCATTCTTCTCCGTTGCTGCTGCTGCTGCTACTGTTTCTTCCTGGTGTTTTCTTCTTTCTTCTTCTTCTTCCTGCTGTTGCATAAGAAAAGCTTGTTCTTCTACTTTCTGTTGTTGTAAAAATCGCTCCAATTCTTCTTTTTGTCTCTGCTTAAAATCATCGACGTGTCCATAAGAAGATACAGAAGGCAACGAAGGTTCCGGAATAAATTCTTGCGATGTTAAAAAATCCACAATATCCCAGTTAAAATCAACTTCTTCTGGATGTAGATTTGTCATGACTTTAGTAGTCACTGTTGGTCCATGACTTGCTGTCTCTACTCCTGTCTCACTCCAATTCATTGTCTTCTTAATGTCCGCCATGATTGACAACTCTCTTGAATCGATTGACTGCGCACAGGCGCTAGTACCTCTATATAGAAAAGGTGACGTCACAGACTGCTCTCTTCCGATTGGATGGCTGTGACTGACTTTTGTAACGCACGTTTGGATTGGTGTATACACTCAATCCGTTTCAATCCGCTCTTCCCCTATAAATAACCGCAGTACACGGCATTCGCTTCACCTGTTCTCATCAGAAGATGTGGACTAATGTTGAATCGTCAACCCTTGTGTCAAGTATGCTGTTTAGGACTGACATACCCATGTATGTCAGATCATCATGGAGTGTCATTCATATGACGGAGACAGCCTATTGGAAGAGAAGAGTCTATGTGGAAAGACAAGGTTGCTTGAAGAGAGTTCTCTTCTATGGACCCACAGTAAGGAGAAGTTTAAGGAAGAGAAGAAGATCTGTGAGATGTCCTCTGTGTTAACAAGACAACGTTAACATTACACATAACGGCCCTTTTCAGGGCCACTCATAGGTCTCGAAAAGATAGTAGCTTTCATTGCCGCCCTTTTTTTCCCTTGTTTTATTTCCCATGTTATATTTCCCTTGTTATCTTTCCCTTGACGCTATATAGATCCACTATGTTCCATTTCCCTTGACGCTATACAGACCCACCCTGTTCAATTTCCCTTGACGCTAGAGTGCCCCAAGCTGTTTTGACGCTATAGTGCCCCAAGCTGTTTTTGACTGGATTTTCCCTTGACGCTAAAAATCTTGACGCCATAGTGCCCCAAGCCCTTTTTGACTGGATTTTCCCTTGACGCTATAGTGCCCCCTATTACTACTTTCCAGTCAACGGAAATTTTTAAAATATTATTGATGGACTCTGCGTTATTATTGGTCCAGTGTTTGTTTCCTTTGTTCTGCCGAACTGCTTCAAACACGAATTTTCGAAGTCTTGGTTTTAGATTATTGACATAGTATTTGTTCGAAGCTGTCAAACTTTTCTTTTATTAATTGCTCAAGTTTTTCAGAGCGGCTTTCAAACTCTATGGTAGTATTGGCGTCCACGATACCTTCGCTACCATACAGAGACTTCATGACTGTATCACGCTCGACCATGTCAATTCCTACCTTGCTTTGTAGGTAAAACTTAATATTGTCTTTCAGATGTTTTGTGCACAAATATCGTCTAGCAGAAGGAAACACGTGTTCGATTCCATATCCTCTGATATTCGCATTTCAATATTTTCCACATCATTATCAAGTTATGTTGCCACATGTTCCAGGAATGCTTTGTACGTTTTATACGACACATCTTTGTGCAAAAGTAGAGGACAAATAAATATGGAATGGTCTGTTGTATTTTTCCTCACAACTCTCTGATTTTTGTACACCAACAATGTCACATAAAAGTTTCCGAGGCCGAATGTTCGGTCGATGTCAGTCGGTTGGTTCTTTGTGTCTGTTAAGAAGTGTTTCAGTTCCTTTATTTGTTCTTGAGTGTAGCAGATAATTGATGGCACTTATAATTTGTTGTGTATCACAGTTTGTACGTATGGGTGTTTATTTAACATTCCCAACACATCTAAAATCTCATAAGCTACATTGGTGTTTCTTGCGCAGTTGCTTTTTTCTCTTTTCCTGGCATTATACTTCTGGTTTCGCGTCACTCTGAAGTCACATGCACAATTCATGGAGTCATCTTTTTTCAAGTAACGAAAGATTTCTCTCAGTTCTTCCTTGTTCAAATTTTCGTTCATTTTTTCTATGGTTTTTGGGTTTTGTCCTTGTGAATATTTGTCCAGAATGCGAGTTTTCATGTGATTGTGAAATTACTTGTTGAATTCCTTGGTATTCGAACAGCGCAACATTGCTCAAGGTTTGATCAACATTATTTGCAAAGTATGAGATCCTTTTCTTAAAAGTTGGATCTCTCTTGAGATTAGCGTAGTACCGGCTTAAAACGACAATGCTATCATCAGCAGGTTGTGGTTCGAGAGGTTCCCAGTATACCTGACCTTTGCATCTTTTTTAAGGCAGTATTTTTGATTTTTGTGCTCAACATTTATCAAGTGTCTATCTTTAACCACAAATACTGATTTAACAACTGTGTTTCCCTTTACAGTATCCCATATTCCACAATCGTCGTAAAATTCACATTTTTTTTTCGATTCCAATCGATTTACATTCCTAGAGTTATCCACTCACAGAAAACAATTAGACTTATTAACCGGTAGCACCTGAGTGTGTACATATTATTTTTTAGTGATCAGTTTGTATGCTTCATGACCAGAATGCCACTGTCCTGATATTAATTGTTTAACGTTCATAGGAACATGGAAATAAGCTGGTTTAGCATCATTTTCAACGTTCGCATCAGTGTTGTCACCGTTCATTTCAGTTGACATAACAGAGACATCATCAGTGAATGATTGATCGCTCTTTAGTGTGCATTGATCAGTGGCAACAATTTGCTGATTTACAATGCGATCATTGCCTATTGCGAAACTGTTTAACGTCTCTGATAATGTCTTTGATGATGCTGAATTATCGGTTCTGGTAATTTAAAATCCTTCTCCATGTTGTCTGTTACTAAAAAAGGAAAATTCCCTCTTATTACTTACGATTGGTGTACTCATTTCGGGAGGCTGATATTTTTCGTTGTTTGCATGACTGCCACTCTTCTTTAGAACCGGGTCAAAATGATTGGCAGTCCAGACGGTACCACGTTGTGGACCAATTCTGCTCCATAATATGGTAAGCTGTGCATTGCTGTGTTTGTGATATCTTCTGTAGAAAACAATTTAGTCAACACTTCACGAGTTTTGTCCAACGGACCATTCATTCTAGGATACAGAGTCTGAATTGGTTAACCTACTACAGCAGAAAGGGTCATGATAGTCCATATTGATGAATATCCACCATCTGTGCAGCATGAAATGAGGGATTCCTCATAGAAGGGAGAATAGTCCATTAACTGGTCGAAGTCACATCGTGACTTGTAAGTTTCAGCATTTCGTGACATTTCAATCGATGTGCGCAACCTCAGTTCTGACGCCAAAATTTCACTCCCCGTCAACGCAATTGGTACACATTTGGTAAAAAGCAGTTGCCGTCGCCATTAGATAGCGAAGGTACACCGAAAAAAGACAAACCACATTTGTTCATAATTTATTGTGCGTTCCGATTTATTTCCACAAAGTCGGACGGAATGACCTGTTTTCTATAGAACTGAAAGGACTCAAGGAACTGTCCCTCTCTTGTTGCTGCGAAGCAGAGACTGTCAACACCGTAACGAGACACCTGTGCTAAGCGGCATAATCCTTGAGTGTAGTTGTTAGTTGAAGTCCCCATCTCTAACGTGAAGCAGTTGTTGCAACATATGATAAAAGATAATAAATTGTTCTGAAAATAACTGCTCACATTTAGAATTATTCCATTGTTTGCAAGAGTCGCAAAGTATTCAGCCATACGTACAAATTTAAACGACATGAACCGCATGTCCAAAATGCTGCTCTTTTTGTAGCGATAATGTTGTTCTTTTTCGAAGGCATTGTAGATCTCAAAATCTAGACTGAACCGATAAAGATGAGTTTAGTATATGAACCGACAAACAGAGCAGATATGAACTGCAATACAATTAACGACGTTTATATACACACCAGACATGTTTATAATGAATGTATCTGAGCTAAGTATGCACTTTTCCGCGGAAGCAAAACAAACAAAATAAACACTTTTAATACTGATTAATCAATTTTGCAGCTCATTAATCAAGCGGATAAATGCCAGGATATCGTCCATTTTGTCTAATGATGGCATCCTTTTCGGTTTCCCTTAATACATTAATTGGATTAAACTCCCCCGCGAGTCGTCAATAACACAGTAGCCGTTAAGAAGATTAAATTCACGAGTCTTACAATTTGCCAAACAAATCACCTTTGATTTGCTATACATCTTTGATACCATGATAATTATGCTCTCCAATGCGTGAGCACAATAAACAAACTAAAAATAATTTTGATACTGATTAATGTTGTCAAACAAGGCACACTTTTCGGTTTTCCTTTAATTAGTTATTTAATTGGCATATTGATTTATTTGTCAAATTTAAAAGTTATAATAGGTTTTGTAAACACATTAAAATAATTAAAATAATATAAATGTAGCGCCGTTAGGATCAAATTATTAAGCGTACCCTTTTTTTGTCAGAGAAAAAGGTTTTTTGAAAACAAAAACCTGTTCTTGATTTAATGAAAGAAATGATACTGATCATTTATTTTGGTAAATCTTGGGGTGTCTTGTGGTCTTTCCGTTGGCGACGACTGACAAGGGAAAACTCTACTGATGTTACTCGATACTTATACAATGCGTAGTTATACTGATTACTTTTTTATTTTATTTTTTTAATTGTAGAAATGTATACTAGTTAGGTGAGTGTTTAGGGACAGTCTTGTGGTCTCTTGGTGTAGTCTTGGGGTCTTTCCGTTGGCGATGACTGACAAGGGAAAACTCTACTGACGTTACTCGATAATTATGCAATGCATAATTATACTGATTACTCTTCTATCTGATTTTTTAAATTGAATATATGCATAACGGGTAGATAAGACTGCTTTGGGTAAGTCTTCGGGTAGTCTTGGGGTCTTTCCTTTGGCGATGACCGACAAGGGAAAGAAACCTCAATAATTATATAATGCGTAATTATATGAATTACTTTTTTATTTGATTTTTTTAATTGTGTATATGTATACTTGGTAGAATAGAGTGTTTAGGGACAGTCTTGGGGTCTCTTGGTGTATTCTTTGGGTAGTCTTGGGGTCTTTCCGTTGGCGATGGCCGACAAGGAAAAAAAAACTCAATAATTATATAATGCGTAATTATATGAATTACTTTTTTATTTGATTTTTTTAAATTGTATATATGTATACTTGGTAGATGAGAGTGTTTAGGGACAGTCTTTGGGTCTCTTGGTATAGTCTTTGGGTAGTCTTGGGGTGTCTTGGGGTCTTTCCGTTGGCCATGACCGACAAGGCAAAAACTCTACTGATGTTACTGGATAATTATGCAAGACATAATTATACTGATTACTCTTCCATCTGATTTTTTAAATTGTATATATTCATACCGTGTAGATAAGACTGCTTTGCGACAGTCTTGGGGTAGTCTTGAGGTGTCTTTGGGTGATTAGTCGCTCCCGCAGTCTCGGTCATACACGCGAAAATGTGACGTTGACCTGTCTTGAGTGTAATCAACGTCGAGAAGCTAGTGTTCTGCTTTCACAGAAGTGAAGGGGTGGTAAATGTGTATCCTCAGGAATTATTTGTAATTGTTCGTGTACAAATCCACGTTGAGGAGCAGTATAATCTAGTCTGTAGATTGCAGGTCTACCCGTCGATCTTACCAAGCTGGAAATTTCATGTGTGGTTACACTCCAGACTGGATCAGTCGTTCTTTATTACCACCTTCAATTTCACCAGGTTTATATCAATATCTTACAGTCACATGACCTAGTACTGGTTGTTTTGAGAAAGAGTCACGTCTTTGTTACTGGTATGTATTTTTTTGTGATCGCACTGATGTTTCATATAAGTTCCACGAGTAATTTTATTATTAAACGTAGCAATCACACTCGGTAGTCTTGCAACCCATTCACGAGATTGCACGTCTTTATTAACTTTGTTCAGGAACTTAAAATCAGTGGATATTTCCTTCGTATATTGATATCCAAACAATCACTCAGCAAGTGTTCAATTAAATCACTCAATGATTGCCTGATCGCGATGAATTGCGGAGTGCCCTCGTCTGATTTTGACGTTATGTTGTTTCATCAGAGATGTTACTGCACCAAAATATTCTTTGCCTGGATCAACCTGCAGCAACTGTGACCATCGCAAGGGTCCTCGTTGATAAATTCACTCAAACACAAATGCAACTTTATTTGCTGCTTTTGTTGATAATGGTTCTGCTTCTTTATATCTAGTTGCAACATCAACGACAGTTAACGCATGTGCGTGATTGACGTTGACTTGTTTTAATAGTATCATGTGATAAAAACAAAATATCTACTTGATTAACTTCATTGGAAGCACTGACATCAAAATGTGCATACTGATTTGTTTTAGGTGGTGGTATATAAATTTGCCATATTGCCTGTCATGTTAACCAATGTGCAGCAACAGAACGTGTGACACCTGCTTCATCAGCAAGTTTACTAATCGCTGCTCTACCCCTCCAATATCCTCTTGGGCTATAATAAATCAATTCCATTATTATAATAACAATCGGCCGACTAATTACCAGCTCCTAGCACTAGTTTACCTTTCATCGCAAATCTTACCAACCAATTAGCTAGTTATTCTCTGAGAGATTTATTTTTTACAGACTTTAAGATGTGAATCAACTTCATGTCTGCAATATGTCGTTGTTGCAAATCTGGATTGTTATATGTGACATCATGAACGTGGCTTGCATCAATCACATTTATTGGATACTCTCCAGGTCTTGTTCATCAAGTTGGATATCAAGTCGGGTTCCAGGACCACAATAATTATATCCAGGATGTGTTTTGCCAGGATACTTAGCCCATGAAGTCGCTGCTAATTTTTCCAGGGAAGCAGCGATTTCACCACCATTAGTCAAGTGGGAGATAAATCTGCATTTGCTTGTACCACATTTTATACACTTGCCTGTAAGTGCATGTTTTTTATTTTTTGTTATTATTGTTGTTAATTCACCTGTGGGGGTGGGTTCTCTGCATCAAACACAATATACATTCATATTATTTATTATATTTCTACAACAAGGATATCATTGATTTCTTAGCAACACGAAAGCAAAAACCAGTCAAGCATCATCCAGCGCTTCCAAATTCTATCAGAGCAATTATCATAGGTCTATCTGGTCTGGTAAGACGCAATTGTTGCTTAACCTGATAATGAGATGGCTCAAGTGGGCTAAGTTGTATTTAGTGGCACCATCTGTAGATGATCAGTGATGCTACTACGTGCTTAAAGATTTTAATAAAAATGCAAAATCGTTGGATGAGGACAGAAATGATATTATTGATTTTATCACTGACATCAGTGATGCTCCGTCTGTGGATGATCTTGATGGATGTATTAATAATCTCGTAGTTTATGATGATGTAATGCTAGAAAAACAATCAAATCCAGCTCGGATACTTTCACGAGGTAGACACAAAAACACAAATGTTATGTATATTACTCAGCAATATAGGCAAATACTTAAAGTGATCAGAGATAACTAATCTTCTGGTTGTCTTTAGCGGAGTTGAAACACACTAAGAAACATTCACTAGACTTGGTGTTTAAGGAACATGGATATGATTAAATTCAGAAATTTCTTCTCGCACGCGCAAGCTACCTCACATGGATTTATCACGATAAATTTACATGACACTAGATCAAGGTATCGCATTGGTCTCAATAAAATGTTTGGTTGAGACCCCACACTCTCTGTGATCAAAACATGACACATACTCATTAAGGCCACAGGAACTGTCACCACTTGACACACACGCGACCGCACTCGGCCCAATTCACATGGTGCCAGCCAAAAGATGCATTTGGCATGGGAAAATATTTATGATGTATACAGATGTATACAGGTAAATGACTGCTCGCGGTATGGATTTCACTTACAGTTTGGTTTCACACAGCAGCAGGGGTGGGTGAGTGGGTGACGACAAACATTGAATGTCCAGGTCGGTTAACGAGAATGCAAACCGAATTCAGTTGGTTTTGGTGACCTTTTCATAGGAAGCTTTAGTTTAAAAAAAAAGACTTTTCTAAAAAGTTGTAGGATTCACCCCCAGCTCCTGCTGCCACACTAAATGCGTATTTGCTAACAACATCAATTATGTTAATCAGATATTGTTTACTATCATTACACTGTGTAACATTTGACATATTGACAATATCTATTGCCCAGATAAAATCAACTGCATTTGCGACAACCTTTCATTGCTGAAATCTTTTTTTTTAGGTTTGTGAAGTTGAGCAGCAAGCTGCTCCAATGCAAGAGTTTCAGACCGCTTTCCAATCCCAGGCTTTCCAAATCGAGACTGAGGTGCTTGTGCCTTACTGAGTCCAAGTTTATATTTTATTCCAATAACACCTTATATTAGCTTTCTGTCAAATCTTTCTTGCATTGTAGAAGCTAATTAGAGGAGTAATTTTTTTGTGTGTATTTGTCTGATGCAAGAACATACTGTTTGATAACATCACATGGAGGTAGACCAAATGAATCAAAGTAGTTGTTGTTGTAAAGCGCTACCCAATGTGTACCAGAATCTGTCATTAAAATCTAGGATATTAATAACACAACTTTGATTATTGTCAATTCCATCTGTTGCGAGCTCATCTTTAGAAAATACTCTGATAAATCGTTTGATTTTTTGATAAGTTTATTATTAATCTCAAAATTGTTCAGTGGAGTTATCTTCGAGTTCCAGGTTGCATTAGTCCTTTTTCCTTTTGTTTTCTTATGGTTTGTGCTTGCATCCCGTGTCCTATCCCCAGCAAATTTGGAAGCAGACCATGCTATTCCTGCTATCAGCGGCCCTATGAATCTGTCCTAGACCACTCTGCGGTTTGTCGTTCTCTTTTTGTTTTAGTTGGTTTACGTGTAGTCTGCATTTTTATTACGATCGTCTGACAAAATCACTAGATTGCTGCTTGATACCATCTCCAGAAACAACCTTTTTTGTTGTACCTGATGCCGCAGCTATACCTAATGTTCCTAGTACTGGTAATAATTTCGGTAGTATTGTCTTGGCCATAGATACTAGTAGAGAAACCACTTATTTCCTTGCTTTGCACCATCGCAGTAACCTGAGCTGTTGATAAATTTAATGTGACAGGTTCCTTGATCGCTCTTGATTGGATATTTTGGTGATTCGTCTTTGTGCAAGCAACAATTTTGTTGCAGTGCTAGCGCTCGCCGTTCCGAAATCTGTTTTCATAGAAACAGACTCTCATTTAAAAATAGCTTGTGTAAGCAACAATTTTGTTGAAGTGCTAGCTCTCACCGTTCCGAAATCTACTTCATAGAAACAGACTGTCATTTAACAATAGCTTGTGTAAGCAACACTTTTGTTGAAGTGCTAGCTCTCACCGTTCCGAAATCTATTTCATAGAAACAGACTGTCATTTAACAATAGCTTGTGTAAGCAACAGTTTTGTTGGAGTGCTAGCTCTCACCGTTCCGAAATCTATTTTCATAGAAACAGTCTGTCATTTAAAAATAGCTTGTGCTAGGTTTTTTTTAACTTGTCTTTGTGATAAGTTTATTACATGTATAATATATTTCCTTTTATAAAACTACGTTAGACAGAATTGTGTTGTACAGAATTATACTAAAAAATCTCAACAATCTTTTTATACAGATATTTTCTTAGACAGAATTATATCACTTTCTGTCGGATCGTCCAAAATCTATATAGTCATTCTACCTTTTGTAGAATCAAGTGTCAGTAATCTATCAGATACTATTAGTGCACATGCGTAATATGCATCAGTTGGAACTGCTCCTTGCATCCATGTTACTTCTACATCTCAAGTTGATCCAAAAGTTCGTTCGGAATGTTTTTATATGTTAAAGTGAAATATTGGATAAAGTGTTTTGAACTCTTCTATGGAAATCTGAGATCCGCTATCAGCATCTTGGTATTTTTGCATAGCTTCAATATAATGCATGTATGCACAAGATATGTTTCTGTCAGCGCCAGCTGTGAAATTACACTCATTTGCTCATTCTGGGTATTGTTTATAGAGTTTATCCTGGCAAAAATTCTCCTTACATCTGGGTTATCAAAAAAAGCATTAATTTGCAGCTGAGTACAACGTCGGGCTTGTTGCTGAAACATAATACATCACGTGGCAACTGTTTGCTTGGTGCTGTTGTTATATGCCAAGTATTGTCTGTTGAATTTGGCATGGCTGTTTGATAAATCTGGTTTTGTTCAAAGTATATTTTTTTAGTAAATGCTGTCAACATTGCTTCAAATTCGATTGTTTTATCTATGGATGCAACAACTCATGGCATCCACAGTGCTAGTCGTGAAATTACAAACTGGGCATCAGTACCACCAACTCTCATCAGACAGTCATTCTGATCTGCATGGTGAAGTATGAGTGTGTGTTTGATACCATGGAAAACTTTGTTAGAGTCTCTGCAAAACCCGAATATTGTATTAATGGAAGCATCATCATGATTTGATTTGATTTGATCTTTCTGCAAACTTTTTTGTTTAGTATAACCCTCATTATATGCGCTATTTCTACTATTTATTATTCAATTTACTATTCCTAACGTCACAGTTCCATTAGCTGCAGCACCTGGCGCAGGAATTCCAAGAATATTGCAAGCAGTTGTTAGCGAAGCCATTGTAGCAGCTTCATCTGCATCTGCTTCTCCTGCAGGAATTCCAAGAATGTCAGCATTATTAATAAGAAAATTGCTCTCTAAAATTAGATCAGCATCAGCGTCAGTGATATTTGCAATTTCATTGAAACAAGTCAGCTTATTTAAAACAGCTTTAACAGTTTCAGTATTTTTGAAGCACATCATATTCATTGCGACAGATTGCGAGTAATCATCACTGAAACATACCACATTAAGAATAATATTTGCTACTTGCCCGTGCATAGAAATATCTTCTAGTTTGATTAGCTAGTTGATATCTAGCGCTTTTGAACAAATTCCAACCATTATTAACAAGTGATACTTGAGTACCAGTAGCAATATCACGCCAACAGCTGTATTTTATGCTACCTCGTACTTCAAGTACAGCTTTATGAGGTAACAGAAACACTTCTTAATAATAAGGACCTACACTCACCTACTCACACACATACATCAAAGGGATAAAAGGGATTTGAGTTTTGATTGATTTGGCAAACTGTGAGTGGTCACTCTTTTTGATAGACATAAGTGGCCCTGAAAGGGACCATAGAATTTTTTTTAAAACAAACTCAGAAACGTGAGGAATAGAGCTTTAATTGTCTTACACCTTCAGCATGGCCACAGCCTACTTCTTCGCCTACTGCAGTAGATGATTTGGTAGAGATTACTACTGTTGGTATCTCAGGAATAGTAGGAGTGTTATTGTTGCAATACTGTACGATAACACATTTGCTTCATTGCGTAATACACAGTTTGGATGAACGTCTCATGCAGCAAAGTCTACTGTAAATTTATCATCGTTCTGGCTTAATAGGTTTATATTTTATATTTTTGGGACATTGCCTAGAAAGGATGTTATTTATTTTACATGTCTTGAAGTATTGGCCTCAAAAACTAATTATATAGCAGAGCAAAATTACTCTCTCTGTCTCTCTCTCTCTCTCTCTTTCTCTCTCTGTGCATAGAAAAAGGAACTCCTGTTTTGCAAACAAAGAAAATCCACTATAGATTTTTTTTTACAAATCATTGAAATCATTTCACTTTAAGGTGTCCATACATATAACAAGCAGCATAAATAATTCCACAAATAAATGCATTTTAGCTAAAAATAATGTATGTTTTATGTTTTGTTATGTTTAATACTTTTAGTCCTATTATTGTTTTGAAAGGACTGTGTTTTTACCCATCCATTCTCTCTCTCCTTGACATGTACTGACCCTACAGTTTAGAAAACAATGTATTGAACTTAACGTGGTAATGCTGCAGCTTTCAGAGACCTTAACATACTTCATACTATATGAAAATGAGTAATATGATAATGTTTTAAAACCATATACACATATAGCTATGAACATTCATATACCCTTCTGACCTGTATTTTACCTATCTGCTTCTAACATATATGCTTATGCAGACCATAGCGATAAAGACTAAAATGTGCATTAATGTTTGTAACTACTCCCAATACTTCTTCCACAATAGACTGCTGTTTAATATTTTTTAATGATACTGTACTCAGCAAACTTGCACCAAAGTAATGACCCCCCCTCTCTCATTGATAGTCTGAAAATCTTAAATTGCTTCTTTTTAATTTCATTTCATCTTGATAGTAAAATTGCAAATGCATAACATCATATCTCCAAATGTACATATAATTTTGATTTTTCATTATGACTGCTGATAAAGAGATAGATAAACCCAAAACACATATTTTTCTCTAGATCAAAATAATATTGATAATCTTTCAAATAATCTTGCCTCCAAGGCATTATTTGCTTTCTACAGTTTCCATTGTTACTGTACATGAAGATAGCTCGCTGACACCTGAAGATGGACATACTCTACTTGTATTATTTCTATCATTGATTTTCTTTAAATGTGTGTTGCCTTCCATTATAGTTGTTAATGTGGACAACAATTAGAATTTGGGGGGGGGGGGGGTAGTTAAAACCCATGTTCACTCATTTTTTATATTGCCTGGATGAAGCTTCTGGGCCCATCCACTTCCATGATTCTTTTAATTAATCTTCATCCCCACCCCCTCCCCAATATTATATATATATTTTTTTTGTTTTGCAGTTTTCAGCGATTGTTCATCAATTGAATATGTTCTATTTTTGATGAAGCTGCTGACCTAAACAATGATATACATGTATTCTCTCTCTCTCCCTGTCTCTCTCTCTCTCTCTCTCTCACACACACAGATTTAATATATCCACAACTGAAAAGACAATATAATAATCTGCATTTACATTCCACATGCTTTGCTTACATAATTTGTAATCGTCACACGAAAAGTAGGTGAACACTTTACTTCAGCTATTGTGGGAGAGATTTCAGCAGGGATTCAGAACATATCAAAGAGAAAATAGGGCATCTTTATTAGGTAGCATTTTGTTGTTTAATATGCCTCAAAATTGCCAGTTTCACATGATAAGGATGCAGTAACAAATATTAATATGAAAAAAATTATCGTTTACAGATAAAAATATATGTAACATTTTATATTAACGTTTTTTATGAGGCTCAAGACATCATTGCAGATGACATCCTCATTATATGGTAGCCACTGTTTTACTGTAGTGCATTTTTTCCACACATTTTACACGTATGGTACTCGAGAAGGGAATATTTAGAAAGACTCAAATGAATGAGATTAGCATGTGAGGAGCATTTAAACAATTATTTAACACCTAATTATCTCAGCTGTCAGCATCGATGTGTTCATCAAGGAGGTTTGCACTAATTAGAAAACAATCATGCGAAGTGGTTCAGTGCTGCCTCGGTTAGAGCTGTTGACGTATGTGCTAGTGACTCTGGAGTATAGCCTGCTAAGATTATTATCAGATACATGATTCATATGTACTGTACAAACATACAAATTGTTTTCTGCTTCTTCTTCATATTATTATTATTATTACAAACAAGTCCATCATATACTCACTTTTCGCATTTCCCTACTCAAATCTCCCTTACTTGATACTCACTTTTTCAACTCTATACTCACATTTTATTACCTGACTTGCTTTTTTCCACTCAATACTTATTACTTTAAACTAGATGTATTCACCTTTCTCTATTCGATACTCACTTTTAACAATTCAAGACTTTTTTTTTAATGCTGGCGTTTCTCTACTCCATACTTGCTTTCCAAGTTAATCCTGGCTTTTCTCTACTAGATACTCACTTTTGTTGACTCGATACCCGCTACTAGGAAAAGCCTCTTTAAGGGACTGATGCTCTTCTGTCTGCAATGATTTTCCAAGAATCAAAGATAGTTTCTTCTCTTTAATTACTGAGTGTTGATAACAACTCTTATATTCTTGAGAGATAACATGATTTTCAAACTGAATGCAGTGTTGGCCATACTGGAAACCAGACTGGCACCCTTTTCATATTGGTCTAAGTAGACATCTTTAGAAATATTTAGGTGAAAATCTCAAGTCAATATGATCATCCATTCAGGAGGAGCAGTGATAATAAGATTATCAAGATGGTGCATCATTGTCAGTTCAGACGATATCATAAGGTAAACACCGTATCGGTATTGCAGTCCATTTAATTGGAGTTGCAATGTCAGTATTTTCAACATGGCCACCCTAGTAACTATGTTTGATGCCTTCTAGGTATCATTTTCAGTTAGGACAAACGAGACACAGCAAGAACTCTTCTGGTGGATATTCCTTGTTGATTATGATCACCAATCTATGAGAAATAGCAATAACAATAGTTTCATGGTTGTCATAACAATAGTTTCATTGTGGTGCATATGCTTGCTGCATGGAAATAGATCGTGATTATTTAATACTTCCCACTGTGACTTTGGAAATTGGGCTTATTATTATTTTTTTAAAAACCGTTTTGCATATAGGCTAATGGATATTTATAGTGTCAGCTCCATACAAATACAGTTGTATATTTTCATTAGCAGCTCCAGTTTGGGGCCACATGTAGGGGAGCACTGCTCTATACATTTTCATTAACTTTACATAAACATAGGATGTCTGTTTTCTTTGAAGGGTAAAGGGCATTCATGATGTAGAAAAATGGTGAAATTAAGATTGTGATACAGTAAAAACTGTTATGAGTGACCTCTGCTATGAGCAACCACCTGTCATTTCCAACCACAATCGTAATGCACCGATCGATTTTACTGTATAAACACTCTGCTATAAGCGACCACCTGCTGAACGCGACCAGCGACTGCGATTTCTTGTCAAAATATGCATTTCGACACTGCTATGAACAACCGCATCGCAAAAAAAACAACCAGATCGACACCACTGACCTTGACTTAATTCTTTTTAAACACGAGAATTCAGGATACATATGTAGTAAGCAAACAAAGTGCAAATTAAATAACACTACAGTTGAACAACCACATAGCGAGATCAACACCACTAACCATCATTTAATCCTTTGTAACAATGACTGCATAAATAGTAAAGATTGTTCTAATAAGGTATTTTGTTTAAAAAATGGCTAGTTACCAGCTTTGTGAAATTTACAAGTCCAGCGCACAGGGGCTTGTATCGTTGATTGAAATTGACCTGTCATACATGTACTATATAAAAACTACAAAGGAGGATACTTCTCTCCTTTTTCGCGTGACCCATTTAAGAATAAACGCTGTTATTTCAAGCGACATTTAGCGTAGCATAATAAATTTGGTACCAATGTTTAGCTCAGGCATTCAACTATGTATCCCTATCAAAAATTTGACTTAATATCATACCTATAAGGAATGACAAATCATTTTCCCATGGTACCGCTCGACCTGTACCTGATCGCGCCCACTTAATATGCAAAAACAAAGCCCTGAATGGAATACTACCTTCTCAATGGCAAACTGAAAATAAGTTATAAATAAATACAGGACGTCATTTTCTTTTAACCAATGAGAGGACAGTATTCCATTCAGGGCTTTGTTCTTGCATATTAAAAGGGTGCAACCAGGTACATGTCGAGCGGTACCGTGGGGAAAATGATTAAAGTTGAAAAAAATATAAGTTAAATATACATAACACCTTGAAATCAAGAGTCACACATGCCTCCACATTACAAGCTTTTTGTAAAGTTATCCTGGTGCACTTAAATGAGTGCTGAAGAATACAGATAGGTAGATGGATGGATAGATAGACTGATAACAGATGTAGAAAGAACGAATTTATGAAAAGCAAAAGAGTGATAATGTGCAAACCATATTAACTATTGCACTATAAGAGATGCTATTTTTGAAAATATTAATTCAATCATCTGACCATATAAGTTAGCATTTTATTAAACATAGTAATCACAAAGTTCTGTAGTAAAATACATTATAAATAATTATGTTAATTTTTTTTCTCATTAGAAAAATCACAGGATAAAAATTACTTTTACTGTCATTAAAATGCAATAAGACACCATCTACTGAATTATGTATAACCAGAAGGGACATATCTGAAACTGTTCACCTTGCTTCAGGTAGAATAATTCTATTCCATATTATTAACATTCATGGTGTAGCTAAGTAGTATGCTACATCAACAAACAGTTTTTCAAGTCAGCATGGCTTCCATGTTAACATTTCATTTTGCAATTGGATAGCTCAGATCAGGATAATATAATCAGATATACAGTACATGCATTGTTGATTACAGATTTTCCACTCAACATGGTGGATGTGGAAACAAGGGACAAGGTATTAAGTGTCCACTATGAAGTTTTCAAGTCCATTATGTCTGGTGGATGTCCTCTAACTCTTGTGCATTTCCACACAGTGTAGATGAACCATTTAATACATTTCAAATTCTGCACACATTTTATAACACCTCATGACATATTAAATTATGCTATAATGTCATGCAATGTAAGATCATAAATATCATTGCAAAGGCACAATATATGAATATGGCATCTAAATATACTTCCAATATATTTTATTAGCTGGTTTGCAGCTTTACTGAATTAAATGGTTATTTTTCATTATAGATTAAATATTATTAAGGAAACCCATCATAAAATTTCAACTTTTAGTTCCAAGGATTATAAAAGGTAACAAGCTTTCATTCATGTTATAAATTAGTCAACTCATTTGAAATTAACACTTGTAAAATCTTCTACATGTACTTATTACTGACTGTGATGAAATTTTGAAAATGAGACTTTCTTTTTCCAATTTTAAACATGCACAGATAATAATTTTGGTTTTTAAATGGGTCTAATACTTGTAGATCTGGTGTTGACTCGAGCACAGTCTGCCTCATAGTGACAATGAGTCATTCTACATTTGTCAGTCCTGAATTTAATTATAGACAGTTGTATGCAGTTTTACAGTGACTTTCCTTTAAGTGTATTAAGGCATTATATACTAAAATTCACCCTAGCTTATTTGCATGTTATATCATGTGTCCAATGGGTTATGGAAAATATTTAGACAATAAAATTCATGTCAGGAGAATTCCTTGACAAATGTTCAACATTTAAGGAATAATGTGTTCAATATGAATGAAAATCACTTCTGTACTATATATGCTTCATGACTTGTAATACAAGCAAAAAACAGGAATGTTTCATTCATTGGCAACTGTGCAGTTAAATCAACAAGATAAATTCCAATCATGTTTGACAGATGCCCATGCTACTCATTTGTATTCATCTTTGTACCATTATTTGTCTCTGCACTACCACTTTCCTTTTCATCAGTCTCGGGTAGAGGTTGACCTCTCTTGCCATAAGCTATCTCAGCATATTCTGTTTGGTTCTCCAAGCCATGGATGACAGGCTTGCCATGTTTGGTTGTAGGAGGACCAAGCTTCAGGTCAGCATACAGTAAACCATCCTTGTTCAACTGAAATGAATGAATTTTTTAACATTTGGGATTATAGTATGTTATATTACCATCTACTCTGAAGCAATAATTTTCTTTTAAGATCAACTAGACATCATAAGACATCTTCTGGTGAAAACCCCATGCTAATATCTCTTTCCATCAGAAGTAGTCATGACAAATTTTTCAGATTGCTGCCTTTGTGGTCATACTGGTTGTCAGATTCGAAACAATTTTGGAAACAACTAGACAAGATATGAATATATTTGATTTGGAAATGAGCATCCATTCATGGGAGTATATATTTTAAGATGGCAATATCTATGTCCATTTTGATTAGGAACCAACTAGAACTTGGGATGAACTTGTGTACAAATTGTTATAGTAATCTTCCCAGTAGTTATGAAAGAGTATTGATAACAAGTTTGTCCAAACAGATAGACAGTGATGATGGCAACAGGTCACTACATAAGCTCCTCTTGGTCTAGGCCACCAAAATGAGATTGTATTGCAGGGGACACAAATTCTCCTGCAAGAAAAGAAAATCATGAGATCCCCAAACACATCCTTCTTTATTCACAAATTTCATGTTATGGTAAGATAAATTTGTGCTGTACAGCATGTTGCTGCAAGAGTGACACTGACACAGTTCCCAAGCATAAATATCTACTTTCATTCACTCACTTTACACAACAACTACATTTCTTTTATCATACCAAACAACTTCCTTAGGAAATCAGAATACATATAAAATCATTCCTTGCATAATTTTAACCTTACCTCATTTAGACCATCTTCCCAATCATCTTGGTCACCTAATCAAATATCAGAGTTAGATAACTAAATTAACATTATATTTACTTTACAATTTCAACTGAAACGCACACACATCTACCTTTTGTGTAACTGTTATATCTTCCATGTCCCTTGATGGATAGAAAGATACCACAAAATAATGTTCCAGGTATTCAGCTATATACTACTTTCGGTAATCTTATTTTAATCGACATTTCAAGTACACTGCGAAGACAGGGCGTACATTCATTCGCAGGATTCAGAGATATGACCCTTTAAATATCACCAAAATGCGACTTCTACAGACACAACCGAGCGACTTTTTGTAAACAACCCAATACGCGTGCGCGAGCTTGTGATGTCACAAGAGGAACCACCAATTGGCTAGCAACATGGCTACTTGTTGCAACAGTCAGAGCGAACATAAATCAGAATTGGATTATTCTTCCTCTTCATTTGATGAAGGTCAAGAAGAGAGTAGAGAAAAGGTGTTGAACTTTACAGCTATGAACCTATACAAGTGAAGAGTCGGCATTAGAGGAAGAAAGGGAAGAAATTGAACGAGATATCGGCAACAGACTTAACAATACCAAATGGTAAGTTGGATCGGCTTGTTTCTATGATATTTAGGCTTATTTCTCTCATAGGTCCATTTATGATTTTTCCCCTCGTTATATCATTTCATTTTTATATGTATAATATAGAACAGAAACGTGAATAGATACAATTCTTGCTTTATTTCAAATATGCGTATACAAATAGGCATATACCCTCCTTGATTCGCACAATTAAGCCAAGGCAGTTATTTGGAATTACCCTGTCCTTTGTCTAGAAAGTTCAAAAGACTTCCATGGTGAGTTGCAAGGCAGTATAAAGCTTTATCAGCCATATTTTGGCACATTTTATTATAAACTTTCTTGTTGATTCAGTAGCAAATTAAATAAAATGTTTAACCTTGTAACTGTCAAAAACCTTCACCACCCTAATATAACTGTTTGAATATCTCAGATGTGGTGGGATATGTTAAATGAAACTCAGACTTCCTGATGTGGTACACTCTTTTGACAATATTGCCCATCCTTGCATGCGTTTTGTCACAAGATTTTAGGGTGTAATAAATATTTAATTCCAATAAACACTTGTTACATTAGCAAGACATGCCTCAAATAACTTGCCTCGGACTTCTTTTATTATACAGGTGTCTTTGTGCTCAGTATCAAGTTATGCCCACAGCAGAGGAATCTCGATGCTACCATGAAATTGCTAAAACGTACGACAAAATCACTGGCTTTATCATTGCAATGTATCATTGACCATCCTGGGTTTCCGACAGTTTGGCTGGACTGGTACGTACTTGAGACAGCATATTACCAGTACAGATAGCAATATGATCAACACATGGAAGACAGCAATAAGTACATTTTATTACATAGCTGAAGTCTGTCAATATTTCAGAGTTACATTCACATTTATCAGACATTTCTGCTCCTTAATTTGTAACAATACCATGACTTAGTTTTGAGCATAAACAATTGGAAATATTGACAACTGCAAATATCTCAATAAAAAATGAGATCCATTGAATAAATTATAATTAGTATGCGTAATTGTATTTTCTTGACATCTTAAGTTTTTCATGTCTTTTTTATCAATTTTCAGGAGGAAGCGGTACGTGGCATATCGGCAGTTTGTTCGATGGTGTTGGGGTTTCTTGGGCAAAGAAGTCAGAGTTCCACTGCCAGCATGTGCTGTCCACAAAATAAGACAAGCTTTCTCATCTGATACCTATGTTGGATTCAAATAGCCTAACTAGCTTTTGAATATCGAGACATGTGTGAAGACACAGCCAGCTCTTTCTCAGGACGCTGGTACTGTGCACACAGTGGAGGAGGCAGGATGTCTCTTGGTAACTGCAAACCAGATTCTTCATTCATTTTGGTGATCTCTGCGAGTACCTTGGCCACTTCCATCAGACTATCAACATAGCCTATAATGAATGAAATTTAATAATTAGCTGATCAATTGTTGGATTGCATTTGTTTGTTGCTCAATTCAGCTACTATATTTAGACCAGAAAAGGAAGAAAAATAATTTCAGTTCTAATATTTTGAAAATAAAATTTATCTCAAATCTCAATATACCAGAATACTGGACCTGAAGGCATTTTAACCAATTGATGGCATTACGATAGTACTTTTCTGTTGTTGAAATTTATGAATTAGTATACATATTTGTTAAAGAAACAGCTTCTAGAATTGATTTATAATGCTTCTTACATGCTGTATAGAAAAGTCTACCTAAGAATTAAGTATAAAACTTACAAAAAGTATTTTCCACTTTGACTTCATTTACAGAGTATTCCCCACATTTGTGCTTCAGGAAGGTAATCTGGTAATGCAGATGTCCATATGATGTTCTTGCTTGTGGTTTTCTGTTGTTCTCTTCGCAATGTAATGCAGCCAAAAATGCTCTGACATAAAAACAGAAAATATATTCTGTAATTCTTCAAACATTTCTATACACCTTACTTCTTTTGAAAAATATATATTTTATGTTCTATTATTCAACATATTACTTCCATATTAAAATGTGCTTCAGGAACTAGTAACACCTTTTTACTTATAAATATTCAAACACCCCAAAACAATTATAAAGAAAGAGTGAACAAAATACCTGCAAATTGTGCCATAGTAGGAAAACCCAATAAGCTTTGGGGCAAAATGATCCAGCACACTGTGAAGGCTTTCCAGCTCAAATGTTTGGTGCAGTGGGGACAGCTGTTGTATGTCTTTTGTCACTTTACGACTTGAACCGAATCACAAAATCGGGCAACTGCAGCAGAACCTGAGGAAGAAATTTGTTATTTACCTAATTGTTCACCTATATACTGTTAACTTGTATACGTTGACAAACCTAAAACACTTGAGCTTAACCTGAACATTATCAAACAATCTTGCAGATATACTGGAGATACTATCTGCACTTCAAGGATGTATTCAATAGTTTTTCAGTGACAAAAATGTTCCTTTAAATTAAAATAAATATCCAACTGCCACAAAATATTGATATTCCCTGTAATAGCAGGAGCTTAGGTCATACCTGGCTTTAGCTATTTCTTCTTGGTTTCACATCCCACTAGTTTATCATGTAAACATTTGGGGTCTCCATGTCCATCATGAATATTTTGTATCTATTGAACGCCACATTTCCAGCATCACAGATTTGTTACCATCAGGTGTTGATGCTGCCACCCAGTACATGTGATTGGTCACACTCCTGGTCCAAAACTTTAAATCACGTCATTCTTTCTTCTTGGACAGTAAATTCATCTTCTTCTTAAAGCCTGGTAAAATAAAGTGACTTTTTTAACAACAAATTGGGACATTTTTGCTAGATTTACAATGTTTGATCTTGGTTCAATTGTCACCTCAACACCTGAACAATATGGTGTGCTTTTATTTTCTCTACCCACCCCCTTTTTAAAATAAAGTTGTCTAAATTTTTCAAATTTTCAAGTACATAAAATCCAAAAATTGCCATTAATAAACATGAAACATATTTACCCTTAGCACAGTGCCAAATGTCATACTAGTGGGTGCAGTCTGATGAATTCTCCTTCACCCACTTTGTGGCTTGTGTGTGCCTGTCAGTAATGATAAACTCGATGTGAATTCCATTCTCCTGTAACATATCATTTGTGTGCTTAAGGCCCTCTAACTCCATATGATAACTGCTGTGGACTTCATTGCTCTGTAAGTAAAACCAGACATTGCTTTTGTTAATTTAAAAGCCATTTTAAAACTTTTTGTATAACATGCAGAAGAAACTAGAGATAACTTCCCCACTGACACACTGAGGCAGTTGACACTGGCTGTTAATGAATCCGCAACAATGAAATTACAAGTTAGACACTTGACCACAGCACCCAAAATAAAACATGAATATGTTTAGGAATAATGAGTTCTTTTGAAGACTGAACAATTATACACTCTTACATGACTACCTTATTATAACATTCACCCTTTGACCCTATTGAAATAGACCCCTTATATGATAACATTCACCCTCTACCTTATTGAAATAGACCCCGTATATGATAACATTCACCCTCTACCCTATTGAAATAGACCCCATATATAATAACATTCACCCTTTGACCCTATTGAAATAGACCCCGTATATGATAACATTCACCCTCTACCCTATTGAAATAGACCCCGTATATAACATTCACCCTCTACCCTATTGAAATAGACCCCGTATATGATAACATTCACCCTCTACCCTATTGAAATAGACCCCGTATATGATAACATTCACTCTCTACCCTATTGAAATAGACCCCGTATATGATAACATTCACCCTCTACCCTACTGAAATAGACCCCGTATATGATAACATTCACCCTCTACCCTATTGAAATAGACCCCGTATATGATAACATTCACCCTCTACCCTATTGAAATAGACCCCGTATATGATAACATTCACCCTCTACCCTATTGAAATAGACCCGGTATATGATAATATATTGATACTGCTGATTACCTGCACAAATTCCATATTGACTACTTTCCCAGTATTTACATCCACAGTAGAATAAATTCCAAACTTGGCAGTATGACCAGGTGAGTCAGCATGACCATCTCCAGCTACAACAATGCTACCACCACCACTATTCACCTCCTCAAAGTAGCTCTCTTGATTTTGCTTCCAAAAATGTGTAATTGCTGGCTGGAGGTAGTACCTTTGGTGCATATAGAAAGTGTCTATGTTGGTATGGGCCATTTTCAGGAATTCAAAAATCCTCAAGGCTTGTGAGGGAATGGCTCCAGCAAACAAAAAAGCAGCTGAAAGCTGTAGGTTTCCAGGTGGAATGAATCCAACGAAGGGGTGGCTATTCCAGGATCTATTGTAATTACAAAAGTCACATTTCTGGACAATATTAATAAAATTTCCCATTCCATGGTTAATATTTCCTTGTGCTTCATTTCCACAGTTAAAATTAACATTGAATAGGCTTAGGAGAGCACTCGCTGCTTCTAAAAACTACCTTTCTTGATGAGTTGACTTTTGTCTGTAAGAAAAATAAATATTTATTGTATGATACAGACTTCATGTACAGCAAAGAAAGTTGGAAATAAAAATATAAATACTAACAATTCATAATTAGTCCTATGACATAAATGCTGAACTATGCTTCCTTTTCTCTCTAGAATTTTGAAATTGATAAAACTAGCAAAACATAACTAGAAACTCCACCTTTGAGTTGATTGTAACTACAAATGTCATCACCATAAAGAATGATATTTACTTACTTGGGCTGTATTTGGTTTAAAAGAAAAGGATAATGTTTAACACTAAAAAATACTATTTGGACTGTTTCAATAATGAATTAGTATCATTACGTCAAAGCATTTTTAACAAAACTCTTTGTCTAACAGTCCCCTCTACAAGAAAACTACATCTGTTGTAAAATGAAATTATTCAAGACTGATCTTAACACATTCCATATCAATGAACCTTAGTAAATATATTGGCACTTTTATATTATAGCTAGATGTTGACAATACTAAAGGTGGGCTGGTGACTGTATTACATAGTCATCATTGTACTTGTCCCTGATCGTCATTAAAGCTGTTCTGCCAGGATGAATTTCTTGAACTGGTTGCAGCATAGGAAGTTGACTATTATTTCACTGGACTTGAATGTTTCAAGTCATCCACAGTAACTGTGGTGTGCTGTGGTTCATCTGTGCTATTAGGGTTATCAGTTTGGGTACCACAGCTACTTATTTTGGGCTTAAACAGGACCTGTAAACCTGAGAAAAATATAAAAATATTTACTTGTTGTATGTGTGTGTGAGTGTGTGTGTGTGTGTATATATATATATATATATATATATATATATATATATATATATATATATATATATATATATATATATATTGCAGCTGGTATTGACTAATACAATTGTTATTCATACATGTTGAAATTAGTTATAAAAGAAAACCCATTAAGTCTGATTACAGTGAGCAATAAGCTTCAAGTGATGGCTAGCTGCTATAATGTAAGGCTTAAACAACTAAAGGTTTGAATCGGCTTTGCTGGGCCACATCATGGTCAATACAAGGTCTAGACCATCAATCATCTCCATTACCCTTGTCAACTTTCCTTGGTCCACTGTATTGGGTCCTAGCAGATTTTATCTTTGGTCTACTGATGTCTGACAACCCGGTGTTATTGTTTTCACCCTTGAGTCACAGGCATCATACTTCTAGAAAATTTTAAAAAGAATCAAGTATAACAACTGCCATGGATGACTACAGCCTAATTTAAACCCAGTAGATATCCTGCACACCCACCCAACCTCCTTTCCACCACTGCTAGACTGTGACACTTTAAAGTTTTGCATTTCAATATATTTACTTTTGTTACTTTTTTTGCCATGCATTATAGTGATATTATACTGCCATGCATTATACTGATGTTATACTGCCATGCATTATACTGATATTATACTGCCGTGCATTATACTGATATTATACTGCCTTGCATTATACTTATGAAATGGTCATGTGAAGCTTTACATGAAGAAACTTTATTACATACATTTATGTAAAATATTTTCCACCTCAGTATTACACCAATGAAACCTGACCATATTAATATGTGACAGCCGATTCTCTCTATCCCTCTCTCTCTCTCTCTCTCTCTCTCTCTCTCTCTCTCTCTCTCTCTCTCTCTCTCTCACACACACACACACACACACACACACACACACAAAAACATGTCCACTAACATGAAAAAAAATCACAAAGCAACGAAATAAAAAGAAGAAAATTTGCAAAAGTTAGAGATACTATATTACCCGTTCTCTCTCCCTCTTCTTGTATGCCGATCTTGGGCACTTGGGTGTCTGGTCTGAACTATTGATTGTGGTGGATGGGTGGCTTTCATCCACATCAGGGCTGTGAGCATGCTTTGCTCGTGGCATAATGGATGGTACTGCGTCAGGGGGAAGAGTAGCTCTTTTCTTTATTCCAAACATAGCCATCAAACTCTGACTGGGCCCAAATGAACTGGGTTGAAAATGTTCACTACAGATTGTAGCATGTTTTGAAGGCTCTCTCCAGTCCGCTCGCCAGCCACTCAATCCGGGACCAAAGTCCTTTATATTTAATGTCCAAGGGAAACAAGTGCAATTAAACACTATCTTTTGGTGTATTGCTACATCCGCCAATGATACACCTTTTTCACATACTGAGTAATACATGCAGTCAGAATACAATCTAGAGATGTTTCACGCTTGACAACGATAAAAACAATGGTTTCTAGCAATGCTGGGTTCCTCTTGTGACGTCACACTGCCTGAGATCACGGAAACTGCCGAAGTTGTACTTGGCTTACGGAGAATATTCAGGAGATGTACATTTAAACTAAATATCTCGCCATCCGTTGATCGCTTAGGATAGAAATTTTCAGATATTACATAAATCATGATATTTAATAATTTAGAGTTAAGTGATACAGGGGTCTCAGGTCTACCTTTAAGCAACTATGGAAAATATGAGAGAGGGAGAGAGAGAGAGAGAGAGAGAGAGAGAGAGAGAGAGAGAGAGAGAGAGAGAGAGAGAGAGAGAGAGAGAGAGAGAGAGAATTTATGAATATATGGAGACAGAGATTTATAGATGAATGCTTCTGAGGCTAGATATGGATGGTACTGAATAATAGATAAACATGCTAATTCCGGAACAGAAAATATTTTATTTACAAAACAGTGATATCCGACATAATTCAAGTACTGCTGAACAAACTTTAATGCCGCTACTATTTTTAGTCTAATTCCTTCGAGGTAACAAACACTCAACCTCCTTGGGCTCAAACCCATCAAACTTGTCCTTTTCGCTGTCACTGCCACATTCATCACAGTCAATATTTCTTATGACATTGTCCTCACACCCATTCGTTATTATTAATACCACACACTTTAAAGGATTGCCATATCAGATCTGGCTTGTCCTGAAGTGATTCAACTGCTTTCACAATTTAATCAAGAACAGTTTGCTTTAGTCTGCACTATGATTATGTGATGTGTTGTCATCTTCCTGGGAATGGCCCTCTGTTGCTTTATGGATTTAGTTTGCGCAGATTTTCCTCATGTTGGACTAGACTGGTTTATTAATACTGATGTCTAGTGGCTGCAGCTTAGACGTGCATCCACCTAGAACAACTGCAAACCTGCCAACCCTAACGAGACCGTCTCAGTAAGGCAGTTGATTTTTTTCCATAAGTATGACCAGTTTTCAGTAAGGTCTAACTAAATATCATCATCTACTGTAAAATATTATTTAAAAGTTTGGTATTCAGTAGTCCTACATGTAAGACGTCAACACTGATATTTATGTTTTGGGCGTCTAGGTCTTACTGCCTTAATAACGGCGCTGTGTAGTGTGTTTTGATGACGACTAAGATCGTAATGAAAGGCAAATTTTCAGGAAAGTCACACAACTGGCAGCAAATAATGACGCTTTTCTACAAAGTAAAGCCATAGTCTTTTAGTCAGACTTTACTTACTCTTATGTCTTTTCTCTAATAAAATCAAATTCTCACAAAAGAAATGGACCTGTTTTCAAGTTTTGTTGGCCTACATTTCAGTTGGCTGGAATGCGATGGAAGCCACGAATGCAGAAACTGGGTTAAGCTGAAGTAAACTTCTTTAATGAAATGAATAAAAATATATTAATATCAAAGAAAGTGTTTAGATAGCTTTGTTTCGTTCAAGATTCTTATCATCCTTTTAACCGATTTCGGTATTCCAGGCTTATCATCAAAAAAGGGTTTATCTATTTTATTTTTGTAAAATACAGTCCGGGGTGGACTTTAAGTGGGGTGGTGGTGCACAAATTTAAGACAAATTATTTAATTTCCTAAGTCTCGGAGCAGCAGAGAGGGTGAATCAGACAACTTTTTTTTTGGTTATTTTTTATTATACCTTTAAAACGGTACGAATAGACCCTTCTCGCGAAAAAATAAGTGTCCGACCCTTATGATTGTTCGCGTTTTCGTTGATGAATCATAAATGTCACAATGATGTTGTCACTCACCCTCTCTGCTGCTAAGGTTTACGGTGATTTTAACCGAATATTTTATCAAGTCCTTACTACGACGAAAATCCCCTTAGGATGAAAGTCTTTACGACGAAAATCCTTTCAGGATTTCACAAATAGACTAATTTGTAAAACCTCCTCTTGTAAATCAATCAGATTATTGGACTGGTCAGTGAGTTTGAAATTAATTCTGGTTAATGAATTATTATGACATCGCATATAGACTGGATTCACCGGGGACTCAATTATTAAAAACCCTGGAGGAGCTATTGGTGCAAATGAATACAAAATATATCCTTGCTGAGCTTGATTTGATCGTTCTAAATTTATTTGATAGCTTCCTTCGATCACATCACATACTAAATTGAGCGCAATCACCGTTGAAATATTCACATTGAACGGAGCAATATGCCTGCCACCACCATCTGGGTCATTATTATGTTTGAGGATTTTTATTTCCGGTGATGCTGTTTTTTTCCACGTATCATGGATTTTTTTGAAACCTTCATCGATGGCATCACTGAGAGATTTTTGTAATTCTGAGATATTATATCCTGGTAGTTTAAACTCACGAATATCTTCTACGCGTATATTACCTTTCATCGCAAACTCTGTTCTCGTTTTAGGATTATCGTCACCTAATATCTCTTGAATAATTTGTGAATGAAATGTTTCCATGTCATTGATGATTTTGTTACATATTTCTACAACGCTGATAAATTCATCTCGGGTGAGAGTGCCGGATTTAATGGATATTAACAACAGTAAAAAATCATATTCCATCGCTGTGAAATTTTCAGTAATTTTGTTCTGTCGGGGTACGAATTTGACAACGTTATTTTCTACTATTCCATTGAAAAGTTCCCACTTATTATAATCTTTATAACTCTTTTTTGGATTATCAGATTTTATCCTGTCTGTGATATAATCGGTTTTTTGTGGTTCTGGTAATTTAACGGTTTTTCCCCCGGGTGGGATTTCAGGCCATCCCAGTACGGTTCTAATAGAACTCTGATAGATATCTACGACATAACCCTCTGTGCTTATTTCAATGGCAGATGATAGTGTTGGCTCATGAACTGTTATAGCTATTTTTGACTCTTTTCCAGTAATCGATTTTATTCTACGCGCGAATTCGTTATTGATTTGTTCGATTTGGTATGATCCGGTTGGTATGGAAACAACGTTCCAGTCTGGGGTACCGTCGGGTTTATTCTTATTTGCAAATACCAGTGAATTATTGGGTTGTTGACCACCAAATGATTTTGACCTAATATTTGGCCAACTGTGGTATACTCGTAATTTTGCTAGCGCTATCTCCTTCACTGGGACTGGAGAGGGGAAATTGACACTGAATTCTGGATTCGTTGAGGTTATTGAGATCATGCTTGTTTGTACTGGGTTTGTGTTCTCCACTATTTGTTGAAGTAATTCCATCTGTGTTGTCATTGTTATTATACTCATGTTGTATTTCTAATTTTGACATCGCAGAATTATATATATCTACCATCGCTGAAAACTCACTCTCTGATATAATTGTATCATCGAGCGATGACGATATCAATGAGGATAATTGCGAGTATGCAGTGGACACAACATGAAATTGAATTGTGTAGTCTTGTAGTTTCCGTTGGCTGCATGAGGATATTTTTTTTGTGATTATTGAAATTATTCCAGCGATTGTTGTTGCCGCAGAAATGCAAATTGGAACAGCTATCGGAGCCATCATTGTCACTGAAGACAGTATAATACCAGCTCCGGTGATTACACCACTCACAGCGTACACAGTAACATCAATTGCGGTAATTCTCCTGCGGTATTTTTTAATTTTCATTGCATACTCCTCAGACAAGGTTTTGAGTCTAGTTTGATACTCTCTGACCTGATCATAGCGATATTGCGATGATGAAATCATTTTTATTTTAAATACGCTATCGTTTTCAATTACGATTTACTTAAATTTGCTACGAATTCCACATACCACGTTGTTGAGACCCTAACCAAATCTTTATCAGTAGATGTAATTGTAAACTTTTCAGTTCTATCCTTGTCGATGATCATTGAAATCGTATTATTGACCCCGGATGAACTGGACGATGAAATATTAAATTGAGACAATGGTGTTACTAGTGTTAATCGATAAATACCCTTAACGGTTGCAGTGATATCTAATTTGTTGTTTGTAGGTGACCACTCCAATGATCCGTGTTGGATCGTGTATACTAAGTTGTTGGTTTTCTCATGAGGAATTTTTGTTTTTTCAATGGTTGTTATCATCCTCGAAAGATCACCTTTGACGGCTTCGATGAAGTTTTTCGTCTCATCGATGGATTTTTTAATATCAGGGAGTTTTAGTTCAATTTTATCGAATGTAGTTCCAATAAATTTATCAATGATATTTCTACGAAATGCGGTAAACTGTTTTATGTGTTCTTCGGTTTTAGATTGAAGTGTTTCTAGTTCCAACGCAGAATCGTTGAGAGTTTTAAATCGATCCGTAATCGTCGAAAAAAGTACACCCGGTTTGAGTTTACCCTGATTGGAAAATAACGCGATAGTATCCTCGATTGCGTTTTGTTGTTTAACCAAAATATCATCCAGAGAAATATTACTGGTTTTCAATTTACCCTGATCGGAAAATAACGCAACGGTGTTCTCGATTGCGTTTTGTTGTTTAACCAAAATATCATCCAGAGAAATATTACTGGTTTTCAATTTACCCTGATCGGAAAATAACGCAACGGTGTTCTCGATTGCGTTTTGTTGTTTAACCAAAATATCACTAGAGAAATATTACTAGATTTCAATTTACCCTGTTTGTCTTGAAATACAACTATTTCGTTCGGGTCAACATTTACTAAATTCAACGTCTCAGCGATTTCATCTTTAATTTTTTTTTTTATATCCTTGATAGAATCAGGAGTTGCAGTGTCATCGGGTTTGGGTTTCAGAGGTCTTCCCCAAATATCAATCATGATATTTTATATATCTCTCTCTAAAAAGCGATTACTAGTGTAGTCATTTACGACAATGTGTGGTGATTTTCTAGATGCTGAAATAGCGTCAAGGACATTTAATACTTCACTGCCGCATATTGGTGGGTCATTGATTTGTTGTGTTGGTAGCGTAGAATACCAAGTCTTCATTGGAAATTGTTTTATGTAACGCATAAACTCTTTTGGTGGGGCTAATCCATATGAATCAAAATAGACAATCCCACGTGGATCAATAGCGTATGCAACCCAGTGAGTTCCAGGTCCGGTGCTGTTATCGAGATTAATAATACCTGTTTCAGTTTTGTTTGGTTGATGTGGTAATTGATCTTTCATAAAAACAACTCTGAAATTTTTAATCACTAGTTTTTTAGCAGCATCCATTAAATCAAAATTGGACATTGGAACCATCGAAGATTTGGGAACCATAGGTTCCTCAATTAATAAACCGTTCCTGGTAGTCTCAGGCCTGATCCGTGAACGGATCTCCCGCTGTACCATGAATACGGGGTTCCTGGTAGTCTTAGACCCTTTCCGCTGTACCATGAATACGGGGTTCCTGGTAGTCTTAGACCCAATCCGTGAACGGATCGTCCCTTTTTTTTATACCCTCGACCTTTCTTCGGTTCATATGATTCAGCAATGCTCTGTACCGCTTTTGTTCCCAAGCCTCCAACTACCCCCAATGCGGCCGCTTTTGCTACTGCTGGGGCTGCTGCCGCAACCAATGCTGGTATTGCAGCAAACAACGGAAATATACCACCTGTTTTTATCATATTTTTGATAGCAGCCGAAGAGAGTGTGATCTGAACTCCTTTTCTATCCTTGAAAGCATCATTGAAATGTTTCACTTGACGAGTTGTCAGCGATAATTTATTTGCACCACCAGTCATTTGATTAGGTTTCAACGTGATTGTGGTTCCACATTTTTTAGCCGATTCTGATTGCAATTTTTTGATTTGACCAGGAGTTAACGCAACACTAATAACACTATATGACATGTTATACATAATTGATTGATTCTAAATCGTTTACAATTTCAATCAAAGATTTTCCACTGGTGCATCAATAAATCTCATTCGTCCACCAACACCTTCAAGTAGCATTGATTTATCATTGAGAATGACAGCAACCGCTCTATAATTAGCAATACCACCAGGACGGGTTACACGGGCTCTGAAGTGTATATCAACGACAGATTGTCTTGTTAAATCAAGATGTTCCAGTGAAAAGTAATAGATCGGATACAGATTTTTAAAATCATATTGTGATATTTGCAAACCGGTATCCACATTTTGATCACGTGCCATAAATGACAACAGGTTATGATAGACACGTGCAATATGATTTTGACCGTAATCAAGTTGCACATCTTCAGATGGTTCCTGCTGTCCGTTTATTCTCAACGAGACTTCATTAACACCTTACTGATCAAATATCATATGACTTCGTTGTTGATTACCAACTCGTGCATTATTCTGTAATGCAATAAATATATGACGTGGAGCTGAAATCCCTTGTTTTGATGCCAGGTGCCATGTGAATGTACCATCAACATTGTCTTGTTTAGTATCCGTAGTCACTGATAACCAACTCAATAACGACTTTCCTCCTTGGTCCATAAATGATAACAATTTTCCTTCTGCTGTGATTGATGGAGTTAACACTGGCATCCACAATGATAGTTTTGTTAAAACGACTTTACCATCAGGAACACCAGCATCACGCCATATTGCATCATTATCAGTACCCTTTCGTACAAGCGCTACTGTGTGTTTAGCTCCATAAATAACTTTTCGGACGTTTCTACAGAATCCGAATATATGATGCAGTGGAATTGCACATGAAAATTGTCGACGCTGTCCTTGTAATGTTGCTACGCGTGTTGCAAATCCTAGATTGTAAGTAGTAATAGTATTTATGACATCAAAATCACCAGCTGGTCTTGTATATCCGGCTGGTGCTGGATTAACTGAAGAAGCATGTGTTGCCTTGATTCTAGAATACGGGTTGTGTTCAGGGTTATCAGTAATATCCTTAGAAAACATCATAGATGGACCCGCTGATCTTGTATAATCATCAGAATATCTTGCTAACCCTATGATTGTTGTAGCCACATCAACTTCACGGTCAATGGATTCAATTTCTTTTCCATCAATGAGATATCTAGCGCTTTCAAATAACGCCATGATACCGTTATTAACAAAACCAACTCGGGTAGTTTGGCTAATGTCATATGGAGGATCATTATGTGCAGCATCATTTGTTACAAGTTCTCCTTCTACTTCAATAAACGCTTCACAAGGCAAAAAGTATTTACTGGTATCATGAACTTGAAGTTCAATTCGTGATCGGAGATCGGGTTGTACTGCGTGATAAGAATAAAATTGAAAATCGCGTACAGAATCATGTTTACGCACTGGGGCATCCATATCAAATGCTGGATCAGGTGACCTTTTGAACATTTTATTCTATTTATCAGAGTCTAAATCGGATTTTCCATTTCATCGTGAAAAACGCTAGCGTTTTCGTCGTGGTTTTTTAAAGCCACTTCCTGCTATCATGTTTGCTGTCATGTTATTTTGGTCCTCTTGATTTACCATCGACGCTAATTTTTCATCTACTGCGTTATTTATAATTTTACTAACACTTGCAGGCATTTCTTCTGTAGACGGTAACGGTTTCTTTTTTCGTCTCACTAATGATGTTATTTTATCCTTCGCAGTTGAAAACGCTTTCCCGGCAAGATCTCCAACAGTACTAATACCCTTATCACGAATAACATCAATGGCTTTCATTCCTAGTTGTTTAGCTAACGGCATCACTTTTGGGGCCGTTCTTGTAAATAACCCTGCAATGGTATTACCTAAACCATCTCCGTAGTATGCTCTATAAACTGGAAACCGTGAATTAACTACATAGACGGGGGTTGGTTTATCATGATTGTAGTGTATAATCATCTTGTTATAAAACTAGTAGTTTTTTAATTAGTAATCAATCGCTGTAATAACCATGGGCATCTTTGTGATTTTCAACTAACTCAGCAATGAGTTCTCGATATACATTAATGTCCATGATACCACCGGCAAATAATCGTCTACAGATATCAGCTGCTTCATTAATTATTTCCGGTGAGTTATTTCCGGCTCGTTTCCCTCCGATGAGGACTTCTAACCGTGATATATCACTGAGAATGTTACCAGGACAAGTAACGCTAGTGTTTTCAACTATTCCGCTACCTAAATACTTATCTTCAGTTGACTCCTCTTCATCCTCTTTAACTACTATATTCATTTGATTTATTCTACTCAATACTTTGTCTTTAAAACTCTCAAAATTATTGCGGTTACTTTCTGTGATTCTAAATCTACCACGGTTTGCCAAGTATACTTTTTTTATCCAATTCTCGTCGTTTTTTATATACTCTTTATACCCTTTGTTTACAGCTATTTCTCTTTTATCGAGTGCAAAATTCCGCACGGTAAATTTAATTAAATTATTGTCATCTTTAAAACTTTTAATTATGTTGTATGCATAGTTTGCAAATATAGTTTGCGGTGAATACATTTTTGCTATAGTAACGTCTTCTTCCTCTTCTTGTTTTCTTGCAATAGCACCTAGTTCTTCTAGTACTTGCTCTTTTTTTTGTTGTTGCCGTGAAGTAGCTACTATATCCACTGGAAGCGTTTCTAAAGACTTTTTTGTTTGTTTAGTTCTTTTTGCTATTTTTTCTAACACAGGGAGAAAAGTCTCTTCTTGTTTTTTTCCTTGCTCAGAGATTGTTGACACTATCTGTTTCGTTGTTGTAGTTATTGGTTTAAACAACTCTTCAGATCCTGCAGCAAAATCAGTCTGAAGACTCTGTCGTTCTTGCAGTTTATTCCTGACAGAGTCACGAATTGGTATAAATTTCTTAATTGCATCTAGTCGCTCACGAGCCAATCGGGTCGTTAATGCTTCATTGACCATTATTTGAAATCAGAAACCATTTTTCAATTGCAAAACAATTTTTCCCATCGATGATTCCATCCTTAACGGTCCAATTTGCTATGAAATATTTTTATTTTTTATCCATTGATTTTGCCTGTTTTTGACAGTTTTGGTGGTTTTCAGTTGAAAATCTCAAAGAGATTTTACAGTCAAGTAGTCGATTTTACATGGGATTTTCCATAAGGAAAAGCTGTTAAAACTCATTTTTGATGATTTTTAGCCATTTTTCATCAATTTTTGCCTGTTTTCAGTGATGTTTGGTCATTTTTCATCGATTTTCATCAAAAAACCTCGTAGGGTCAAGTAGTCGATTTTGCATTGGATTTTCCATAGGGAAAAGTTCTTAAAAGAACTTTCAAAGCTGTTAGGATTCTATTTTATTTTCGCAGTGTGAAATATTTTCACTGATTCAATCAAAAAATGACAAAAAAATGAAAATCTCAAGGAGATTTTACTGTCTGACAAAATCTTTTGAGGGTCGGTCAATCAAAATAGTTCATTTTCTTGAATTAACGCTCGTAAGTTTCTAATTTTAGAATTAACTTCCTTTTTCAATTCATATTCGTTACCCAATTCTTTTCGTATTCCTTCCACGATAGTATATAATGGAACAAACACATCTACTTCACTGGAAAATGCAAGAGAGTCTCGAATAGAATTTTGAATTTTTTTGATGAGTGCATATTTCTTTGGTAACATATACTTGTTAGTGCTAACTCCGTATTCTATATCCTGAAAATCCGACTTGATTTGATCAGGATTTAACCCATCTGACAATTTAATATTCTGATTTTTCAATTTTGCAATTTCAACTATGATGCTATTCATATTATCAGAATTCATATATGATAATACATATTTCTAATTCATTTTTCAAAAATAAAAGAGCCGTTAATATTTTTAAAATTAATTCTGTATATATAAATATCTTTTTCAAAATTCAGTCTGTATATATAAATATCTTTTTTAAAATTAATTCTGTATATATAAATATATTTTTTAAAATTAATTCTGTATATATAAATATAAATGCAGACAAAAATAAATAACAACCATGATGAGCGGTTATCAGTCATTTGGCCCCCTTGATATAGGCCACTGTGTCTCTCATAGGGTTCTTTCTTTGAGTATTTCCATTTTTTTTCTGAGATTTCTTCGATCTCGATTTGACCCTATTTGGCCGGTAATTCATTTTTGAACACCATACGGGGCTACCCAAATGTGACGGAGACCTAATTACATCCATGGATGTTATTTATTTTAGGTCATTTATATTTACATTCACCTGAAACATATTCCCCTAAGAGTGAATCTAACTCGTCAAATAACGGGTTAGAATCACAAGAGGGTATGTTTACGTGAAATGACCTAGAGGTTACATATATACGACAACACATCTTTGGAACTCCTTGGTTGCCTTCACATCCAAGTAAGCCCAAAGGAAACCCGAAACATACATCTCCGGAAGGGAGGCCTAACGTGGCAAACGCCATCTTAGACCGCCCAGAAGATATGCTTGGGGTGACGTCACAACATATACTTAATTAAGGACAGCACAAATACCGTATATATCTCCACTCGAGTGTTGTGGCAAATTGTAGGTATACATATACTTAATTAACTTAATTAAGGACAGCACAAATACCGTATATATCTCCACTCAGATTGTAGGTATACATATACTTAATTAACTTAATTAAGGATGGATTATAATTCAATGATGATGTAATGATGATGGAACGGCACAGACATCACAAACATGAAACGACGGGGCTGATTTTCAAAGGCCAATCCGACCAATCAAAGCAACCCATGAAATTAAACCCGGTTGCATGATTGAGAAAAGTCAACCACGCACACGTGTCAATGGCGTGGGTTATTTTTTGACTGGTCGGATTGGCCTTTGAAAGCCCCAGCTTTAAACCTTTCATTTAGTATATAAGGTGACTAATACAGCAGCGTCAATCCACAGAGTGTGTTATTTTATTTTCTTGAATTACTTGTTAATGGTGCTTCACAGTATTTAAATGAGACAGAATATTTGCATAAAGCACTAAAAAAAAGAATATAATCGTTTGAAAACATTTTATATTTGATTTCTTTTCTAATTAATTATAGCCCAAGCCGCTGAATCACAATTTAGGTGGAAATAACCCGACACCATACTGTAATGTAATTTTTATAGATGTAGCCGCCCTCTAGGGGCATTTGTACATCTTTTATAGGTGCCATGTCGGCACCCTTTTTTTTTTTTTTTTATTTTTCATAAAATCTTTATTCAATATTTACATATTAAATTATACAAATGATGGTCAAAACCCCCACCAGCACCCGTCACTCATACACACATTTTCACCACACTCACTACATACAGACATTTAAAAACACTTATATTTACACATAATAGTAGAAACATATAATAAAGATATATGAGTAGGTGGGAGGGGTTGTTATTCCCCCCCCCCCCCCCTTATCAACCCGACACCATCTAAGGGAGAGAGTATATAAGGCGACTTAATACAGCAATCCACAGGGTGTGTTATTTTATTTTCTTGAATTACTTATTAATGGTGTTTCACGGTACTTAAATGAGACTGAATATTTGCATTAAACACTAGAAAAAAGAATATAATTGTTTGAAAACATTTCTTTTCTTACAAAACAATGCCCAGCCGCTGAATCGCAATAACCCATAAAACAAGTTAACACAATCTAAGGGAGAAAGTATAAAGGTAACTTAATACAGCAATTCACAGGGTGTGTTATTTTATTTTCTTAAATTACTTATTAATGGTGTTTCACGGTATTTAAATGAGACAGATTATTTGACTTAAACACTAAAAAAAAAAAAAATTATTTCTTTTCTTATAAAACAATACCCAGCCGCTAAATCACAATGATAACTCCCTTAGTTATATCCATTGGTTATATTTAAGAGTTGTCTCCCTTAGTGTTATAGACATACGAAGATCGAATTTTTTGTCCTGTCTCTTTTGAAATAGCCTGTAGATTTGGTAAAGAATTATTCTGAGAATCGGAATCAATATGATCAATAACATAACCATCCTTGATCAATCCATTAAACACCTCGAAGACGAATCTGTGACAGAGATATTTTTTCTTCCCAGCACTAAACATCAAATACCACAAATCCAACTGGATTCTTCAATCTGCGGGTTCTGATAATACCATTACGGGATGCTTCATAATTAACAAGCAGGGGTGAGGTCTGAATTCTTGGTTCATTTGTATAATAACACTATTTTTCTAATTCATTGTTTGGTTTAATTATAAGTCTCTGTATATAATCTTGAGGAGTCTTTATGATTTTGTCATCGTTGGGGTCAATGACAGTATTTTTTATTCTTTTATCATAATAGCGTTTTAGTTCCCTGTATCGTTTGCCGCCACACCTAAGACATAATTGCGACTTCCCCCTGACCCCAACCCCACATCGAATACAGGGTAACGGACCAAGGCTTCCACGATGAAAGCTTTGCATATGATACCAACAGAATTAATTTCTGCATGATTTGTTACACGGTGTCACTGATCCAATCATAAGCCATTTGCAATGATTCATTATACTTAAATCTTTCATTTAAATGCTTGTTTTAATTATAGTATGGAGGAGTTCGAGAGATTATCGAAAATTAAGCCCTGGAAAAGTGTTCAATTCAATCTTGATAGAGTTTCTGATACACCAAAGAATAAAATTCTTGATAGAACCTTGATTAGTAAAATCAGAGACTGTTTTAATGAATTCAAGCGTGATGGGGCAGCTCATTGTTGGTCAACATTTCGAATTGATGGTGTTGTTGACGCTACCATGAATGATGAAAAAGCAGCAGTGATAATCTCAAATGTTGGGGAAGAAAGAAATTTTTTTCGAATAAAATTCCTTATCCGTGATAATGGAAAATGGATCATTAGGGACAAATACGAGCCTATTCTTAAGGACAAAAAAACTGTCACTGTGACTCAGGATTCAAAACCAGGAATTTTGACTGGACTTGATAAACCCTACTACGAAAAATCTTATCCTGTCACAGTAGTTGTTTACGGGATATATCCACTCAATGACAAACCTGATATTGCAAAACTAGCACCCATGAAATATTCGACAGGGCTCAATTGTGTAGCAGCACGAATAATAGAACACTTCACAAATGCGTCCCGGGGAAATAAACTAACTGATCTAAGACGAAAAAAAATAACCGAGTGGGAGTTCACGGTAAAAGAGCATGGGGCAACAATTCAGGATATAACTAAATTAGAAAAATCATTAAGATTTCCAATATCGGTAAGGACAATCACCGGAGAAGTATTATACGAATCGAAATATAAATCACAGGGAGCTCCCATTGAAATTATTGATCATAACGCACACGCGTGGTCATCTGCAGTAACAATATTCCCACGGGATAGAACCGTAAAATATCTATCCCAAACCGAAGAGTTTTTTTCAGAGCAGAAATTATTTGATGCTATTTACCATTTGAGTAAAAACGATCCTGTGTCAGTGTGGCTATTTCATAGTACTTCAGACGAAGAATGTAGATCTGATCAGTTTGTAAGGCCCAACGGAGAATTATACCGTACTGAAGAGCTGCATAATCAAATGAAACAACTAGCTAGTGAGTTTTCTCTGGAGGAAGACAACGATCAATTATTAGCAAACTGTTTTACAGTACCATCCATTGCAGAACATTTTGCTATAAAGAAAAACGCGTGGAAACCAACCCGAAGTGAGTTCTTATCAGATGTCAAATTGTCCTGTCTTGAATACAGCCATGGAGGATTATGGAACACAAAATACACCGCTGATACCGTTATTTCAGTTGATATGATTGCGTGTTATCCAGGAAGTTTTCTTGGGTATGGAGAGTGTGAGAAATATTTCAAACGATTTGGACACCCTACACACGAAATGACCCGTGTTGCTATTAATTGACCACTGCCACATTTCGATTTAACCGGATTCGCTTGTGTAGTATCATTTGAAATGGCTGAAGGACTTCATCCGTGTAGTTATCTTTGGATTGGTAAACACATGTCTGAAAAACACTGGATGCCAATAGTGTTATTATGGTATATGCTTGATTGTAAGATGTTAAAATCATTAATTGTCAGTGAAGCAATTATATCCTATCGAGCACAGAAATCAGTCTGGTTACCACAACCTGATCTAGAAAAAATAATTAGCGAAGAGCGAAAACTGTTTCCAAATTTCAGTGAACAACAAATCATGGATTGGTCCCAACAGTTATTTGAAATCAGAAACAATGAAGCAAAAGACCTTGGACGAAGAATAATCGGTAAATTTACCCAAGGTGGCAAAGATGATAATACGAGATATTCTTCACGATTGATTATAGACAATGCTGAATACGATTTTGTAATCACGGATTTAACGAATAGGGGCCTATATGTCAATCGTAAGGACGCATTTATGTCCGATGGAACCAAATTGGGTACAATTGTTACTTACACTGATGGATACAATCCGCAGTACACACATTTGAGAGCTTCTATGCTTGGTTATGCTTCTATCAATCTGTTTTCAATGATCAATAGATTTCCTACCACCGCAGTTAGAGTTGCTACTGACTCATTTTACATAAATAGCAAAATGGCTGATTTTAAGGCTACTGGCAACGAGAATTGGGGGTCATGGAGAATTAAGAAGGAAATGCTTCATGATTATATTCCATCAGCAGATGTTACCATTGAAAATAATTACTTAGAAAGCAATCAGTGTTCAGAATTTTCTAGTGCACCACCGATTTCTGATCCAATCTGTAGATATAAAACAGTTTATTTAAACGGCTGTAGTGGGTCAGGAAAAACAACCCGGGCAATTGAGTTATTTCGTGTTTCCAATCCAAACATGATTGTACTAACACCGACTCACAGACTTGCAAGAGAAATGATACAGAGAGGGGTAAATGCCTGCACTTATCATAGTTTCTTTAGATGGAAGGGAGATAAATGGACTCCTGAGCGCATGGGAGAGAAATTTATTCCTGAAATTATCATTTGGGATGAAATAGACTCAGTGTCCGAATATGTCTTAAAAATATTTCTTGAGTGGTTGTTATTGAAGAATACAAAAGTCGTCATGTGCGGTGATCACGGCCAACCACCACCATTTGTCGGTGCATCTCCCCATGAATGGCTAAAGGGTTTTGTAGACTATTATGAAGAAATTGATACTGATCATAGATCACTTGATAATGAATTAAAAGAATTGAAGAAACTAATTAGATTACAACCGGATAAAATCCAGTGTGAAATAACCCGTGAAATAATTTCAGAAACTCCAATGAATGAGTTTTGGGAAGCGTGGAGACCAAATGATTTAATCATTGCAAGTAGAAAAATAGTCAGGGACACACCTCAGATGAAGTTATTTGAATTGCATAAACAAAAATTTGCAACACTTCCAGTACCGTTATGTTATAGGCCATCGGATACACGAAAACAGAACATTGAAGTTGATATTCCAGGCCTGACAGAGTCAGGGCATGAAAAGAAGATTCTCGTATTAAATGATATTGTGCTGGTTGATATCAATGTCGTTGAAGATGCATTGCGTGCTAATAAATCCCCGTGGACGCTAGGTTATGCAGCAACAATACACTCTTCACAGGGATTGACTATATCGGATACAATTGTTTGGATGGTAGATAATCGCATAGAATGGTCGAATTTAGTCTATCTCGCAGTGTCTAGAGTACGAAAAATAAATCAACTTCGAAGAATTGTCCTGACAGAGTCAGACGATGATGAAATCATTGGTGGCGATGATGAAATCATTGGCGATGATAATGATATTATTGATAAAAAAACTCTCCGGTTACAAACAACAAGACAAAAAAAAAAACAACGAGAATTTGATATTGATGCTGAATTAATAATCACTTTGAAGCAACAACAAAATAATCACTGCGCAAGTTGCAATTGTATAATGCGTTGGCAGTATTCGGATAAGGATCCTCGCCAATTCACCGTTGACAGAAAAAATAACAATCTCGGTCATGTCAGAAATAATGTGATGTTGACTTGTCTTGAGTGCAATAGACGCAAGGGTGCTAGTTAAGCCCATGCGGTGGTAATTGAGTATCCTCAGGTATCACTTGTAATTGTTGTCTAGTAAAACCCCGTTGAGGGGCAGTTGAATCCAGTTTATAGATTGGAGGTCTACCCGTAGATCGTGTTATACTAGATATCTTATGCGTAGTGACGCTCAAAATAGGATCAGTAGCCCTTTTTGTGCCACCCTCAAGCTCTCCTGGTTCGTATAAGTACCTCACAATGACATTACTACCAAGAATTGGTTGGGAAACGCTAAAATCTTTTTGAATTTCCATTTCAGGTATTGACTTCTTTTTAATCGCATTGATAGGTTTCATGTTGATGGTTCTAGTAATCTCGTTATTCAGTGCAGTAATCACAGCTGGTAACCTTTTAACCCATTCACGGGATCTTTTTTCTTGGATGAATTCTTTTGCGTATTGATATCCAAATAACCGCTCAGCAAGGGTTTTATTAAACCGTTCTACAATTGCCTGATCACGATGTAGCTCAGTATGTCCTCGTCTGATAGTGACTTTATGATTTTTCATTATTGATAACACTGCACCCTGAAATTCCTTGCCAGGATCAATTTGTAATAGATTTGGCCAGTGCAGAGGACTCCTTCGATAAATCCTTTCAAATGCAGAAGCCACTTCAGTGGCTGATTTTGTTTTTAACGGTTCTGCTTCTTTGTATCGACTTGCAATATCAACTACGGTTAATGCGTATTTGTAACCACGATCATGTGGCAGAAATAATAGATCAGCCTGATGAACTTCATTGGGTCCGGTCACATCAAAATGCGAGAAATTGATTTGTTTAGGCGGTGGTAGATAAATTTGCCATAGTGCCTATTTGGATAACCAATGAGCCGCAGTGGTTTTTTTCACTTTTGCAGCGCTAGCGAGTTTATGGATTGCTGATTTACCCCTCCAGTATCCTCTTGGGGAATAATAAATAGATTCCATGTTGTTATTAATTACCAGCACCTAACATCAATTTACTTTTTATAGCCGATTTTATCAAAAAGGAAGCCAATTTTTCTTTGAAAGATTTATCAGAAATAGCATTTAACGCATGAATTAATTTCACATCTGCTAGATGCCTGTGCTGCAGATTACTGCTTTTATAAGATACATCATGAAGGTGACAGGCCTTATCAATAGCGTTTATTGGTTCCTCACCGGGTCGGGGCTGATTTTGATCATTGAGTCTGATATTAAGTCTTGTTCCCGGTCCACAGTAGCTATATCCTGGAGCAGCAGAGAGGGTGAACCTCACAACTTTCCGAGCGTCGATTCGGAAATCTGAGGCTTCTGCCAAATAGTAAAAAAAATGGCGTCTATTCGATAAAATAAGATTTCCTTATATACGCCAACGTCGTTGTCATTCACCCTCTCTGCTGCTGCAAATGTTTCATTGTGGTTAACAAAAAATAATAAATGATTTCAACCAAATATTTGATCGACTTTATAGGACGAAAATCATTTATGATTTCACAAACAAACTAATCGCTAACACCTCTTCTTGTAAATCAATCAGATTATTTGACTGGTCGGTGAGTTTGAAATTAATTCTCGTTAACGAATTATTATGGCATCGCATGTAGACAGGATTAATTGGGTTTTCAATTATTAAAAACCCTGGAGGAGCTGTTGGTGCAAATGAATAAAGAATATATCCCTGCTGAGCTTGATTTGATTGCTCTAGATTAATTTGATAGCTTCCTTCAATTGCATCACATACTAAATTGAGCGCAATCACCGTTGAAATATTCACATTATGAGGGGCAATATGCCTACCGCCACCATCTGGATCATTATTATACCTGAAGAGGACAGCTGAATCTGATTTTTGTAGCGCCTTGATATCGGTTTTAACAATTCTTGCTAGTTCATCAGCGTTGTATTTGGGAAACTTGAAATTACGCAGATTGTCCTCTGTGATATTGTAATCGGTTAAGAATCGTTGTTTATTGTCGCTGTTGTCATTCATTATTGTTTGAATAATTAGTTCATAGATATATTTCATGTCCGATATAAGCTGATTTATTATTTCAACGTGTTTTTGCGATTTTGTTTTCCGTAGTTGTTCTAGTTGTGTGTCATATAATTGTTTAATCTCATTAAAATAACCACGGACATCAGTTAGCGTAAATGAAATAGTAACAGATGAGTCGGTTGTTCTTTTAATGATAAAATCCCATTGCAATGTGTCTTTGTTGGTAAATATAAATCTATCGGCGATTCTTCCTTTTCTTATATCAGATAAATTATCTCGATAACTGGGATTGATTTCATGATATGATTGTATGTCCGTGGTTAAGTCGGTGGCGGATTTTTCCGGTGGTTTTTCAGGCCATCCTAACACTGTTCTTAACGAGCTGTTATATATATCTACAATGTATCCCTCTGTGCTTATTTCGATCGACGACGAGAGCGTCGGTTGATGAAGATTAATAGCTATTTTTGATTCTTTTCCAGTGATTGATTTTATTCTACGCTGAATTTCAGCATTGATTTGCTTAATTTGGTACGACCCAGTTGGTAACGAAACTGTTTCCCACTCTGGAGTACCATCGGGTTTATTCTTATACGAGAACACCAGTGTGTTATTGGGTTGCTGACCACTAAATGCAACCGATCTGATATTAGGCCAACTGTGATACACTCGTAGTTTTGCTAGCGCTATCTCCTTCACTGGGACCGGAGAGGGGAAATTCACACTGAATTCTGGATTCGTTGATGTTATTGATATCATACTCGTTTGTACTGGGTTCGTGTTCTCCACTATTCGTTGAAGTAATTCCATCGGTGTCGTCATCGCTGCTATACTCATGATTTATTTCTAATTTTGGTATCGAGGAATCATAAATACTGACCATCACTGAGAACTCACAATCTGGTAATGTTGATATTATTGAGATCATTTTTTGTTTTTTTGGGTTCGTGTTTTCTGATTCCATCGGTGTTGTCATTGTTATTATATTCATGTTGTCGCTCTAATTTCGATATCGCGGAATCAAAAATACTGACCATCGCTGAGAATTCACTATCTGATATAATCGTATTATCGAGTGACGACGATATCATCAATGATAATTGCGAGTATGCGGTTGATGCAATATGAAATTGAAGTAAGTAATTCTGCAGTTTACTCTGGCTGCATGATGATATCTTTTTTGCTATCCCGGTTAATATACCCCCGATTGTAGCCACCGCAGAAATGCAAATTGGAACTACGACCGGGGCAATCATTGTAACCGATGCAAGTATTATTCCGGCACCAGTGAGAACACTTGACACCGAGTATATAGTAACATCAATTGCGGTGATTCTTCGTCGGTATTTTTTCATTTTTATTTGATACTCCTCAGTGAGGGTTTTGAGTCTATTCTGAAATTCTCTGACCTGATCATAGCGACATTGCGTCGATGACAAAGTCATTGTTGTTATTTTAAATCCGCTAGTGTTTTCAATTATTTGTCATCGTTAGCGGGAATTGCTAGTACTTCAGTCGGAAAAATGAGCTACGAGTTCTAAACACCAGGCTATTTTTGATCTAATGGTGGAGCTATCAACCGCGACGACATTAAAGCTTTTTTTGCGACCATCCATAATTAACGTCGCGGTGCCACCAGAGTAGGTTTTACCGTCCGCGATCATATTAAATTGATCGATAGAGATCCACGTTAGCCTGTAGATACCATCGGCCCATGTTGGCTTGTAGTCAGGGCCCACTATGCCGGGGAGACCCAAGATACCGATGGATAATGTAGTATAACCGTCTCTTATCCAATCCATGGTTCCATGATTAACCGTATACACGATATTTTTAACGCCCGTGTAGTGATGTGGAATCTTTACCTTTTCAGATATTCTTTTCAGGTTAAAAAGATCGTCGAAAATATCGAGATAATTTACCGTGATTCTGGTAGGATCTATTGTTTTTCTACTCTCCTCCCTGTTAGAGAAGAATAATGAAACCAGAAGGTCTTCAACTTTAAGCTCTGCTTGGGTTTTAATATGGTTGTCGATGTTAGAAAATTTCGTCGTGATATCTTGGAGGCTACTGCCCTCAAAGAACTTATTAACAATATCGCTGGTGTGCTTTTGTTTGTCAATAGCGCTTTTAATTTCCGCGAGAGTCATGCCTGTCAACGATGTGGTTTCAGACACAGGTGTTCTCCCTAAAAATTTATCCACGATGGTATTAAGTGTTGTTTGTCTCACCATAAACATATTAATATCTTTGAGAGTCATTGTAGATGTAGCCGGGACACCAAAGAAATTATTAGCGATGTAGGCATTGTGAGTGTGCTTGCCGATAAACTCACTGATTTCAGCGAGAGTCATGCCAGCCACAAGCGGGGTTCCAAAGAATCTACCAATGACGTCATTAGTGGGTTTTTGATCTTCGCTTACTTTAAAAATCTCGAGATAATTTGCCTTGATTTCTGAAGCAGTCATCATCCTTCCAGCTTCCTTGTTAGCGAAGAATGAATTCAACAAGTCTTTAATTTCAGCGAGAGTCATGCCAACCACAAGCGGGGTTCCAAAGAATTTATGTACGACATTTTTGCGAAAACTATTATAACCTCGTATAAAATCATTCAGCTCACGTTCGTTGGTAGCAATCGCGTCGGTGATCGTAGACACAAGTGCGCCTGGTTTAAGTTGTCCATCGTTGGAATACAGTGCAATAGAGTTTTCAGCGGCAGCGCGATGCCGTATCAAAATGTCATTCACGGATATATTACTGCTTTTCAATTTACCCTGGCGATCTTGAAATACAACTATTTCGTTCGGGTCAACACTTGTTAAATTTAACGTCTCAGCGATTTCATCTTCTATTATTTTTTTTACATCCTCGATAGAACCCGCAGATGTTTCCTCGGTGGGTTCCAACATTGACAGAGATTGTCCCCAAATATCGATCATTATTGTTAGCGTAACTTGTGTTTTCAATTTATTGATCCTTGTAATTTCCCACTCGTGTATTCGTTTACAATAATATGAGGTGGTTTCCACGGAGATCCAAAGGATTTTAATGAAATCTCCGCGAGGACATTTAATACTTCACGGCCGCATATCGGTGGATCATTTAATTGTTGTGTTGGCAGCGTGGAATAAAAAATCGGAAACCCTTTGAGTTTCATCGAGGAATTTATATACCGCATAAACTCGCTTGGCGGAGCTAACCCATATGAATCGAAATAGACAATCCCACGTGGATCAATCGCGTATGCAACCCAGTGAGTTCCCGATCCGCTGCTGTTATCAAGATTGATGATACCGGTTTCAACGTTATTTGGTTTTCTCGGTAATTGATCTCTCATAAAAACACCTCTGAAATTTTTAATCGCTAGTTTTTTAGCAGCATCAATTAAATCAAAATTGGACATAGGAATCGAAGATTCCACAACCATAGGTTCGGAAATCGAAGATTTTTCAATTAATAAACCGTTCCTGGTATTTTTCTTAGACCCGATCCGTTCACGGATTTGCCGCTGTACCATGAATACGGGGTTCCTGGTAGGTACAACCCCTTTCCCTTTTTTTTATATCCTTTCCCAGTTGCCTTTTTCAACGCCATCCCTGCTGCGGTCCCAACGGCTCCCAACGCTGCCGCCTTCGCCACCGCTGGGGCAGCCGCGGCAATCAATGCTGGTATTGCGGCTAACAATGGAAATATACCACCTGATTTTATCATGTTGGCGACTGCGGCTTTCGAAAATTCTATTTGAACTCCTCGCTTATTTTTCATTGCATCATTGAAATGTTTTATTTGACGATCCGTTAATGATATTTTATGTGTACCTCCGGACATCTGCGCTGGTTTTAACGTTATTGTTGTTCCACATTCCTTAGCGGATTTTGATTTTAATTTCTTGACCTGACCATCAGTCAGCTTGACACTAACAACACTATATGGCATTTTATTGTAAAACATATTTATTCTTTCAATTGATCTAATTGGGGAAATCCTATGGAAACTTTTCAAGTTTCATTTACAGATTTTCCACTGGTGCATCAACAAGTCTCATTCGTCCGCCAACCCCTTCTAACAACATTGATTTGTCGCTGAGAATGACAGCAACCGCTCTATAATTAACACCACCAGGAGCTGCTATACGAGCCCTAAAATGTATGTCAACAACGGATTGTCTCATTAAATCAAGATGTTCCAGCGAAAAGTAATAAATCGGATACAATTTCTTAAAATCGAGTTGAGATATTTGCAAACCAGTATCAACGTTTTGATCACGACCCATATATGACAGCATCCGATGATATACACGTGCTATATGATTTTCTGTGTAATTAAGTTGTATATCCTCGGTTGGTTCTTGTTGTCCGTTTATTCTCAGCGAGACTTCTCTAACACCTAACTGATCAAATATCATATGGCTGCGTTGTTGATTACCAACTCGCTCATTATTCTGTAACGCTATAAATATATGACGTGGAGCTGAAACGCCTTGTTTTGATGCCAGGTGCCATGTGAATATATCATCGACATTATCCTGTTTGACATCAGTCGTTGTTGTTAGCCAACTTAGCAATGATTTGCCACCTGTTTCCATAAATGAGAGTAGCCGCTCTTCTCTGGTAATTGATGGGGTCATTACTGGCATCCACAATACCAATTTAGTTATTTTAACTTTACCCTCAGCGGCACCAGTACGCCAAATTGCATCGTTGTCATTGCCTTTTCGCACTAACGCGATTGTGTGTTTGGCTCCATAGATGACTTTTCTGACATTTCTGCAGAATCCAAATATGTGATGGAGTGGAATTGCACACGAAAACTTTTTCTCTTGTCCTTCCAATGCTAATTTTCGTGTTGCAAACCCTAGATTGAAATTACCATTAACGCCTCCGAGAATATCAAACGCAGCTCCGGGTCTAGCTCGACGTTCTGGATTAGTTGCTTCTCGTTGATTATCAACTGAAGTGTCTTGCGGTGTTAACACTTTAATGTATTGAATGTGGTCAGCGTTATCAGTAGTATCCTTTGCAAACATCATAGACGGACCAGCCGATCTTGTATAATCATCGGAATATCTTGCTAGTCCGATTATTGTTGTTGCAACATCAACCTCGCGTTCTATTGATTCAATTTCTTTTCCATCAATGAGATATCTTGCACTTTCAAATAACGCCATTATGCCATTGTTAACGAACCCAACTCGGATATTTGGGTCATCTGCATATGGGGTATCCTCTGCAACATTTGTTACGAGTTTTCCTTCGATTTCGATAAATGCTTCACACGGCAAAAAGTATTTACTTGTATCTTGAACTTGAAGTTCAACTCGCGATCGTAGGTCGGGTTGTATTGCATGATAGGAATAGTATTGATAATCGCGGACGGAATCATCTTTTCGCATTGGGGCTTCCATATCAAGCGCGGGATCAGCTGTTCGTTTAAACATTTATAACATACTAGTGTTTTCAATTGGTGAATTGCAAAGCAATTTCATCTTTGTAATCATCGTCGTTGAAAATTCCTCGAATTTCTTTTTAGTTTCAAACCACTTCCTGCTATCGCGTTCATGATAGCGTTATCTGTTACTGGCGAAGCTGTCAATTGTGACGAAGTCAATTGCGCTAGTTTTTCTTCCACTGCGTTATTTATTACTTTGCTGATTTTTGCAGGCATCACTGTAGTTGATGGCAGCACCACTGACGAAGTCATTCGTGGTTTCTTTCGCACCAATGATGCTATTTTATCTTTCGCAGCAGAAAATGCCTTTCCAGCAAGATTTCCAACGAAATTGATTCCCTTATCACGAATGATATCAATGGCTTTCATTGATAATTGTTTAGCTAACGGCGCCACCTTGGGAGCCATTCTTGTAAATAACCCCGCAATGGTATTGCCGAAACCATCTCCGTACCACGCGCGATAAACAGGCAATCGTGAGTTCACCACGTAGACGCTTACGGGTTTATCATGGTTGTAGTGTATAATCATCTTATTATAAAACTAGTAGTTTTTCAATTAGTGGTCAATCGCTTACATCCATAAGATTTTCATCGTTGTGATTTTCAACTAATTCAGCAATAAGTTCTCGATATACATTAATGTCCATGATACCACCAGCAAATAATCGTCTACAGATATCAGCGGCCTCGTTAATTATCTCGACGGAGTTATTTCCGGCTCGTTTCCCTCCGATGAGAACCTCTAACCGTGATATATCACTGAGAATATTACCAGGACATGTCACGGTAGAGTCAAATACATCCTTTGGATTTTTAATCGAATATCCCTTTCCGCTTGTTTCCTCAGTTGTACCAGTTGCGCCCTGACTATCATCAAGTAATTGCCTTTGTCGGCCTCGACTTTGTTTTTCTCGTTCTTGTTGTTTTTGTATACCATAACTATCAACTCCTACTTTAAAAGATCTATACTCAATTGTATCCTTTTTCAAATTACCAATAATCCCCTTATTCGTTTTATACAACCAATTAACCCATTCATCTCGGCTTATTCTACTGTTTTTATACTCGTCTTTTAAAAAATCCTTTCTAGAATCAAAGCTTTTGGCGGCGAAATCACCAAAAGTCGTATAATCCTGGTGTTTTATTAATTCAGGTTTTTTTTATTTTTGTTATAGCTTCTTCGGTGAGTTTGTCTATAAAGGAAACACCTCTTGGGGTGACGACATCAACAAGTTGTGGTTCAGGTGTGGAATCATCAATATCAGCTAATCGTTCATACTCACGCTGAGTTTTTATATCACTGGATAACTGTTGTATCCCTGCGCGTGTTTGTCCGGTCTCTGCTGCTACCTTTTCAAGCACACCAAGAACAGGCACTTCTCGTCGCTTGCCTTCCTTAGGAATATCTCCGTATATTGCTCGTTCAGTTGCTGTTTTCACATCGCTGGTCGCCTTAGTTACCGGGGCGAACAGTTGTTCACTTGACACAGAAAAGTCAGTCTGCGCTTGTTGTCGTTGTTGAAGTTGATCGCGAAGTCTGTCTCGAACCGGTATAAACTTTTTAATTGCTGCTAGCCGCTCTCGGGCTAATCTAGTTGTAAGCGATTCACCAACCATATATTGTTTGTGAACTAAATTTTCAAATGTGAAATCCGGAGGGTTTCCATCATAATTAAAAGCTTAGTTATTTAATAACTTAGTTATTAAATAATGTACCATCAAGCTAACGTATTCATCTTCGACAGGGTTAAACTGTACGACGCTATTCGCGAGTGTTTCAGAAATAACATCGCTGGGGATTTCAGAATTGTAATATCTGAGAATGGCGATGAACGATTTGTGTTAACGACGCGGCAACAAGAACAATTACGTGAAAATGGAGGCGTCGCGGTGATTACTTGCTACTACGACCAGATCATCCATTATGCACATAACTGCATGAGCAAGTCAAAACTGATGAGTATCCTTTCAGGAGAAAATCCTATGTAACAAGTGTTACAAAAAACGCTAAAAAAAAAATAAATAAATTATTTAAATTATTTACGAAAGCCTATATTATTTTTTAGTAACACTCACGTGGTTAAGATACGGGTCGCTCCTCGTTTAACATTTTTCTAAGATCACGAACTTTAGAACCAATTTCAGCTCGTTTTTGATATTCTTGGCCAAGCTTTTGACGTATTGCTTCAACGGTGCTAAATAGCGTTATAAATAAATTAATGTCGTTACCGTACAAACAACCATTAATGGATTTTTGAATTCCTTTCACGAGCCTGTACATCCTAGGTAAAACATAACGACCCTTACTAGACAGATATTCAATATCTTCATATTCCGAGGTAATCTTGTCAACGTCGAGACTTTCAGATAATAATACCCCTTTATTATTTAAATTTGAGATTTCAGCAATTATAGCATTTACATCATTGATATCCATTATTTATATTTTTATATAAATAAATTTATTTATAAATATAGTATACTGTATCTCTAATTAATAAAAATAAAACATATATGACAACACATCTTTGGAACTCCTTGGGTGCCTTCGCATCCAAGTAAGCCCAAGGGGACACGAAACATACATCTCCGGAAGGGAGGCCTAAGGTGGCAAACGCCATCTTAGACCGCCCAGAAGATATGCTTGAGGTATAACGTCACAACATGGACGGCACAATGCCATATATTTCCGCTCGAGTGTTGCGGCAAATTTTAGGCATAACATATACTTAATTAACATAATTAAGGATGGATTATAATTCAATGGAACGATGATGGTATGATATATTTCCGCTCGAGTGTTGCGGCAAATTTTAGGCATAACATATACTTAATTAACATAATTAAGGATGGATTATAATTCAATGGAACGATGATGGTATGATGTGGGCGTGGTAAACCAAACCAACATGGCAACCCATGAAATCTCATTCATGGTTGCATGAGTTGGAAAAAAACACCAACCCACGCTACCGAGAATGCGATAGCATGGGTTGCCATGTTGGTTTGGCTGAGGGGGACCGCCCCACCCCCCCCAATTAATAGAAAAAAACATCTTCCGTTCGCCATCAAATAATGTGTCTGCTATGGGGACCGAACACGTAGTAGTTGATAGCTATGTTTACAAGACAAACACGATACCATTACACCACGAACAGTCATACAGAATAGAGATTTTTTAATATATATATATATATCTGATATACTTAACAATAAGAGATTTTTAAAATAGACAATTTTATGCTGCAACAATGAGAAATATTTTAAACAAAATAATACAGTTGTTTAATAAAACAGCGTTTTTATACTCTGTTATAATTCTCTAGACAAAATACATTCACATACAAGGAATTTTAACCACGCCCACCTACTTCAATGAATAGGAAACACTCGCGTTCCGGCTGAGCGAACATAGGTAATGCGTGGATTATAAAGAACGTCTGTACTGAAAAGAACGAGTTAGCTGTCTGCTTTACTGCTAGTCCACCCACCCCACACATGAGATATGTAGATAAATAAAAATAATAATGCAGTTTTAGCCCGCAAGTGACAATAAAAAGTTTTATTCTCTATCGAAAACTCATGCATTATATCTCCATTACAGTCACGTGGGCGCACCTAGTCAAGTACAGGTAATATAGCAGGCGACAAATTCCTTTGACGTCATGATACAAGGGAACTTAGTAGGTAGGGTGTGAATTGTAGTGCGGATTTATCCATAAAGGATTTATCTCCCTTAAATAGTTTCAGTGTATACGAACTTTATTTTATGACCATTTTTTTTAGACAGAGATGTTTTAATGATTTTTTCAGCAACAAATCGAATGGAAGTACTGCAAATATCGAAATATTTTCCAGCCGCATTTATCGACTGAAAGCTTCTCTCTTCATTATTTTCTAAATCAAACGATTTCACACCCTTGGGATGTTTCGCGTGCTTACCAGCGTTGCTTTTTAAAAGGTTATCGCGCTGCGAGACGGCTTGAAGATTCCCAAGACAATTATCAGTCTTCACGCCATTTATGTGATCAATCACAAGACCGTCTTCGATTAATCCGTAAAATGCTTCATAGATGGCTCTGTGACAGAGATACTTCTTCCTCCCAGCTGAAAACATCAAATAGCCCATATTATTCAGATACCCAACAGGTTCTTTGAGTCTGCGGTGCCTGACAACACCATCACTAGAGGCTTCGTAATTAGCAAGCACTGGGTGAGGTCTGAAATCTTGGCTCATTTGTATAATAATACTACTTGTCTAATTTATTATCTGCTTTAATTATAAATCTCTGGATATAATCTTGAGGGGTTTTTATTACTTTGTCCTTGATTTTATCAAGGATGACGGAGTCAATGATTCGTTTGTCATAGTAGCGTTTTAGTTCCCTGTATCGTTTACCCCCACAAGCAAGGCATAATTGCGATTTTCCTCTAACACCCACCCCACATTGGAGGCATGCGAGAGGGCCTTTTGAACCGTTTCTCACGCTTTGCATATGATACCCACAGAATTCGCTTCTGCATGATTTGTTACACGGGGTTGTAGATCCAATCATTAGCCACTTGCAGTGATTCATTATACTATATTTTTCTATTTAAATACTTGTTTTAATTATAACATGGAGGAGTTCAAGAGATTATCGAAAATTAAGCCTTGGAAAAATACTAAATTCAATCTTGATAGGGAGTTCCAAAGATTATCGAAAATCAAACCTTGGAAAAATACTAAATTCAATCTTGATAGGGAGTTCCAAAGATTATCGAAAATCAAACCTTGGAAAAATACTAAATTCAATCTTGATAGGGAGTTCCAAAGATTATCGAAAATCAAACCTTGGAAAAATACTAAATTCAATCTTGATAGGGAGTTCCAAAGATTATCGAAAATCAAACCTTGGAAAAATACTAAATTCAATCTTGATAGAGTCTCTGATACACCAAAACGTCTAATCGGTGATAGAACTATACTCGGTAAAATCAGGGAGTGTTTTAATGAATTCTACCGAGACGGTGCAGCATACTGTTGGTCGACATTTCGAATTATTGATGAAGATGTCAATGTACCCATCATCGATGCTACTATGAACGATAAAAGAGCAGCTGAGATAATTTCACATTTTGGCACGAAGAGGTATTTTTTCAGAATAAAATTCATTATCTACGACGAAGGTGAATGGATTATCAGGGATAAATTTGAACCAATCCTCAAGGATAAAAAAACTGTTATTGTGAGTAGAGATTCCAAACCAGGAATTCTAACTGGAATTGACAAACCATACTACGAGAGATCTTATCCCGTAACAGCAATCGTTTATGGGATATATCCGTTAAATGATAAACCCGATATTGCAAAACTAGCTCCTATGAAATATTCACCATTGACTTCGTCAAGGCTCAATTGTGTAGCAACACGGGTAATGGAACACTTCACAAATGCATCCCGAGGAAATAAACTAACTGATCTGCGACGTAGGAAAATAACAGAATGGGAACTGACAGTGAAACAGCACGGTGCAAAGATTTCTGATATAGCTAAATTAGAAACATCATTAAGATTCCCAATAACCGTTATGACGATAACCGGAGAAGTATTACACGAACCGAAATATAAATTACAAGGAGCGCCAATACAAATTATTGATCATAACGAACACGCGTGGACACCTGCAGTAACAATATTTCCACGAGATAGAACCGTGAAATATATCCCCCCGGAATTTTCCGGGGATGTTTTCTATGAAGAGAAATTATTTGATGCTATTCATGCGTTGTGTAAAGATGATCCTGTGTCAGTGTGGTTACTTAGTAGTGCTGGTTCCGAATCAGGATTTGATCAATTTGTAAGACCAAATGGTGAATTATATCGCGTTGAAGAATTAGATAACAGAATGAGAAAAATCGCTAGTGATTTTTCACCGGAGAGTTTCCATGAAAAACTACTCACGGATAGTTTTACTATTCCATCAGTGGTAGCTCACTTCGCAAGAGAAAAAAACTCATGGCGTCCAACACGAAGTGATTTTCTCGAGGACGTTAAATTGAGTTGCATCGAATTTGGTCATGGAGGACTGTGGAATACAAAATACCATCGTGACGGTATGATTTCAATTGATATATCCGCGTGTTATCCTGGAAGTTTTCTCGGGTATGGGGAATGCGCTGAGTACTTCAAACGATTTGGACACCCCACGCATGAAATGACTCGTGTTGCGATTAATGGACCATTACCTGATTTTGATTTAACCGGATTCGCTCGTGTGATATCATTTGAACTCGCTACAGGGTTACATCCGTGTAGTTATGTTTGGCTCGGTAGACACCTATCTGAAAAGGCCTGGATGCCAATAGTGTTACTACGATATATGATTGATTGTGGCATGCTGATATCGTTGATTGTTTCCGAAGCTATTATATGCTATCGAGCTCAAAAAGAAGTTTGGCTACCACAACCCGATCTAGATAGAATAATCAACGAACTACGAAAACAGTGTCCAGAAGAACAAATCATGAATTGGTCTAAGAAGTTATTTGAAAGTAAAAAAGAACAAGCAAAGGATTTTGGACGAAAAATAATCGGTAAATTTACCCAGGGTGGAAGATACGACAATGCAAAATTTTCCTCGCGGTTGATCATAGACGTCGCTGAATGCGATTTTCTTGTAACGGATTTAACGAAACAGGGAAAACTTGTATCCCGTAAGGATGCTTTTCTATCCAATGGTGAGAAATTAGGTACGGTTGTTACCTACTGTGATGGATATAATTCCCAGTACACACATTTGAGAAGTTCTATGCTAGCTTATGCTTCTATCAATTTATTTTCGATGATAAATAGATTTCCTAATACCGCGGTTAGAGTAGCCACTGATTCGATGTATATACACAATAAGTACAAATCAGCTGTAGCGGCATTCACAGATCCGGAGGAAGCGTGGGGGCGTTGGCGATTTAAAAAGGAGATGCTACATGAGTATTGTGAATCCGCAGACGTTGCCATGGATGAAAAGTACTTAAAATGTGATGAGATTCAATCAGAATTTTCTAATGCACCACCGGTATCTGATCCAATATGTAGATACAAGACAGTTTATTTAAACGGTTGTGGTGGGTCAGGAAAGACAACTCGTGCAATTGAATTATATCGTGGTGGTGGAAATACTTGTATTCCTACTAACATGATTGTGTTAACACCGACTCACAGACTCGCCAGAGAGATGATACAGCGAGGGGTAAATGCTTGCACTTACCATAGTTTTTTTCGATGGAAAGGTGACAAATGGACTCCTGAGCGTATGGGTGATAAATTCATTCCTGAAATCATAATTTGGGATGAAATATGCACAGTGTCATTAGATGTATTAAAAACATTTCTTGAGTGGTTGTTAAACAAAAACACAAAAGTCGTCATGTGCGGTGATCACGGCCAACCACCACCATTTGTCGGTGGATCTCCACATGAATGGCTAAAGGGTTCTGTAGACTATTATGAAGAAATTAATACCGACCATAGATCACTTGATGAACAATTACGCGAGTTCAAAGCACTGCTTAGATTACAACCGGATAAAATCCAATGCGAAATAGCGCGTGAAATAATTTCAGAAACTCCTATGAATGATTTCTGGGAAACGTGGAGACCAAATGATTTGATAGTAGCAAGTAGAAAAATAGTCAGAGACACACTTCAGAAGAAGTTATTTGAATTGCATAAAGAAAAATTTGCAACGCTTCCAGTACCGTTGTGTTATAGGCCTTCGGATACACGAAAGCAGAATATAGAAGTTGATATTCCAAGCCTGACAAAGTCAGGAAGTGAAAAGCAGATTCTCGTGTTAAATGATATTGTGCTGGTTGATATCAATGTCGTTGAAGATGCATTGCGTGCTAATAAATCCCCATGGACGCTAGGATACGCAGCAACAATACACTCTTCACAGGGATTGACTATATCGGATACAATTGTTTGGATGGTAGATAATCGCATCGAATGGTCGAATTTAGTCTATCTCGCAGTATCCAGAGTACGAAGAATAAATCAGCTTCGAAGAATTGTCGTCATGACAGAGTCAGGTGGCGATGATGAAATCATTGGTGATGATAATGACACAACAATAAGTGATATTGATGTTAGCATCATTAATAAAAAACTCTCCGGTTACAAACAACAGGACAAAAAAAAAACAACGAGAATTTGATATTGATGCTAAATTAATAATCACTTTGAAGAAACAACAGAATAATCACTGCGCGAGTTGCAATTGTATAATGCGTTGGCAGTATTCGGATAAGGATCCTCGCCAATTCACCGTAGACAGAAAAAATAACAATCTCGGTCATGTCAGAAATAATGTGATGTTGACTTGTCTTGAGTGCAATAGACGCCGGGGTGAAAGCACAATGCCTCTGGCATCGGGTGCTAATTAAGACCATGCGGTGGCAATTGAGTATCCTCGGGAATCACTTGCAGTTGTTGTCGAGTAAATCCTCGCTGAGGAGCAGTTGAATCCAGTTTATAGATTGCTGGTCTACCAGTTGATCGTGTTATACTAGATATCTTATGCGTAGTGACGCTCCAAATAGGATCAGTAGCCCTTTTTCTACCCCCTTCAAGCTCTCCTGGTTCGTATAAGTACCTAACAGTGACATTACTACCAAGAATTGGTTGGGAAACGCTAGCGTTTCTAGGGAAATCTTTTTGTGGTTGTACGGGTATAGACTTCTTTTTAATCGCGTTGATAGGTTTCATGTTGATTGTTCTAGTAATCTCGTTATTCAGTGCAGTAATCACAGCTGGTAACCTTTTGACCCATTCACGGGATCGCTTTTCTTGAATGAATTCTTTTGCGTATTGATATCCAAATAACCGCTCAGCAATCGTCCGATTAAATCGTTCGACAATGGCCTGATCGCGATGTAGCGCAGTATGCCCTCGTCGTATGGTGACATTATGATTTTTCATTGTAGATAGAACTGCACCCTGAAATTCCTTGCCAGGATCAACCTGCAATAGATTCGGCCAGTGCAGAGGACCTCGTCGATAAATCCTTTCAAATGCAGAAGCAACTTCAGTGGCTGATTTTGTTTTTAACGGTTCTGCTTCTTTGTATCGACTTGCAATATCAACTACGGTTAACGCGTATTTGTAACCACGATCATGTGGCAGAAATAATATATCAGCCTGATGAACTTCATTAGGAGCGGTCACATCAAAATGCGAGAATTGAATTTGTTTAGGTGGTGGTAGATAAATTTGCCATAGTGCCTGTTTAGATAACCAATCCGCCGCTGTAGTTTTTTTCACTTTTGCAGCGCTAGCGAGTTTATGGACTGCTGATTTACCCCTCCAGTATCCTCTTGGGGAATAATAAATTGATTCCATATTAAAATGCTAGCATTTTCAATTACCAGCACCCATCATCAATTTGCCTTTCATAGCTGATTTTACCAACCACGAAGCCAACTTTTCTTTAAAAGATTTATCAGGAATAGCATTTAACGCATGAATTAATTTCACATCCGCGAGATGCCTGTGTTGCAGGTTGCTGCTTTTATAAGCAACATCATGAAGGTGACAGGCCTTATCAATGGCGTTTATTGGTTCTTCACCGGGTCGGGGTTGATTTTGATCATCAAGTCTGATATCTAATCGTGTTCCGGGACCACAGTAGCTATATCCTGGAAGGTGCTTTTCTCCGGGGTACTTTGCCCATGGGGTTCCAGGGAGCTTTGTCAATTTGGCTGCGATATCACCTCCTCGTTTTTTTTTAAAACATCTCCGGATTGTAAAATCTTTGATTTTGTAGAAATAAATCTAAACTTTTTTATACCACATGTTGCACATCTACCAGTTAGTGCTGATCTGTTATTTTTAGTTGTAACCGTCGTCACATCATTTGTGCTAGTACGCGTTTTACACTTCACACAATATAGATCCATAATTTATGTATAGAGATATGAATATAATTGATTTTTCAGCGACTAAAATAAGAGAACCAGTTAAGCATCATGCAGCGCTACCAAACTCTATCCGTGCAATTATAATCGGGCCATCTGGATCCGGTAAAACGCAATTGTTGCTCAATTTAATAATGAGATGGATGAAGTGGGATAAGTTGTATTTAATTGCTCCTAGCGTAGATGATCAACGATGCTATGAAGTGTTAAAGGATTTTAACGAGAATGCATTAGAAATTAAAGGTGAGAATACCATTGATTTTATAACTGATATTGACGAGGCGCCATCCGTGGATGACCTTGATGGGAGCATTAACAATTTAGTCGTATACGACGATGTGATGTTAGACAATCAAAAAAACCCAGCTAGAATATTTTCCCGGGGGCGTCACAAAAACACTGATGTGATATATGTCACTCAACGCTACACTCAGATTCCAAAAGTGATCAGAGATAACTGTAATATTCTTGCTGTGTTTAACGGCGTTGATACACATACGCTACGAAATATTTGGCAGACATGGTGTTCCGATATGGACTTCAATCAATTTAAAAATTTCTTTAGTCATGCTCAGTCAACCCCGCATGGATTTGTAACAATAAATTTACATGATCCTCGGACTCGATATCGTATCGGACTCGATCAAATATTTGGTTGAAATCATTTATTATTTTTTGTTAACCACAAATGAAACATTTGCAGCAGCAGAGAGGGTGAATGACAACGACGTTGGCGTATATAAGGAAATCTTATTTTATCGAATAGACGCCATTTTTTTTACTATTTGGCAGAAGCCTCAGATTTCCGAATCGACGCTCGGAAAGTTGTGAGGTTCACCCTCTCTGCTGCTCCTGGAAGGTGCTTTTCTCCAGGGTATTTTGCCCATGGGGTTCCAGGGAGTTTAGTTAGCTTGGCTGCGATATCACCTCCTCGTTTTTTTTTAAAGGTTCCTTGAGTTCCTTGGGTTCAGAAACAAATCTAAATTTCTTTGTACTACATTGTACGCATTTACCAGAAAGCGCTGATCGGTTATTTTTAGTTGTAATCGTCGTCAAGTCATCTGTGCCAGTACGTTTTTTACACTTCACACAATATAGATCCATAATTTATATATAACGGCATGAATATGATTGATTATTCAGCTACCCAACGACGGGAACCTATTAAACATCATGAAATGTTGCCAAATTCAATTAGAATGATTATAATCGGACCATCTGGAAGCGGAAAGACACAACTGCTACTTAATTTGATAACGAGATGGATGAAATGGAACAAATTGTATTTAATAGCCCCGAGTGTAGACGATCAGCGATGCTATGAAGTGCTAAAGGATTTTAACGAGAAAGCAAAAGAATTTCAAATCGATGAAGATTTTATTGAGTTTATTACTGATATAGAGGAAGCCCCGAGCATTGATGCTATTGATGGAAGTATTAACAATTTAGTGGTATACGATGATATCATGTTAGATAATCAAAAAAATCCTGCTAGAATATTTTCCCGAGGCAGGCATAAAAACACTGATGTGATCTATGTCACTCAACGATACACTCAGATACTAAAAGTGATCAGAGATAACTGCAATGTGTTGTGTGTATTTAACGGCGTTGATACTCATACGCTACGAAATATTCATCAGACCTGGTGCAGCGGTGATATGAATCATAATCAATTTAGAAATTTCTTTAGTCACGCTCAGTCAAAACCACACGGATTTGTGACAATAAATTTAGCAGACCCTAGGACACGATATCGTATCGGACTTGATAAAATATTCGGTTAAAATCACCGTAAACCTTAGCAGCAGAGAGGGTGAGTGACAACATCATTGTGACATTTATGATTCATCAACGAAAACGCGAACAATCATAAGGGTCGGAGACTTATTTTTTCGCGAGAAGGGTCTATTCGTACCGTTTTAAAGGTATAATAAAAAATAACCAAAAAAAAAGTTGTCTGATTCACCCTCTCTGCTGCTCTCGGGACCTAATGACCTTGGTGAAATAAATTTTACCATAACTTCTGGGACAGGAAAAAAATGTTTTTATTATATCCCAATAAATAGGGTAAATATGGTAGCATGCACCTGACATTATCATAGTGGTCTTTAGACATGAGTGTAAATTTTTTACTTTCAGTTATGCTCCTATTGATATTTATAAAGGTCTTTTTCTACTGTACATGGTAAATGCTTTCCGTTTGGTTTACAGTTTTGTGGCATTAATGCCATTTTTAGCACATGATTGATGATATATGGCGGCCAGTACATTTGGTGGAGGAAGAACCGGAGAAAACCTAGGGATGACTCACCAAACTATGGGAAGCTACTGGCAAGCTGTATTACATACCCATGTTTGCCAAGCCAAAACTCGAACCATTGCAGACAGATGAAATGTAAGTGATCTGTAAAGGTAAGCTCTTTAGACCACTTGGCCAGGCATGACCCCTACCAAGTAGTTGGAGACTTTCAAGAATTTAAATAAAGCAACTGTTGATTGATATATCAAACCTGACAAAATATCTCAGTGCTAAGGAATACACTGGGTCTTATTCTTATAAGAAAGGTTTCATGCAATAAAAAATGTACCTACCACTAGATCTTTGCCTGTTGTTGCCCCTGGATTTTCATACACATTCTCATCAGAGTAATCCACTTTCACATTTTCAAAATTCTTTAGCACATTTGATTTACTTGCACTTCTGTTAATAATAGTAGCATTTTCATAAATATCTCCTGAAATACAGAAATGTGTTGTCATTCAATGAAAACTGTTAATTTATTTTCATTATTATATTTGTGATATTTTGGTAAAACCTTAGTAATGACAACATACAATGTACAAACTTAATCTTCCATGTACTAGTTGCTATAATAGTCTTTCATACATGTCCAGTCTCTGGAAATATTAGTTTAAATATATATAGATACTTGTCCACATTACGTAACTGGAAGTGCCTAACTCTGTGGATAATATTATTAGTTTTCCTGTGTTACTGAATCCATCCAAAGACAAACTCCAATCCATGTCTAGGAAATTCACCATCACTGGATGTCTCCCTTTTATTGATATATAAATCTACCCTTCAGGAATGCCAAGAACACCAAAAATCCTAATGTTCTCTTCTTCAATGCCAGTGGAATCATAGATCCTTTACATTGACCACTGGGACAGTTATGTCAGAAACACATATGGATATGTGGAATTTATTGATGACTGTCCCACTAACATTGCCAAAAATAAAAAGGTAAAGATTTATCTTCCCTTCTAATTCCATACTATAACGGTACCAACTCTACAACTTCCGAAGAAAAACCAGACTCTGACCTGAAGAGTTCTCATTCATTACCACAATTTATACATGCATTTGGAACATGTAGAATCATTATGTGCCAGAAACGCCCCTCTAAGTATCACAAAATTGAATATACAAGATATTATTGACAATGCTTCCATATATGGTGCAAACAGTTGTATGAGTGCCAAAAGATGTTTTCTACCCAGGTTGCAGTACATCTCTAGCACACTGCCAATACTCCTGATATATTGCAATGATAAAATTCAACATGTCTTTAAATGTTATCACAGTAATTCCAATAAAACTACTAATTTCAAATGTCAAAGCACCTTGTAACTTCAACGAATAACTCAAATAAATTAATGAATTGTCTTAAATGATCACATCTATATTACTCTTTATGACTGATGGTAATGCTAAGAATAAATCATTTCAGTCAATTATCTTTATATGAAAAAAAAGATAAATACCAGAATGAGATTCAACTAATCATTTTGAAATCACTTTAACTGTCAACAACTGTACTTTAGCAGCTAGCCAACCAGGAATTAAGTAATTTGGTTTTTCAAGAGGGAACCCAATTAAATTCATCATCAAAATTTCTTCCACAGCTTCCATGGTCAAAAAGGCCACAATAACATATTTACTCCTATCCTGAAGCTATAATATACTTACTCAAATGAAATGACCTCATCCTAGAGTACAAATCTACAACTTTTATATAAAGAATGAGATAATTAGTAATTTAATACTGTGTGTAGTTAATGACCCTTTCAATGTATAATCATAAAAACTAACACACAATATAGATATACATAATAGTCATTTGTAATAGAGTTAAAACATCACTGCCCTTGGCAGGTTTTGGTTGCAAAATAATAGGAATGGAATTAATAGTAATTTAACATCTTGAAAGAGTGTCATTGGCAAGTTGCAAAAGCATGCATGTGGACTAAATCCGGTTGAGAAAAGCCAAATTAATGTACAGGATATCCAATAATAGTGCTCCTGAATATTTACAATCATTATTCCAGTATAGGCTACCTGGTAATACTCCACACCTGTGATCGAAGTCTACAAAACAGTATAAAATTCCCAAACCAAATATGGAATTATTCACAAAAAGTTTCCAACACTCTGGAAGTCTGCTCTGGAATAGAATTCCAGTTGAGACTAGAAATGCCCACTCAATTTCTTTTTTCCAAACCCAATATATCCAGTCACTTCAGAGATGCAGCTAAAATAAATAAATTCCTTTGTATGAGGGCCTCAAGGTAGATTAGTTCTTTAGCTAATTGTGTTACCCTCTTTAAATAAAGTCATTATTATTATTATTATTATTATTATTATTATTATTATTATTGTTATTATTATTATTATTATTATTATTACTCTGAAAGGACATGTAAGGCATTCATTGCTTTCCTAACTGCAAACTACCCAATGATAAACATGCTAGAACAGAGGACCCATAAGCATACCCCAGTTAGAAGCAGTGTGGAAGGCTCACTCTGATAAACTATTCTCTAATGATTTGTTATCAGGATTTTGCCATAGTCTGACATAGGTCCTGAAAACTTGTATACGTTGGCTCATTAATATAAAAACCTGAAATTTGCTAATAAGTCATTTGATACAACTATTCAATTGGAGGTTAAAATATGTGGTTGGACCATTTGACCAAATTCCATATCCACAATATTTCATCAGTACTCTGGGCAGAAGGCAAATATTCCATATAGAGGATTCTATTGATGTACTGTCTGACCTTCATGACAGCCTGATACACTTGTCTAAATCAGATGTTTGACTAGGATTAATTTTCTCTATCTTTTTTCATTATAGGCCATGTTATTAGTCTCAATGCAAAACTTGACACAGAAAGCTGGATGTGTAAAACTAATGCTAAAGATGCCTTTAAAATGCTGCCAAATAAGCATAATCACTATGGTGTTTTGAAATGGTGCAATACATGTTGGTTTCATACAAGATATGTTTCTGATAGTAGATTTAGCAAAAAAAGTTTTTGATTCTTTCTCAGAGAAAATTTGCTGGATTTACAGGACAGCTGTCATGTGCATCTGTACTGCATTACATTTGTTATAATTGGCCCCTTAATGCCAAACCAGATAGAACAGTGGGAATCCTTTCTTTGATCTTTAACAACTAAATGTGACTCTGTTACCAAACAAAACTGTTGCACCAAAGATGGTTCACAAATATTTGTGCCTCACTATATATAATAAAAATGTGGAGGATGTCTAATATTGTTGAATATCTTGTAGTACATAGTGAAGAAGGAAAACAAGAACACAAGAACAGGGTCTTTGGTTAAAACCAAGATATAATTAGTGTGTGTGTGTTTAATTTGGATTTTGAATTTAGCTTTAAACATATTTGAGCCATATCGCTATAATGTCTGCAGTACGGCAGTTTACAGTTAAGTCTAGCACATGCCACAGACACAGAGCATGATGTTCCACCCAGTCACATTATCCTGACACCAGGTCAACGAGTCCTAACACTAACTTCTTAATGCTCAGTTCTCAGCAAGGCAGCTGCTAGTGCCATTTAATAAGTCTTTGATATGACCTGGCTGGTGTTTGAAGCCACAATTCCCACATCCTAGGTTGAGGCTCTAACCACTTAGGTCACTGGAGTGATGATATAATAAATTATTAGTTTAAAATTAAATTTTCTAAAATGTGTACTAGTTATACATGCACAGAAAAATATTTCCAGGAAACATACCTCTGGGGACTTTACCAGGTTTTCCTTTGGGTGCATCTGAAATATTAGGGTACTTAAATCAAACAAATTCAAAAATTAAAGAGCATATCCATGATATTGAATGTTAAGTAACAGAAAGAAGCAAAACCACAAAATTTGTAAAACTTAACAAATAATTTAATTATCAAAGCTATAAATGAAATTGTGAAAGGGACTTTGAGTATTATGGAGTGAATCCAAAATAATCCTGATAAAGTTCTATGAAAGTCCAAATGAATGAAAAGTTCCATAAAAATTTAGAAACCGGAAATGTACTGGTCTGCCTAGAATCATGAGATTTTAAAAAATGGCATTGTCCAGAACTTTTGAACAATTCACAACAGTTCTGGAATAATATTATAGTCCAAAATAGTGAGCACTTTCTATTCCCAGAGTCCAAACAAATGTATTTCCTCTTGAATGATACCCAAGTAAAAGATAAAAAAATCTATTTTCTAAAGTTTCAACCCCTTCCTCCAACTCTCTAACCAATATCTGTTTTCTGAAGCTCTTCTTCTTCCTGAAGCAAAAGATTTCCTCACTCAACTTCATTATTCAATAGACTCAAACCTAAAGACTCTTGAGTCAAAATAAAAGCCTTCTCTTTCATTATAATTAGCATAAGGTTGGATCAATCCATTTGGTCATTTGACAACTGTTACATTTGAAACTCCTAAATTCACAATTGGATAAACAGGCAGAATTTCACAATATGGAGTTAGATTCGCATTGGGAAATTTTTTAATTTTAGTAAGGAAAGATTAAAAGTCAAGAGAGTATATCTGATCTAGTTGTTTAAGGGCTGGAAGATATGATTGAATATATTGGTCATGTTTTACTAACAGAATGTGCTTCTATGTGACAAACAAAATGACGTTACAGAGTTTTAAAAATGTTAAAGTCTATAAGAATGAAAGGTCAAAAGTGTCTACTTTTAAAATGGATGAATCATTTTGCAGTTGGAAACTAGCAGACAAATTTTTTCCAATAAAATCAAGGATGGGGTTGAAACTTTAAAGAATACAGCCATTACGGCTAGTACAGCTAATGTTTATTTTTGATTCACAAGGTTCCATTTCCAAATAAATCTTCCTCTCAACAGGTTTCAGTTAAGAAAACCATTTCAGTCTCATCTGAGTACTTTCAAACCTCAAGCTGATATAACTGTAAAGAATCAAATTTCTGACAAGACAGATCAGAAATCCTTATCTCATCCAATGTGCACTTACTGTAAGAGGAAAGGGTATGGTATTTCTGATTGCTATAGGGTGAAAAATAGGCAAACAATTTTTAACAGATCAGATGTTTCTAAGAGGTCAAAGTCAGCATAGGGGCTAGCTGACCCCAGTCTGATTCTGTAATGGAAATGTACAAGCCATTCATGTTGAAGGGTTCATTTGCTGATGACTCAGCATCACTTGTCAGTGATTAATATGATTTGTTAGTGATTTAGGTGAGGCTACTCTTAGTAAGATGTTAGGAGACACAGAAGCTTCTCAGAGTTTATTAAATACATTGCCCTTTTCCAAGAAGACTTCTTCTGGTGAAAGTGCTCTAATACAGGGAAATGCTAATATTCCTCTCCAAAAAGAAAATCACTAGTTGTCCTACAGGAAGATGATCCAAAGATATCGTGTTTGTTTCAAAGGGCTATAAGTAAAAGTGAAGCCAAACATGAAGGAACTTGTTACTGCTTGAAGAATGGGGTCATTATAAGGAAATGGAGACCACCTGAGGTACCTGCTGATAGGTAACTTGACAAAAGAGCAAACGAAAAAAAGAGTGCAGACAAATAAGCGCAATAAAGTGTAGTTTCTTTTCAAAGTTTTGAGTAGAGGTTAATTATTGAGCTAAGAATCAATGATATCATTTTGCATATATAGTGAAAAGTGTAGTACAAACTTTATTTGTAAAAAGTTTATTAATAAAGAAACATGGATAATATCGAATCATAGAAAGGAAAGATTAAGTTATTGGTCAACAGCTACAGATATCGCAAAGACAAAGAAAATGCTGATGGAAGTATGTCATGGAGATGCTGCAGAAACAAAGCAACGAAGGCTGTGTCTGCTATACGTAGACGAGCAGTTGAAGGGGTGGAAAAACAGATTCAGCCACAAGCTTCTAACATATGTTAATGTTAACGTGATGGATTATCTATGAGGCATTGCCCACAGTTTAGAAATGTAACTATAAATCAAAGTACATATATGTTATTTAAGTGATTTCTAATCTTCAAATTGTTTACACTTCATCTAAGTTATTTAGAATGTTTTAATATTATATTATTTGTATAACCTGTGCTATTGTCTCTGGCACTATTTTGTTGGGTAATTTGGCGCTCTTTTGTCGGTAATTAAAGGACGCTCTTTTGTCTTGCGCTCTTTTGTCAGGGTGCCCTGCTGATGATAAGTAATCAGTGAGCTATCAAATTGTTATTCCTAGATAGTACAGACAGCAAATTCTTAGTTTAGCCCATCAATTGCTGTTGTCTGGTCATTTAAGAGATCATAAATCTTTTTTTCTGGCCGAAACTTAAAAGTGATGTTTCTAAGTTTTGTAGATCTTGTCATACTTGTCAAATAATAAGAAAACCCAATCAAAAGATATACAAAGCTCTCTCTCAATTATTCCTGCTTTTGACGAACCATTTAGTAAAATAATGGTAGATTGTGTAAGCCCTTTAACTAAGACCAAGCTAGGCAACCAATGCTTGTTGATGATTATGTTTGTATCAACAAGTTTTCCTGAAGCCAAATTACCCGACAAAATAGAGCCATAGACAATAGAAATTATTCCATGATAGAGAATAAGTGTTTGGCTTTAACGATGGCCTTGCAACACTTTGAAGTGTATGCTAGTGCAGCTACTTCTCCAATTTTTGTCTTCAGTGATCACAAACCCCTCACTTTTATGAATAACATGAAGAATAAGAAACAAAGATTGTTATGATGGAGTCTGTCGTTACAATTATATAACATCAAAGTCAGGCACATCAAGGGAAAAGAAAATTTAATTGCAGAAGTACTTTCACATGCACAGAAATATAGTATTGCATTGTTTTGTTGTATCATTCATTTTCCTATGCAATATCAATTACATGTTTGATATTCGATAAATGAAAACTGTGGTATAAATATTTCTTTCCTTTAAGGAGGAAGGTGTTATGGAATTATATATCATCTTTTGACTTTACAATATTTTTTTTTTAAGTCATTTTGAGACTGACAGTTATATTTTAAGTCCTTTAATTCAATGGTTAGCACTGTAGTAAAAGTTAAGGTGAAATCACCAACCATGTAGGTCAAGAAGAACACATGTATATGAATGTGGGTCACATAAACAAAGTGTGTAATTTATAGTGAAATTGCCCTATAGTGAACTGTGATGTGCGTTCTAGCATTTGATTGGTTCAATGAGATTTGAAAGTCAGAACTGGACTATTTGTGCATGTTGATGACATTGATATTTTGAAAGGGAATAATATGATTTAGATTATTCTAGAAATTGTGAATCAAAGACTTTATTTGAAAAGCAAATGTGCATTGTACAATGACCATTATGCATCATTTATTTTATTCTTGTTCAGTTATGCTAGTGTTTGTGAGAGTTGTTGAGAAGAGAAAAGGGATAAACAATTATAAGTTCATTGATATAGCTCAGTCGATCAAGCTTTGATTTAAACGATCAATACTTTCAGATGATGTGATTATAGTCAAGGAACTAAATATTTAATAAATTCAATTGGATTATGTGAAACTTTCAAGGACTTCAGTGATATTCTTCGTTCACAAGATTCCACTAAAGTAAAAACATTTGGATTATTAATTCTGTTAAATTTAGTGGTGTAATCACTTACACAGCCATGTATTTTGAGAAGACATCAATCAGTCAAAATGTATCTTTTGTAACATTTATTTTCTTAAATTTACATGGTCATTCAACTAAACAACAAATTGTTTGGCGATATGCTCTGCATGCACAAGTCAAGCATTTGTTTGAAAAAGTTTGTGAGAAAGTTAATACTTTGAAATATTTGAAATACAAATTCAATTGCTTGTCCTTGGAAAGAATATCAATGTGTCCATGATGCATAGAACATATACAAGGATAGGTATATTTGGAAACCAATTAATTTCAAAGCCATATGAATAGTAACAGTTGCTACCAAGAGCTTATCTTCAATACTAATATATGATATGAGGAAACTAAATAGGAGAGCCTGAATTCTCATTAAAAACATATTAATTCAGTTGTTTAAAATATCCCAAGATAATGATCCAAACCAGTTACAAGATGTAATCTGATCCTCTGACCTAAACCAATTGAGTACAGTATTTTTGCCCCACAACCCCCTTGTGTAAAAATACCTTGAACATTTCTGCTTTCTATAATTTAAATGTGGAACACTTTATTAACAGAAATAAGTAACCCATCCTTTCAAAATTTCAAGATATATCTGAATCCATATACCGCCCTCGTATTATTACAATCATGATCCAGTGATTGCTGATTGAGAACCACTATAGTGGTTTAAATAATGACCCTTTCTTAATCATGTTTCCAACATTAAATAATGTACATGGGGAGCCATAGCTAAACAATTTTAGAATCTCAAAATTATACAGTTCTAAGAAATGATGCTCTCTTTTAACATTGCTATATCAACTTACAATTAAGAAAAGTTGTTATCTGGCAACTTCATATACTCTGTTGAATTTAATACCGTACACATGCATTTAAGTGAGTGAAAACTCTTATAAAATTAAAAAAATGCTTTACAACCACACCTATCTATTTCATTTTTTCTCATTATTGTATGATCTCTGAAATAATTATACATGCAGAGCTGCCAACCCTCCAGAATCACATTTAGTGAAAAGAAGGATAAAAATTAGTGAAATTTGAAAATAATTAGTCAAAATATCTCAAATGGCAAGTCATGGTCTTCAATAAACTGACCTATACATTCAGCAATTCCACACAATCTCGACCTTGGTTTCAGGCACAAAATTGTTTATGGGTACTTCTAACAAAATTTACTCATACATAATAATCTCATCTTATTCAAATTCTATCAAAAGCTGTCTTCACTGAGTGTTCATGTAAAGAATTTACAGTTGCAATGTATATTACGCACCATTTGTTTTTTTAAAAGTTCCATTTGGGCCCATTTTTTTAATAAAACCTTCCTTTATAAATATAGATTAAAATATATTAAAATACTTGCTAAATGGCAAACTGTACCAATTGGATATAGTTCTGCTAATATCATGATTAACAGTACAAGACCATTATCAGTAACACTGCTGACATCATGACTAACACTTAACGGGATATAGATTATTTTATTCCTGATTTAAACCAATTGAGAATTTAGAAATTAGTGATTTTTTGCATGTGGTGTGAATCTGTGAATTGCTACTGTGAGTACAGTGGTCCCCCTCATGAACAGCCCCCCTGACCAGTGGCCACCCACTATTTGCAGCCAGAATCCCTCGGCACCGACGAGTTCAAAAGTACCCTTCAAGAAAGGCCACCCCTCTAACGTGATCAGCGGCCAACATATTAGTGCACAAATGTAAAATTTACCCCTCACAAGCGGCCATATTGTATAATTAATATGTGTCCAGAACCAATATTAAATACAGTAAGGTAAGTAGTCTGATTATCTTTCTCGATGTCTGTTTCCGGATGTTAGATTTTCATTACTGAAAGAAGTGTTGGCAAAAGTACATGTAATACTAAGGTTATTATTATATCAAAATGCCCATGTCTGCAGGAAATGGGGTTAGCAATGTTTTGATAGAGCTTCGGCCTTCACAAAGTGGTTTTTGTTTTTGTTTTTTTTTAAATTGCCAATTATGACCGTACGTAATTGTCAAGATCATAACATGGTCAGATAGAAAGATAGAAATTGGGTCAGCAATGTTTTGATAAAGCTTTGCTCTTCAGTGTTTTTTTTTTTTAAATTGACAAATATGACCAGACGTAATTGTCAAGATCATAACATGGTCAGATAGAGATGTAGTCAGCAGCATTTTGATACAGCTTTGGGTTTCACAGAGCGTTTTTTTGGTCGTTTTTTTTAAACTGACGATTGTGACAGACGTAATTGTCAAGATCATAACATGGTCAGATAGGCTAAAAATAGATTTTGTGGATTGACACACACACACACACACACACACACACACACACAGAAACAATTAACCTTGAACAAAACAGGGTACTAGACAAAGACTGAAAAATCATGTAACAATACATGTATCACTTACTTTATAACAAGGTTTTTCATTTACGAAAATTTCATCTGCGAAATTAAATTGAAGTACTGTACAATCAGCAACATAGGAATAATTCATTACAAAACTTAAACATCTCATCATGTAAATGAAGAAATAATACTTTAGAAGGAAAAGTAAAAGTTATTCGACTTAACAACAATAGGGAGAGTTCACTTGCCAAAACCTTTTATGTTGGCAAGATTCAATTAAACAAGATTGTAAAAGACAAGGAGAATATTCTGAAGTAGTTGGAAAATGGAATAAATGGAAAGAGAATTATTTTAGATATGAAGCAATTTATGTAAAGATTTAAATAACGTTTTTGAATGGTTTTGTAATATGCATGCCAACAATATCCAACTCACATTCCACGCCTAAGAATAAGAACTATTAATTTATGTTACCTTGAAATAACTGTTTTAAAGACAAGAAGAACATTTTAATAAATAATGCTACTTTTCAATGAAGATATTAACTGCTTTAAGTTATATGTAGCTTTTTTCTTATATACACATATACATACACATCTCACAAATATAGTCCCCCCCCTTGGAAAGGCCATCCATTTTATAAGACCTCTTTCCCGGTGCAGAAGGGGTGTTCGTATAAGAGGGGGACCACTGTAGCGAAATTCACACTATAATCATCACGGTTGGCAGGTGTTATGTAAATCTATATTTATTATAACCCCTGGTACACGATATTATCTACTTTTTAAAAATCTTATTCAAGGCTGTAATGTGTACAAAATATTTTTAGTTAAGTTTTGCCTATGTGACTTGAATCTGTTAAGAGCATAATATTGTACAGGATCTATAAATAGATGTTTACGTACGTGTTTGACAGTTATTTATAATAATTTCAATAATAAGACTTAAATAGTGTCTATACATAGTTTCTCAGTGACTGATGGGATATCGATGTTGTAAGTCTGCAGACGCATTTTATGTTGTACTTAGATATTATTCAAAAGCAAAAATATTTGTTTGGACAATTCTGTTGAGATAGAAAGTGCTCAATATTTGGACTATAATTTTATTCTGGAACTGTTATAAATTATTTGAAGGATTTCTGGATAATGCCATTTTGACAACATCATGGATCTTGGAGGACCAGTACAATTTCCAGCACTGAAATTTATAAGGAACTTTTCTTTCATTAGGACTTTGATATAACTTTATAAGGACTAGCTGAGATTCACTTCATAATACTTTAAGTTCATCTCACATTTTTAATTTATAAACTTCGATAAATAAACTGCTTTTTAAGTTTGAAAAATCTTGCTGGTTTTGCTTCTTTTCTGTTACTTAAGTTTGTGACCAGAAAGTTGTAACACTCTAGAACTGATTTTGTATATCTCATTATTTGTACATGAGCTGTAGTCAAGACATTAGATGAAAAACTGAGAAAAAAGTCTTTTTAAAAAAATTATGTTCATAGAAACTATAGCAAAACACATAAGTAAAAATTAAAACTCCACCTTTGAGATAGAAAAGCTCAAATGATATGCTTATTGGAAGTAGACTGCTCTCTAAAATTGAAAAGGAAAAGTACATGCATCTACTGTTTATATGCCAGGAGATTGAATTAAAGTGTTAGTACTGTACAAAACTGTTTGATAAGTAATAAAGATTAAAGGGTCTAGTTACTAACCTTTCTTCTTCTTTTTAACTGTCTTGTCAACCTGGGCATAAAGGTTACTTTGGTTATCTGCCTGAGCTTCCTTTTTCTTCAGTTTAACAACTGCATACTCAACTCCTTTTGCACCATTTTCATTAGAGAGGCCAGGTAGAGGTTGTGATGAGTCATATACTGGATTGTCCACCAATCCTACAAACATACATTAAAGAAGTAAACAACGATGTTAAAATTTCCAGAGCAATCAATCAGGGGAAGTATAAAGATTTACTGCATTAAAATTTTCAATTATCTCAAGCTATTTTATTATGAATTGTATATCTTTTGTACATTTTAACTGTAGCCTGCTAATCTTGGCAGATTCAATTCTTAATATACAAACACCAGATTGAAGTTTTGAAAGTTTGTACAATAAAAATAAAAACTAGATAAAGGAAAAACAAATAATAGATAAGACTTTCCACTCTAATATGATTTTCTCGAGCTGCAAATCCACAAAATAAAATCAACCTATTTCATCCAGTTCTAAAACTACATTTGATAAGCCCATCCGGCACTTTTTTCTTTTGTCCTAGTATTAGGCTATCCCTAACCCTTTTCCCCAATTATCACAAGAAAATAACTGGATATCTAAAGTCTTTTAATCTCAAAGTTGATGGATATACTAAAAAAATGCTTCACAAGCAAGGTTATCATTAAAATTCTGCATTCTTGGGACAGAGACCAGAGTACTCCAAAATTAGCTTACTTATGTGTACAGGTTAAGGCCAAAGCCAAAAGACTTTTAGAGAATCACTTGCCCCATACACAGGTCACTTACCACAGATACACTTTAAATGTACTTATCATTACAACACTTCCTATGCTGTTTTACCAAACAGGATGGAGAGGTGGTGCATGAGAAGCCTACAATCAGATTATTCCTGCCAAATGAGTAATCTTGAGCCACTGTATGTGGCTGATTAAAGTGTCTCAGGATCACAATGATGCATCCAATATGTATTAATCAATCAAGTTGGTTAGGAAAACTGTACCACACAATGGCTGGCTCAACCTGAGGTGCTATTGCTCAGACACTCAAGACATCAGCACTGGCCGTCAGCTATTCAACAGCTGAGTGTTGTGCTCCTGTCATGACTCAATCGTCCCATACCAAGCTAACTGACATCCAGCTCAATGCAACCATGCACATAATCTCTGGAACACCACCTCCTACTCCTTTACCATGGCTGCCAATACTCAGCAACATTCCTTCACAAATCTTCATTGCCAGAAAGCAACCACAAAACTGCTGACTGAGGTTTATGCCAGTCAGAAACTTCCACTGTACATCACTTCATATCAAGCAGTCTGTGTGGGTTTGAGACATTCAATCTGGGTAGGTCCATTGTCAGAGGATATGACAGGTATTTTAGTATGCAGTGATGAGTGGTCTTCAAAAGATGTTTCAAACCACTCCTTGTAGCTGAGCCATCTGTCTGCCCTCCTGATTTCAACCATCCATGACATCTGTGGACCACGTTGAACCATTTCTGGACAGGACAGGTTGCTGTGCAGTCAACCTTGTCCGATGGGACCAGGCCAATGACTCTTCAAGTAGCTGTGGAGCTCTGCAGACCATGTCACACATGGTGAACAAGTGTCCAATGACAGTTTCCCAGTGAACTGCAGGCTCAGCACCTTGCTGATGATGACCCTGTTAAATAGATGGGCATGCACTGCAAATGATAAATAAATAAATACCACAAATTTTCTATGACTGTGACCTTGACATTGAAGTTGAAGGGGCAAGCTAGCATATCACAGAATGAATTATCATAGTTTCACAATGATTCATGCCATGTACAAATACATTTTTCAAGGTATTTAACAAATATAAATGCAACCCTTTAATCAAAACCCAAGTTTTATGTGACTATAACTTTGGCCACAAGGTCAAAGAAGCAGGGAAGCATGCTGCAAAATTAAGTGCCTTAGCGTCATAATTATTTATTCTAAGCATGAATAACACCCATATATATGAGTGTGTGTGTGTGTGTGCATGTGCAATTGATTTGTTTTTCACTCATAGTGACCTGAATAATTAACATTGGAACATAGGAAACCCTTGGCATCCAGCTGAGATTGCAAATTATTTTCAGTTTCACAGCTCTTGTTGAATGGTCAAAGAGCCAATATCTATGACCCATTCCTCCCAGTAAGACAGCTGAAGTATCCCTCAAGAGCCCCTTATTCGCTGCAAATCCACTGGTCCTAAAGCTTGGTTCCTTAAACCAAGAGAAAACAACTATCACCCTCCAAGCCAACCTCGCCACTGACAGCAGCTATGGTTACATGAAACCCCATCGAGTTCTAGGATTCCCCATCCAAAATCACCTCTTACAGGTGAAGATTGCTCCCGTAAGGTCATCAGTGTCCTTAGAAAACTCGTGTTTTGTTAATATTATCTGACTAGACTCTGTAAGTAGCATGGTTATGGTGAAAAAGCAAATTAATTAAGCAACAACTGCGTTTTACCAGACCCAGATGGACCTATGATAATTGCTTTGATAGAATTTGATGTGGTTTTCGTAGAATTAATCACGCTAGTCTATCCTTGCTTGCCAAGAATGCTTTACCAGCAACTTCATCAGCAGGACTAATACCTTTATCACGAATAACGTCAATAGCTTTCATCGATAACTGATTTGCAACAGGTATTGCTTTTGGGGCTATCCTTCTAAATAAACCCTGAACAACATCACAGAGTCCATCACCGTAAGTTGCTTTATAAAATGGCAATTGTGAATTTATCACCATGACCATTATGGGTCCACGTTGAACATTGTGTATAATCATCTTATTTGTTTTTTATTTATCTAATCACTGTGATAACTATCAACGATTTCATCAATGAGTTCCCAATATATACAATAACGTCGATGATACCACCTGTAAATAATCTTCTGCAAATATCAGTTGCTTCATTTTTAATTTCTGGATAATTATTTCCAGCAAGTGCTCCTCCAATCAGAACTTCTAGTCGTGCAATGTCATTGAGGACGCTGCTGGGGCATTTAGTAATAAGACTACTCCCCCTGGTACCTGTAGTAATACCACTTCCAAAAGATTATCCTGGGTCATAAAATTCTTCTTCTTTCTTTTTTCTTTTGTTTTTAGTTGATCTACTTTTGAAGAAAACCTCTTAAATCGGGATCATCCCTATTAATACCACCCTTATTATGACGAATTCAAAAGATCGTCTTACGATACTCAGTTTCAAACAATCCATGATAATCTGGTAACATATAAGACATATAATTAGCATCATCTGCAGTATATTTAGCTAGTAAATCATCATCCACATCTTTAATCTTTTCATAAACCCCAGGTCTAAATTTATCAATTAATTTTTGAACGAATGGAAGAATTTCTTTCTTTTGTATTTTCTACTGTTTTTGTTCTTTCCTTTGTTGTTTCAATTCTTCCCTTTTAGATGTTTCGCTTCTTCGTATTGACTATTTACTTTGGTCACCGTGCTGATGTACTCTATGTACGATGCCCTCTTTGTGTCGATTCGACTTTTATTAGTTTTAATTTTATAAATTACACCATCCCATTGGCTTAACCCGGAAGCGTATTTTTGATAAGGTAACGTTAACATGTTTTTTTCTATTTTCATAGCTTATAACAACAAAAACTGTAAATTTATTTGGATCAGTTTTATCAATTGCGATTAAAGCTTCTTTGGTAAATTTACCACATAATTCTGTGATTATTTCTTCACTGGTTTCTTTCTCTTTAGTAATAGGTTTGCTGGCTGATGCATTCGACCAGGAAGATCTTGTAAATTCCTTGATGTTTCTTCGGGGTTTTTTTCAAGTTGAAGAAAAAGAGGTTTAGTCATCTCAGTAACGGGTTTAAATAATTGTTGAGAACTTTCTGCAAAATCCAGCTGAGATTCTTGATGCACTTGTAATTTTTGCCTGACAGAATCCCTCACAGGAAGAAATTTTTTGATTACCTCTAGTCACTCTCAAGCTACCGGTAATTTAGCTGTGTAAGATTCCAATGCTGGTGCCATATTATCGATATAATATTTATTTAATTTACAGCAGCAGAGACGGTGGTTACAAAAACATTGTACCTGGGTAGGCTAAAAAATAAGCTACTCTGAAGAAATCTCAGTCATGTTTCATTTTATATGAAGCCTTATTTTTGTGAATAGACCCTCCTAAAAGTTGTGAGGTCCACCCTCTCTGCTGCTCACCAAGTATAAGCCATCACAAACCTGCATCAAGAAGCCTAAATTAGAAGTTATTGTGCAAATTAGTTTTGTTTTTCTTTCAGTCTCAATGACCTTGTCCCATCACCTTTTGACCCAAAATAAATAGGCCTCTTCTTACTTCAAATGCAAGCCCTTCACAAAATTTGGCCAATGTATTTGTTCCAGAACTAAAGTAATCATGCAGTTTTCTTCTTTCAATCACAGTGACCTTAACATTCGACCTTTTGACCAAAATCAACCAGCTTCTTTCTTATACAAAATTGCAACCCATCCACAATTGTTGGAGAAAGTATATGGTCAAGAACTGTAATTTTCATGCAGAAACCATACATGTGCCACAGAAAGCTTGACCAAATCATTAAACTTCTATCTGGGTTTATGTGTGAGCCATATTAACAGATTAGTTCAGTACTGTACAAAGGAATCAATGTTACTGTGTTATAACCATTTTTCTTCCTTCACTCACAATAACCTTTACATATCATGTTTTGACCCCAGATTTATTTATAGAGTAATTGGCAGTCATAGATCATGAAGAACTTGAGTTATTGAAGAGAAAGAAAATATAAAACAGATGGGGAGTCATGCAGATGTCATAACATTATATATTCTGTCTTAATATGGTTATATGTTCAGAAACTTACTTACCCCTTTCTTGTTTGTCTCTGCAAATTAAAATATTAGCATTAGTATTAGTATGCACTTCTTTGGGTGGGCTAAACTCTATTCACAGTATTAAGTTCGTGTTACTAATGACCAGCCATACACAAATTCAGATTTAAGAAATATTGACTACTTTAAAAGACATAAATGAGAAAACAATCTTAAAGAAAACTCTTTTCCATGATAACTAAATAGAAGTACTAAAGTGATATAAGACTGACATTAACTTTGCTTCTCTTTTTTCACAAGAAAATCTTTGTTCTTAAAATCTGCTTTAACAGCTATAATTATTGTCAACCACTGCAAGGCAGATTTGATGGGTAAAAGTCATAGGCTTTGAGTAACCTTGGAGTGACACTACAGTACTTATTACCACAATTAGATGCATAGTTTATGTTTCAGTGACTAGCTAAGCAGCAGAAGGGGCGAACTGTACAACTTTGTAGAGGCGTTGTTTCAGCAAACCAAGGCTTGTTCATAAATGCTTAATAGAAGCGTCGCTTCGGCAAACTAAGGCTTCCTCGAAATCAAAAAAAAAAAAGACGCCATGGTTGTTGTCGAGCCCCCTCTGCTGCTATGGCTTAACAATTTTTTTTACGATGAAAATCATTTATGATCTCACAAACAGACTAATTTGTAAAACCTTCCCTCGTAAATCAATTAGATTATTAGACTGGTCAGTGAGTCTGAAATTAATTCTCGTTAACGAATTATTATGACATCGCATATAGACCGGATTAGTTGGATCCTCAATTATTAGAAAACCCGGAGGAGCTGTTGGTGCAAATGAATATAAAATATATCCCTGCTGAGCTTGATTTGATCGCTCGAGATTTATTTGATAGCTTCCTACGATGGCATCACATACTAAATTCAATGCAATCATTGAGGATATATTCACATTTTGAGGAGCGATATTCCTGCCGCCTCCGTCTTGATCATTATTATGTTTGAGGATATTTGTCTGTTGTTTTGTGGTGGTAATTTTTTCCATGCGTCGTGGATTTTTTTAAAACCATCATCGATGGCATCATTGAGGGATTTTTTTTAGTTCTGGGATATTATATCCATGTAGTTTGAATGTGGGAATATCTTCTACGCGTATATTATATACTGTTGCAAACTCCGTTCTCGTTTTAGGATTATTGTCACCTAATACCTCTTGAACAATTCGCAAATGATATGTTTCCATGTCATCGATGGTTTTGTTACATGTTTCTACGACGCTAATAAATTCATCTCAGGTGAGAGTACCGGATTTAAGAGATATTAACAACAGCAAAAAATCATTATTCATCGCTGTGAAATTTTCACTGATTGTATTTGGTCGAATTGTGTAGTATCTATTAACCGGATTTTCTATTATTCCAGTGAAAACCTCCAACTTGGTGTATTCGCTATAACTTTTTACTGGATTATCAGGTTTTATCTTGTCGGTAATATAATCAGATTTTTGTGGTTCAGGTGGTATATTAACTGGTTCCTGTCCAGGTGGGATTTCAGGCCATCCTAATAAGGTTGTTATAGAATTCTGATAGATGTCTACGACATATCCAGGCGAGTTTATCTCAATGGCGGATGATAATGTTGGTTCATGAACCGTTATAGCGATTTTCGATTCTTTTCCAGCAATGGATTTTATTCTACACTGTAAGTCATTATTGATTTGTTCGATTTGGTATGATCTAGATGGTAGTGAAACGACGTTCCAGCCTGGAGTACCATCGGGTTTATTCTTATTCGAAAACACTAGTGAATTATTTGGTTGTTGACAGCCAAAAGGCGCTGATCTAATATTAGGCCAACTGTGATACACTCGTAGTTTCGCTAACGCTATTTCCTTCATGGGAATCGGAGTAGGGAAATTCACACTGAATTCAGGATTCATTGAAGTTATTGATATCATGCTGGTTTTCACCGGGTTTGTGTTCTCCACTATTCTTTGAAGTAGTTCTTGCGGTGTTGTCATTGTTATTATACTCTTTTTGTTGCTCTAATTTTGACATCGCGGAATCATAAACACATACTATCTCTGAGAACTCATTATCTGATATTAATGTGTCATCGAGTGACAATGATATCATTTAAGATAGTTGGGAGTACGCGGTTGACACAATATGGAATTTAATTATGTAATCTTGCAGTTTACGATGGTCGCATGATGATATTTTTTTTGTTATCATTGAAATAATTCCTGCGATTGTTGTCACCGTGGATATACAAATTGGAACAACTATCGGGGCAATCATTGTCAGTGGATACTATTGTGAATTGTTCAGTTGTTCCTTTGTCGATGATTGTTGATATCATATTGTTGACCACGGATGAACTCGTTGATGAATTATTAAATTGAATCATTGTTACTAGTGTTAATCAATAAATACCCTTGACGGTTGCAGTGATACTTAATTTGTCGTTTGTAGGTGTCCACGTAAATGATCCCCACTGAATCACATACACGTTATTTATGATATTTTTGAGTTCGTATGGGATTTTTATTTTTTCGAGTTTTTCAATCATTCTCGGTAGATTATCCTTGAAGACATCGTTTATTGTTGTAATATCATCTCGAAAAATTCTATTCGCTGATTAATCGCTGTTATTTCATCGAGTTTTGTGATAATATCATCAAGATCAATTTTAATATCATCGGGTTTAGCATTTTTATAACCAAATATCGTAATAATGGAGTCATCGGTCCTGTTAAAGCTTTTACGTAACGTAACAAATTGAGATACATGAGTGTCATACTCTGATCGCAATTTTGCCAAATTATCGATAGTGGTTTTTACGTGTATGATATGTAAATTAGGGTGTGAACGTTGAACACCAAAGAAATTATTTATCGGTGTTTCGATGGTATCAATTATATCTTTCAACAGCAAAAGGGGCGAATAGGAGAACTTTTTACAGGCATCGTTTCGGCAAACCAAGGCTTGTTCGAAAAAGCATCCATGGGCAAGAAAGAAAAGAAGCCATGGTCGTTGTCGAGCCCCCCTCTGCTGATATGGGTTAACAATTTTTTTGACCCAAATATTTTATCAAGTCTGATACGATATCTTGATCTAGGATCATGCAAATTGATCGTTACAAATCCATGTGGGATTGACTGAGCGTGACTAAAGAAATTTCTAAAGAGATTATAATCCATGTCGCCGTTGCATCAGGTCTGGTGAATATTTCGTAGCGTATGTGTGTCAACTCCATTGAATACAGCAAGAATATTGCAGTTATCTCTGATAACTTTTGGTATTTGAGTGTATCGTTGAGTGACCTATATCACGTCAGTGTTTTTATGCCTGCCTCTGGAAAATATCCTAGCGGGATTCTTTTGATTGTCTAACATCACATCATCATATACGACTAAATTGTTAATACTTCCATCAATATCATCAATGCTCGGTGCTTCATCGATATTGATTATAAACTCAATAATATCCTCATAGATTTCCGATTTTGCTTTCTTGTTAAAATCCTTTAACACCTCGTAACATCGCTGATCATCTACACTCGGGGCTATTAAATATAACTTGTCCCAATTCATCCATCTCGTTATTAAATTAAGTAGCAGTTGTGTCTTGCCACTTCCAGATGGTCAGATTATAATCATACGAATAGAATTTGGAAACGCAGCATGATGCTTAACTGGTTCTCTTGTTTTTGTTGCTAAAAATCAATTACATTCATGTTATTATAAATATATTATGGATCTATATTGTGTGAAATGCAAGAAGCGTACTGGCACAGATGACTTGACGACGATTACAACTAGCAATAACAGATCAGCACTTTCTGGTAAATGTGTACAATGCAGTACAAAGAAATTTAGACAGTTAAAATCAACCAATGAAATTCATTGTTTCAAAAAACCCATTGAGATCCGTAACTCTTTCATAAGCCGTATACATACCTGCACGAGTTATCTCCCTTGGTTATATACACATAGTGCAAAATGAAATCTATATGTCTGTTTGTTTGATTAGAATTTTTAACGTAGCTTTAACAATTTTTCAGTCATATCGCTACGATGTCTGCAGTGAGGCAGTTTATAGTGATGTCTAGCACTGAGACATCATGCCGCAGACATGTAGCATGATGTCTCACCCAGTCACATTATCCTGACACCAAGCCGACCAGTCCTAACACTAACCTCTTTATGCTGAGCATCAAGTGAGACATCTGTTAGTACCATTTTGTAAGTCTTTGGTATGACTCGGCCAGGGATCGAACCAACGACCTCCCGCTTCCGGGGCGCACGCTCTAACCACTAGGCCACCGGAGTGGTTATGAAATCTATTTGTAAATAAATTTAATTTTGTTCTTAAAACGCTTTGAAAAAGAAGATCGATATACCCTTTCTGCTACTCTTTGTACTGAGGGTATACAAATATCAAAATATCTACCCGCTTCATTCTTAGATTGAAATACTATTTCTTCATTAGTTGCAGTATTAAATGATTTTACAGGTGTCTTCCCAATTGATTTATCAGTACCAGTTTTCCCAGATGTAGTATTCTCACTCTGTGTAACAGCTCGCAAATTATCTAAAGAATTGTTCTTAGGGTTGGAATCAATGTGATCAATAACAAAACCATCCTTGATTAATCCATGGAAACACTCGTATGCAATTCTGTAATTTAGACGTATTTTCCCTCCAGCTCTAAACACCAAATACCCCATACCATTGTCCCACCCTACTGGGTTATTCAGTTTACGGTTTCTGACAATACCATCACGAGACGCTTCATAATTGCTGATCACGGGGTGTGGGTGAAATTCTTGGTTCATTTATATATAATACTATTTGTCTAATTTATTATTTAGTTGAATCAAACTTGAGAATCTTTCAATGTAGTCTTGAGGAGTTCTTATGATTTTGTCGTTGACGCTGTCAGGGATAGAACCTTTGATTGAGTTTTTGATTCTATTATCATAATAGCTCTTCTGCAACTCTCTATACCGCTTACCACCACAACCCAGACACTACTGCGATTTTCCTCTAAACCCTACCCCACATCGTAGGCAAGGGCCAGGGGATACACGGCGACAAAATATCGAAGTTGATATTCCTGGACAAAGTGAAAAGCAGAAATTAGTGTTAAATGATATTGTGCTGGTTGATATCAGAATCGTCGAAGATGCATTGTGCGCTGATAAATCCCCATAGACGCTAGGTTACGCAGCGACAATACACTCTTCACAGGGATTGAATATATCCGATACAATTGTTTGGATGGTAGATAATCACATCGAGTGGTCGAATTTAGTTTATCTTGCGGTGTCCAGAGTGCGAAGATTAAATCAGCTTCGACGAGTTGCTTTAGACTATAACGACACAACAATAAGTGATATTGTCAGCGATGATATAATCAGAAAAAACTCTCCGGCTATAAACAACAGAATAAAAAAAAATAATTGAGAATTTGACATTGATGCCGAATTAATAATCACACTAAAACAACAATAGAATAATCACTGCGTGAGTTGCAATTGTATAATGAGTTGGGAGTGGTCGAACAAAGACTCTCGCCAATTTACCGTAGATAGAAAAAATAGCAGCGTTGGTCATACCAGAGATAATGTGATGCTGACTTGTCTTGCATGCAACAGACGAAGAGGTGCTAGTGAAGACAACGTGGTGGTAATTGAGTATCCTCGGGTATCACTTGTAGTTGTTCAAGAGTAAATCATCGTTGAGGAGCAGTTGAATCCAACCTATAGATTGCTGGTCTACCCGTAGATTGTTTTATACTAGATATTTTTTCTACGGTGATACTCTAAATAGGATCAGTAGCTCTTTTTTTACCACCTTCAAGCTCTCCTGGTTCATATAAATATCTAACGGTGACATTGCCGAGTATTGGTTGTTTTGAAAAATCGTTTTGTGGTTTTACGGGTATATACTTTTTTTTAATCGCGTTGTTAGGTTTCATGTTGATTGTTCAAGTAATCTCATTATTCAACGCCGTAATTACGCCTGGTAATCTCTTAACCCATTCACGAGATCGTTTATCCTAAATAAATTCCTTCATGTATTTATATCCAAATAACCACCCAGCAACTGTCCGATTAAATCGTTCAACAATTGCCTGATCGCGATGTAGTGCAGTATGTCCTTGTCTGATAGTGACATTATGATTCTTCATCGTTGATAGAACCGGACCCTGAAATTCCTTGCCAGGATCAACTTGTAATATATTTGGCCAGTGCAGAGGACCCCTTCGATAAATCCTTTCAAACGCAGAAGCAACTTCAGTTGATGATTTTGTCTTTAGCGGTTCTGCTTGTTTGTATCGACTCGCAACATCAACTACGGTTAGCGCGTAGTTGTAAAAACCATCATGTGGCAGAAATAATATATCAGCTTGATGAACTTCATTTGGGACAGTCACATCAAAATGCGAGTAGTTAATTTGTTTAGGCAGTGGTAGATAAATTTGACATATCGCCTGTTTGGATAACCAATCCGCTGCAGTGGTATTTTTCAGCTTTGCGGCGCTAGCGAGCTTACCAATTGCTGCTTTACCCCTCCAGTATCCTTTTGGAGAATAATAAATAGATTCCATGTTGTTATTAATTACCAGCACCTAACATCAATTTACCTTTCATTGCCGATTTTACTAACCATGAAGCCAATTTTTCTTTGAAGGATTTATCAGTTATAGAATTCAACGCATGAATTAATTTCACATCTGCGAGATGTCTGTGTTGCAGATTGCTGCTTTTATAAGCAACATCATGAGCATGACACGCCTTATCAATAGCGTTTATTGGGTTCTCACCGGGTCGGGGTTGGTTTTGATCGAGTCTGATATTGAGTCTAGTCCCGGGTCCACAATAACTATACCCTGGAAGATGTTTTTCTCCTGGATACTTTGCCCATGGTGTTCCTGGTAATTTTACTAACTTGGCTGCAATATCACCTCCTCGTTTTTTTTTTAAATCCTTAGAAACAAATCTAAATTTCTTTGTACTACACTGTACACACTTACCAGAAAGTGCTGATCTGTTAGTGCTAGTTGTAATCGTCGTCAAGTCATATGTGCCAGTATGCTTCTTACATTTCACACAATATAGATCCATAATATATTTATAATAACATGAATGTAATTGATTATTCAGTTACCCGATGAAGGGAACCTATTAAACACCATGCGATGTTGCCGAATTCAATTAGAATGATTATAATCGGACCATATGGAAGTGGCAAGACACAACTGCTACTTAATTTGATAACGAGATGGATGAAATTGGATAAGTTGTATTTGGTAGCACCGAGTGTAGACGATCAGCGATGTTACGAGGTGTTAAAGGATTTTAACGAGAAAGCAAAATCGGAAATTGATGAAGATATTATTGAGTTTATCACCGATATCGATGAAGCATCGAGCATTGATGATATTGATGGAAGTATTAACAATTTAGTCGTATATGATGATGTGATGTTAGACAATCAAAAGAATCCCGCTAGGATATTTTCCAGAGGCAGGCACAAAAACACTGATGTGATATATGTCACTCAACGATACGCTCAAATACCAAAAGTTATTAGAGATAATTGCAATATTCTTGCTGTATTCAATGCAGTTGACACACATACGATACGAAATATTCACCAGACTTGGTGCGGTGGTGATATGGATTATAATCTCTTTAGAAATTTCTTTAGTCACGCTCAGTCAATCCCACATGGATTTGTAACAATCAATTTGCATGATCCTAGATCAAGATATCATATTGGACTTGATAAAATATTCGGTTGAAAAAAATAGCAGCAGAGAGGGTGTATCGGACAACATTTTTAGACAAGTTTTCACTGAAATCACGCTTAAAATCAATGAAACCAATGACATCAGACCCAAAAGTCAATGACATCAGGTCTCAAATATGTGTGTGTTTCATGGATTAGGTCCAAAAAAAAAATATGAAAAAATCAATGAAATTAATGAAATCAAAAACTTTTCAACTATTACATTTTTTTGGGAAAAAGGGACTACAACATCGTTGTCACTACCCTCTCTGCTGTTGGAACTTTCAGTTCAGGGTTAACCGAATATATGATCCAGTCCGATACGATATCGTGTTCGAGGGTCATGTAAATCACTACGACGAAAATCACTACGATTTCACAAACAGACTAATTTGTAAAACCTCCTCTTGTAAATCAATCAGATTATTAGACTGATCTGTGAGTTTGAAATTAATTTTGGTTAATGAATTATTATGACATCGCATATAGACTGGATTCACCGGGGACTCAATTATTAAAAACCCTGGAGGAGCTGTTGGTGCAAATGAATACAAAATATATCCCTGCTGAGCTTGATTTGATCGTTCTAAATTTATTTGATAGCTTCCTTCTATCACATCACATACTAAATTGAGCGCAATCACCGTTGAAATATTCACATTGAACGGAGCAATATGCCTGCCACCACCATCTGGGTCATTATTATGGGTCAGGATTTTTATTTCCGGTGATGTTGCTTTTTTCCACGCATCATGAATTATTTTAAAACCAATATCGATGGCATCACTGAGAGATTTTTGTAGTTCTGGTACGTTATATCCTGGTAGTTTGACTGTGGGTATATCCTTGACGGGGATGCCCTTGCCTCCTGCAAAAATTGTTCTTGTTGTAGGATTACTGTCACCTAATATCTCTTGAATAATTTGTGAATTAAATGTTTCCATGTCATTGATGATTTTGTTACATGTTTTTACGACACTGATAAATTCATCTCGGGTAAGAGAGCCGGATTTAAGGGGTATTAACAACAGTGAAAAATCATTATTCATTGCTGTGAAATTTTCAGCGATTTTAAGTTCGTTAACAAAAAGATATTTCCCTCCCTTATCTATAGTGCCAAGAGCAAAAAAGATGCTAGCAATACTGTAATCTATATAACTCTTTACTGGATTATCAGATTTTATCCTGTCTGTGATATAATCGGTTTTTTGAGGTTCTGGTAAATCAACGGTTTCCTCCCTTGGTGGTAATTCAGGCCATCCTAGTACGGTTCTTATTGAGCTTTGATAGATATCTACGACGTATTCTTCTGAGTTTATTTCAATGGCAGATGATAGTGTTGGTTCATGAACTGTTATAGCGATTTTTGACTCTACTCCAGTAATCGATTTTATTCTACGCGCGAATTCATTATTGATTTGTTCAATTTGATATGATCCGGTTGGTATGGGGTACCGTCGGGTTTATTCTTATTTGCAAATACCAGTGAATTATTCGGTTGTTGACCACCAAATGGTTTTGACCTAATATTTGGCCAACTGTGGTATACTCGTAATTTTGCTAGCGCTATCTCCTTCACTGGGACCGGAGAGGGGAAATTCACACTGAATTCTGGATTCGTTGAGGTTATTGAGATCATGCTTGTTTGTACTGGATTTGTGTTCTCCACTATTTGTTGAAGTAATTCCATCTGTGTTGTCATTGTTATTATATTCATGATGTATTTCTAATTTTGACATCGCAGAATCATATATATCTACCATCGCTGAAAACTCACTCTCTGATATAATTGTATCATCGAGCGATGACGATATCAATGAGGATAATTGCGAGTATGCAGTGGACACAACATGAAATTGAATTATGTAGTCTTGTAGTTTCCGTTGGCTGCATGAGGATATTTTTTTTGTGATTATTGAAATAATTCCAGCGATTGTTGTTGCCGCAGAAATGCAAATTGGAACAGCTATCGGAGCCATCATTGTCACTGAAGACAGTATAATACCAGCTCCGGTGATTACACCACTCACAGCGTACACAGTAACATCAATTGCGGTAATTCTCCTGCGATATTTTTTAATTTTCAATTCATACTCCTCAGACAAGGTTTTGAGTCTAGTTTGATACTCTCTGACCTGATCATAGCGATATTGAGATGATGAAATCATTTTTATTTTAAATATGCTAGTGTTTTCAATTACGATTTACTTAAATCCGCTACGAATTCCACATACCACGTTGTTGAGACCCTAACCAAATGTTTTTCAGTAGATTTGATTGTGAACTTTTCAGTTGTATTCTTGTCGATGATCGTTGAAATCGTATTATTGACCCCGGATGAACTGGACGATGAAATCTCAAATTGAGACAATGGTGTTACTAGTGTTAATCGATAAATACCCTTAACGGTTGCAGTGATATCTAATTTGTTGTTTGTAGGTGTCCACTCAAATGATCCGTGTTGGATCGTGTATACTAAGTTGTTGGTTTTCTCATGAGGAATTTTTGTTTTTTCAATGACTGTTATCATCCTCGTTGCATCTCCTTTGATGTCTTCGATGAAAGTTTTCGTCTCATCAATGGATTTTTTAATATCAGGGAGTTTTAGTTCAATTTTATCTAACGGGGTTCCAATAAATTTATCAATGATATTTCTACGAAATGATATAAACTGTTTTATGTGTTCTTCAATTCTAGATTCAAGTGTTGCTAGTACAACCACAGAATTGTTTAACTCGTCGTTGAGAGTTTTTAATCGATCTGTAATCGTCGAAACGAGTACACCTGGTTTGAGTTTACCCTGATCGGAAAATAACGCAACGGTGTTCTCGATTGCATTTTGTTGTTTAACTAAAATATCATCCAGAGAGATATTACTGGTTTTCAATTTACCCTGATCGGAAAATAGCGCAACTGTGTTCTCGATTGCGTTTTGTTGTTTAACTAAAATATCATCCAGAGAGATATTACTGGTTTTCAATTTACCCTGATCGGAAAATAGCGCAACTGTGTTCTCGATTGCGTTTTGTTGTTTAACTAAAATATCATCCAGAGAAATATTACTAGATTTCAATTTACCCTGGCGATCTTGAAATACAACTATTTCATTGGGTTCAACACTTTCTAAATTCAACGTCTCAGCTATTTCATCTTTAATTTTTTTTGTTATATCCTTGATAGAATCAGGGGTTGCAGTGTCATCGGGTTTGGGTTTCAGAGGTCTTCCCCAAATATCAATCATGTTATTGTAAAACTCTTTCTCTCTCTAAAAAGCGATTGCTGGTGTAGTCATTTACGACAATATGTGGTGGTTTTCCCCTTGGGTTACCCAAGGAGTTAGAAATAGCGTCAAGGACATTTAATACTTCACTGCCGCATATTGGTGGGTCATTGATTTGTTGTGTTGGTAGCGTAGAATACCAAGTCTTCATTGGAAGGATTTTTATATACCGCATAAACTCTTTTGGTGGGGCTAATCCATATGAATCAAAATAGACAATCCCACGTGGATCAATAGCGTATGCAACCCAGTGAGTTCCAGGTCCGGTGCTGTTATCGAGATTAATAATACCTGTTTCAGTTTTGTTTGGTTGATGTGGTAATTGATCTTTCATAAAAACACCTCTGAAATTTTTAATCACTAGTTTGTTAGCAGCATCCATTAAATCAAAATTGGACATTGGAACCATAGATTTCTGAATTAATAAACCGTTCCTGGTAGTCTCAGGCCTTTTCCGCTGTACCAAGAATACGGGGTTCCTGGTAGTCTTAGACCCTTTCCGCTGTACCACGAATACGGGGTTCCTGGTAGTCTTAGACCCAATCCTTGAACGGATCGTCTCTTTTTTTTATATCCTTGTCCAGTTGCCTTTTTCAACGCCATTCCTGCTGCAGTACCAACGGCTCCTAACGCCGCTGCTTTAGCCACCGCTGGGGCTGCTGCTGCAATCAATGCTGGTAACGCAGCAAACAATGGAAATATACCACCCGTTTTCATCATATTTTTAATAGCAGCCGCAGAGAGAGTAATCTGAACTCCCTTTTTATCCTTGAAAGCATCATTGAAATGTTTCACCTGACGAGTTGTCAGCGATAATTTATTTTCACCACCAGTCATTTGATTAGGTTTCAACGTGATTGTGGTTCCACATTTTTTAGCCGATTCTGATTGCAATTTTTTGATTTGACCAGGAGTTAACGCAACACTAATAACACTATATGACATTATATATAATTGATTGATTCTAATTCAATGAAAAATCGTTCAAAGATTTTCTACTGGGGCATCTACCACTCTCATTCTTCCACCAACACCTTCGAGTAGCATTGATTTATCACTGAGAATGACAGCAACCGCTCTATAATCAGCAGCACCAACAGGACGATTCACATTAGCTCTAAAGTGAATATCAACAACTGACTGTCTTGTCAAATCGAGATGTTCCAGTGAGAAGTAGTAGATCGGATACAGATTCTTAAAATCAAATTGTGATATTTGCAAACCAGTATCGACATTTTGATCGCGTGCCATAAATGACAACAGACGATGATAAACTCGTGCAATATGATTTTCTGTGTAATTAAGTTGTATATCCTCAGATGGTTCCTGCTGGCCGTTTATTCTCAGTGAGACGTCTTTCACACCTAATTGATCAAATATCATATGACTGAAGATTTGATTGCCAACTCGTGTGTTATCTTGGAACGCAATAAATATATGACGTGGCGCAGAAACGCCTTGTTTTGATGCTAGGTTCCAAGTGAATAACCCGTTGATATTTGATTGCTTCACATCTGTACTCACGGTTAGCCAACTCAACAACGACTTTCCTCCTTGGTCCATAAATGATAGTAGTCGTTGTTCTGCGGTGATTGCTGGAGTCAACACTGGCATCCACAATGATATTTTTGTTAAATTGACTTTACCGGCATCATCATTTATATGTGCTGCAGCTGGGTTTGCTGGAATCCTCCAAATTGCGTCGTTATCATCACTCTTTCGTACAAGCGATACTGTATGCTTCGCCCCGTAGATAACTTTTCTGACGTTTCTACAGAATCCAAAAATATGATGCAGTGGAATCGCACATGAAAATGGTTTACGCCCTACTCCCAACATTGCGTTTCGTGTTGCAGCTCCTAGATTGAAATTAACATCGTTGTTTATAATCATATCTTCGGCATCAATATTAGCGGTGCCAGCATTATTCTTTGGTCGTCTTACAACAAATGGATTTCCACCAGCGGTATTCTTACCATCTTTTGCAAACATCATAGATGGACCCGCTGATCTTGTATAATCATCAGAATATCTCGCTAACCCGATTATTGTTGTAGCCACATCAACATCACGATCTATGGACTCAATTTCTTTTCCATCAATGAGATATCTAGCACTCTCAAATAGCGCCATAATACCATTATTGACAAAACCGACTTGAGTACCATCTGGATACGGTGCTCCAGCAGCTGTTACAATTTCTCCTTCTACTTCAATAAATGCTTCAGCGGGTAGAAAGTATTTACTGGTATCATGGACTTGAAGATCAATTCTTGCTCGACTAGTTGGGTCTATGGCATGATAGGCGTAATATTGATAATCGCGTACAGAATCATCCTTGCCAACTGGGGCGTCTATATCAAATGCTGGATCAGATGATTTTTTGAACATTTTATTCTATTTATCAGAGTCTAAATAGTGAAATCGTAAAAGATTTTTCCATTTTCATCGACGTAGTTTTTTAAGGCCACTTCCTGCTATCATGTTTGCAATATTGCTTTGGTCTCCTTGATTTACCATCGACGCTAGTTTTTCATCTACTGCGTTATTTATTATTTTACTAACACTTGCAGGCATTTCTTCTGTAGACGGTAACGGTTTCTTTTTTCGTCCCACTAATGATGTTATTTTATCCTTCGCAGTTGAAAACGCTTTCCCGGCAAGATTTCCAACAGTACTGATACCCTTATCACGAATAACATCAATGGCTTTCATTGATAACTGTTTAGCTAACGGCATCACTTTGGGGGCCATTCTTGAAAAGAATCCTAAAATGGTATTGCCGAGGCCATCTCCGTAGTATGCTCTATAAACTGGAAACCGTGAATTAACTACATAGACGGGGGTTGGTTTATCATGATTGTAATGGATGATCATTATTATAAAAACAATAGTGTTTTCAATTGTTATTTAATCACTATGATACCCATTTGCTAACTCGTCAATGAAATCTCGATAAGTTTTGATATCCATGATACCACCGGCAAATAATCGTCTACAAATATCAGCTGCTTCATTAATTATTTCCGGTGAATTATTTCCAGCTCGTTTTCCTCCGATGAGAACATCTAATCGTGATATATCATTGATAACGCTATCAGGACAAATGTTTCCAATCCTTGGATTTCCTAATCCACTTCCGCTATAACCAGCTGCTTCATCTAGTTTTTCTAAATCCGTAGTTTGTAAATAATCATCATCATCATCATCATCATCAGGTGGTAGTTGTTGTTTTTTTTGTCTTCTTGTTTGTCTACGTGTTGGTGTTTGACGTTTTAGTTCTTGCCGTTCTTCTATTTCTCGTTGTCGTTCTTCTATTTGTTCTCTTTTATAATTACTAATTCCCTTTTTAAATTCCTTGTATCCTATCTCATCCTTATTCAAACGACCAATCCCTTTATTTAGTTTATACAAATTATCAAACCAATCATTACTTGATATTCTATCATTCTTATACTCGTCCTTTAAAAAATCTTTTTTTGAATTATAGCTTTGAGCAGCAAAATTACCAAAGGCTTGATAATCCTTTGATTTCAATAAACTAGGTTTTTTTATTAATATTTTAGCATGATCAGTAAATTTATTCAACAGAGAAACAGTCGTTTTTTTCGGATCAGTTTTTTCAGTTTGTTCAGTTTTCGCTGCTAGTTTTTCAAGCTCACCAATAACAGATTTCCCCGTCTCGGGACCATCTCCCAGTAAAGCACGCTCTACTCCTTTCGTTGCTGTGGTTACTGGTTTAAACAATTCTTCAGACCCCAGAGCAAAATCAGTTTGTAAACTCTGTCGTTGTTGCAGTTTATTTCTTACAGAGTCACGAATTGGTACAAATCTCCTGATTGCATCCAGTCGTTCACGAGCCAATCGGGTTGTTAATGCTTCATTGACCATTATTTGAAATCGCAAACTATTTTTCAATTGTAAAACACTTTCTCCACTTTTGACATGTCGGATGATTTTTGATACGGTCATGGAAGTGTTATTTCATTCTATAACAGCTTCTATCATTGATGAGGAAAGTGTGGAAATTGTATATAAAATAATTAATACCACAGTTTCCTCACTTTTGTTACATGTCGGATGATTTTTGATACGGTCATGGAAGTGTTATTTGATTGTTTTGACAGCTCTATCATTGATGTTGAAAGTGTCATAATTGTATATAAAATAAATAATACTGACAGTTTCAACATTCTAGTTTTGACCAATCTGACACATCCTCCATCGAATTTTGACATCCCCTTGAGGGTCGGCTAAAAAAAATGATAAATAATCGGGCAATCAAAAAATGATAAGAGTCGGGCAATCAATGGTCGGGCAATCAAAATTGTTCATTTTCTTGAATTAATGCTCGTAGGTTTCTAATTTTAGAGTTGACTTCTTTTTTCAATTCGTATTCGTTACCTAATTCTTTTCGTATTCCCTCTACGATAGCATACAACGGGACGAACACACTGATGTCACTGGAAAATGAAAGAGAGTCCTTAATAGAATTCTGAATTTTTTTGATGAGTGCATATTTCTTGGGTAGCATATATTTGTTAGTGCTAACTCCGTATTCAATATCCTGAAAATCAGACACAATTTGGTCAGGATTTAATCCATCTGATAGTTTGATATCCTGATTTTTCAATTTTGCTATTTCAACTATGATGCTATTCATGTTTTCAGAATTCATTATTCTATAAGTATGACATATCTCTAATTGGAAATTATGACGCATTAGACATAACTAAATTGAACTTTTTGCCCCGTCTTTTTTGAAATAGCCGATCGATAAATCCCCCCTGCAACTTTTTGTACAGAAGTCGGACAGATATTGAAATATTTTCCGGCTTCATATAATGATTGAAATATTTTTTCTTCGTTCAAAGATTTTACTGGTCTCTTCCAAACCGTTTTGCAAGTGCCAGCTCTTCCTCGTTTGGAATTCTCACTCAGTGTGATAGCCTGCAGATTTGATACAGAATTATTCTTTGGATTAGAATCCTTGTGATAAATAACAAAACCATTCTCGATCAATCCATAATGACATTCATACACGAAACGATGATTGAGATAAGTTTTCTTTTCTTTTCCCTCCCTAACAGTAAACCTCAAATACCCTTGATTACTCACAAAACCGACCGGTTTCTTCATTCTACAGTGTCTTACAACACCATCACTGGATGCTTCATATTTTGTAATCACTGGATGTGGTCTGAATTCTTGGTCCATATATACTATTCTATTGTTTGTCTAATTCAGTGTTTGGTTCAATAATTACATCACTGGAAAATCTTTCGATATAGTCTTGCGGGGTTCTTATGATTTTATCCTTGATGTTGTCAGGGTCAAAGACCTTTTCAGGGTCAAAATTTCTGATAGATTGTCCATTTTTTATTCTTTTATCATAATAACGCTTCAATTCCCTATATCGCTTACCACCACAATCACTACACAATTGTGATCTTCCCTTAACCCCAACCCCACATCGAATACAGGGTAACGGACCAAGACTTCCACGTCGAAAACTTTGCATATGATACCTACAGTACTCATTTTTTCTGCATGATTTGTTACACGGGGTTACATTTCCCATCATGAGCCATTTGCAGTGATTCATTATACATAAAACTTTCATTTAAATGTTTGTTTTGTATATAGCATGAAGGAGTTCAAGAGATTGACTTCGACAAATGCTAAATTCAATGCTGATAGAGAGTTCAAGAGATTATTGAAAATCAATCCTAGATTTAATCTCGATAGACCAAAAAAACGTCAAAAACGTCCAAGAGACGGAAACATGAAAGAATTCAAGAGATTATTGAAAATCAATCCTAGATTTAATCTCGATCGACCAAAAAAACGTCCAATAGACGGAAACAAACGTAACAAACGTCCAAGAGACGGAAACATGAAAGAGTTTAAGAGATTATTGAAAATCAATCCTAAATTTAATATCGATAGACCCAAAAAGCGTAACAAACGCACAATAGACGGAAACATGAAAGAGTTTAAGAGATTATTAAAAATCAATCCTAGATTTAATCGTGATAGACCCAAAAAACGTAACAAACGTCCAAGAGACGGAAACATGAGATCACCATGGAAGGATGCTCAATTCAATCTTGATATAGTTTCTAATACACCCAAGAATAAAATTCTTGATAAACCCATCAGAGACTGTTTTAATGAATTCAAGCGTGATGGAGCATCTTATTGTTGGTCAACATTTCGAATTGATGGTGTTGTTGACGCTACCATGAATGATGAAAAGGCAGCAGTGATCATTTCACGTGTTGGGGAAAAAAGTCATTTTTTCCGAATCAAATTCATTATCCGTGAAAATGGCAAATGGATTATTAAGGATAAATTTGAACCCATTCTCAAGGGCAAAAAAACTGTCACCGTGAATCAGGATTCCAAACCGGGAATTTTGACTGGAATTGATAAACCCTACTACGAAAGATCTTATCCTGTCACAGCAGTTGTTTACGGGATCTATCCGCTCAATGAAAAACCTGATATTTCAAAACTAGCACCCATGAAATATTCGACAGGGCTCAATTGTGTAGCAGAACGAATAATAGAACACTTCACAAATGCATCCCGGGGGAATAAACTCACTGATCTAAGACGAAAAAAAATAACCGAGTGGGAGTTCACGGTAAAAGAGCATGGAGCAACAATTCAGGATATAGCCAAATTAGAAACATCATTAAGATTTCCAATATCGGTAAGAACAATCACCGGTGAAGTATTATACGAATCGAAATATCAATCAAAAGGAACCCCCATTGAAATTATTGATCATAACGCGCACGCGTGGTCATCTGCAGTAACAATATTTCCACGGGATAGAACCGTAAAATATCTATCCCCAGCAGGGTTGGGACCTGAAGAATGTTTTACCGAGCAGAAATTATTTGATGCTATTTACCATTTGAGTAAAAACGATCCTGTGTCAGCGTGGCTATTTCATAGTAATTCAGACGAAGAATGCAGATTTGATCAGTTTGTAAGACCCAACGGAGAATTATACCGTACTGAAGAACTGCAGAATCAAATGAAACAACTAGCTAGTGAGTTTTCTGAGGACGGAGAAGAAGACGATCAATTATTAGCAAACTGTTTCACAGTACCATCCATTGCAGCACATTTTGCTAGAAAGAAAAACGCGTGGAAACCAACACGAAGTGAGTTTTTATCAGATGTCAAATTGTCCTGTCTTGAATACGGCCACGGCGGATTATGGAACAGAAAATACACCTCTGATTCCGTTATTTCAGTTGATATGATTGCATGTTATCCAGGAAGTTTTCTTGGGTATGGAGAGTGTGAGAAATATTTCAAACGATTTGGACACCCTACACACGAAATGACCCGCGTTGCTATTAATGGACCACTTCCTGATTTTGATTTAACCGGATTCGCTTGTGTGGTATCATTTGAAATGGCTACAGGACTTCATCCGTGTAGTTATCTTTGGATTGGTAAACACATGTCTGAAAAACACTGGATGCCAATAGTGTTATTACGGTATATGCTTGATTGTAAGATGTTAAAATCATTAATTGTCAGTGAAGCAATTATATCCTATCGGGCACAGAAATCAGTCTGGTTACCACAACCTGATCTAGAAAAAATAATTAGCGAAGAGCGAAAACTGTTTCCTGATTTTAATGAACAACAAATCATGGATTGGTCCCAACAGTTATTTGAAATCAGAAACAATGAAGCAAAAAATCTTGGACGAAGAATAATCGGTAAATTTACCCAAGGTGGCAAAGATGATAATACGAAATATTCTTCACGATTGATTATAGACAACGCTGAATACGATTTTGTAATGGCGGATTTAACGAATAAGGGCCTATATGTCAATCGTAAGGACGCATTTATGTCCGATGGAACCAAATTGGGTACAATTGTTACCTACAATGATGGATACCATCCGCAGTACACACACTTAAGAGCTTCTATGCTCGGTTATGCTTCTATCAATCTGTTTTCAATGATCAATAGATTTCCTACCACCGCAGTTAGAGTTGCTACTGATTCATTTTACATAAATAGCAAAATGGCTGATTTTAAGGCTACTGGCAACGAGAAATGGGGATCATGGAGAATTAAGAAAGAAATGATTCATGATTATATTCCATCAGCAGATGTTACCATTGAAAATAATTACTTAGAAAGCAATCAGTGTTCAGAATTTTCTAGTGCACCACCGATTTCTGATCCAATATGCCTGTATAAAACAGTTTATTTAAACGGTTGTGGCGGGTCAGGAAAAACAACCCGGGTAATTGAGTTATTCCGTCGTGGAAACGCTAGCGTTTCTAACATGATTGTGCTAACACCAACTCATAGACTTGCAAGAGAAATGATACAGAGAGGGGTAAATGCTTGCACTTATCACAGCTTTTTCCGATGGAAGGGAGATAAATGGACTCCTGAGCGCATGGGAGAGAAATTTATTCCTGAAATTATCATTTGGGATGAAATAGACACAGTGTCAGAAGATGTCTTAAAAATATTTCTTGAGTGGTTGTTATTGAAGAATACAAAAGTCGTCATGTGCGGTGATCACGGCCAACCTCCACCATTTGTCGGTGCATCTCCCCATGAATGGCTAAAGGGTTTTGTAGACTATTATGAAGAAATTGATACTGATCATAGATCACTTGATAATGAATTAAAAGAATTGAAGAAACTAATTAGATTACAACCGGATAGAATCCAGTGTGAAATAGCCCGTGAAATAATTTCGGAAACTCCCATGAATGAGTTTTGGGAAATGTGGAGACCAAACGATTTAATCATTGCAAGTAGAAAAATAGTCAGGGACACACTTCAGATGAAGTTATTTGAATTGCATAAACAAAAATTTGCAACACTTCCAGTGCCCCTTTGTTATAGGCCATCGGATACGCGAAAACAGAATATTGAAGTTGATATTCCAGGACAAAGTCAAAAACAGAATTTAGTATTAAATGATATTGTGCTGGTTGATATCAATGTTGTTGAAGATGCATTGCGTGCTAATAAATCCCCGTGGACGCTAGGTTATGCAGCAACAATACACTCTTCACAGGGATTGACTATATCGGATACAACTCTTTGGATGGTAGATAATCGCATAGAATGGTCGAATTTAGTCTATCTCGCAGTGTCTAGAGTACGAAAAATAAATCAACTTCGAAGAATTGTCCTGACAGAGTCAGGCGATGATGAAATCATTGGCGATGATGAAATCATTGGTGATGATAATGATATTATTGATAAAAAACTCTCCGGTTACAAACAACAGGACAAAAAAAAACAACGAGAATTCGATATTGATGCTGAATTAATAATCACTTTGAAGAAACAACAGAATAATCACTGCGCAAGTTGCAATTGTATAATGCGTTGGCAGTATTCGGATAAGGATCCTCGCCAATTCACCGTAGACAGAAAAAATAACAATCTCGGTCATGTCAGAAATAATGTGATGTTGACTTGTCTTGAGTGCAATAGACGCAAGGGTGCTAGTTAAGCCAATGGGGTGGCAATTGAGTATCCTCGGGTATCACTTGTAATTGTTGTCTAGTAAAACCCCGTTGAGGGGCAGTTGAATCCAGTTTATAGATTGGAGGTCTACCCGTAGATCGTGTTATACTAGATATCTTATGCGTAGTGACGCTCCAAATAGGATCAGTAGCCCTTTTTCTATCTCCTTCAAGCTCTCCTGGTTCGTATAAGTACCTCACAATGACATTACTACCAAGAATTGGTTCTTTGAAATCTTTTTGTGGTTTTTCAGGTATCGACTTCTTTTTAATCGCGTTGATAGGTTTCATGTTGATGGTTCTAGTAATCTCGTTATTCAGTGCGGTAACTACACCTGGTAATCTCTTAACCCATACACGGGATCTTTTTTCTTGGATGAATTCTTTTGCATATTGATATCCAAATAACCGCTCAGCAAGGGTTTTATTAAATCGTTCTACAATGGCCTGATCACGATGCAGTGCAGTATGCCCTCGTCTGATAGCGACATTGTGATATTTCATTGTAGATAACACTGCACCCTGAAATTCCTTGCCCGGGTCAACTTGTAACAGATTTGGCCAGTGCAGAGGACCTCGTCGATAAATCCTTTCAAATGCAGAAGCGACTTCAGTGGCCGATTTTGTTTTTAACGGTTCTGCTTCTTTGTATCGACTTGCAATATCAACTACAGTTAACGCATATTTGTAGCCACGATCATGTGGCAGAAATAATAGATCAGCCTGATGAACTTCATTGGGTCCGGTTACATCAAAATGCGAGAATTGAATTTGTTTAGGCGGTGGTAGATAAATTTGCCATAGTGCCTGTTTGGATAACCAATGAGCCGCAGTGGTTTTTCTCACTTTTGCGGCGCTAGCGAGTTTACTGATTGCAGCGTTACCCTTCCAGTATCCTCTTGGGGAATAATAAATAGATTCCATGTTGTTATTAATTACCAGCACCTAACATCAATTTACTTTTCATAGCCGATTTTATCAAAAAGGAAGCCAATTTTTCTTTGAAAGATTTATCAGAAATAGCATTTAACGCATGAATTAATTTCACATCTGCTAGATGCCTGTGCTGCAAATTGCTGCTTTTATAAGATACATCATGAAGGTGACAGGCCTTATCAATAACGTTTATTGGTTCCTCACCGGGTCGGGGCTGATTTTGATCATTGAGTCTGATATCAAGTCTTGTTCCCGGTCCACAATAACTATACCCTGGAAGGTGTTTTTCTCCGGGGTATTTTGCCCATGGGGTTCCAGGGAGTTTTGCTAATTTGGCAGCGATATCACCTCCTCGTTTTTTTTTAAAGGTTCCTTGGGTTCCTTGGGTTTAGAAACAAATCTAAATTTCTTTGTACTACACTGTACGCATTTACCAGAAAGCGCTGATCGGTTATTTTTAGTTGTAATCGTCGTCAAGTCATCTGTGCCAGTACGCGCCTTACACTTCACGCAATATAGATCCATAATTTATGTATAGAGATATGAATATAATTGATTTTTCAGCGACTAAAACAAGAGAACCAGTGAAGCATCATGCAGCGCTACCAAACTCTATCCGCGCAATTATAATCGGGCCATCTGGATCCGGCAAGACGCAATTGTTGCTCAATTTAATAATGAGATGGATGAAGTGGGATAAGTTGTATTTAATTGCCCCTAGCGTAGACGACCAACGATGCTATGAAGTGCTAAAAGATTTTAATGAAAACGCTTCAGAGATTGCCGGCGAGGATGTTATTGAATTTATAACCGATATTGACGAGGCGCCATCCGTGAATGACCTCGATGGAAGTATCAACAATTTAGTTGTTTACGACGATGTCATGTTAGATAATCAAAAAAATCCTGCTAGAATATTTTCCAGAGGCAGGCATAAAAACACGGACGTGATCTATGTCACTCAACGCTACACTCAGATTCCAAAAGTGATTAGAGATAACTGTAATATGCTTGCTGTATTCAACGGCGTTGATACACATACGCTACGAAATATTTGGCAGACATGGTGTTCTGATATGGACTTCAATCAATTTAGAAATTTCTTTAGTCATGCTCAGTCTACCCCCCACGGATTTGTAACAATAAATTTACATGACCCTCGAACACGATATCGTATCGGACTGGATCAAATATTCGGTTAACCCTGAACTGAAAGTTCCAACAGCAGAGAGGGTAGTGACAACGATGTTGTAGTCCCTTTTTCCCAAAAAAATGTAATAGTTGAAAAGTTTTTGATTTCATTAATTTCATTGATTTTTTCATATTTTTTTTTTGGACCTAATCCATGAAACACACACATATTTGAGACCTGATGTCATTGACTTTTGGGTCTGATGTCATTGGTTTCATTGATTTTAAGCGTGATTTCAGTGAAAACTTGTCTAAAAATGTTGTCCGATACACCCTCTCTGCTGCTAAAATTGTTAACCTATATCAGCAGAGGGGGGGGGGGGGGGGCGCGACAACGACCATGGCATCTTTTTCTTGTCGATTCTGTTTTGCCAAATGGACGCTTCTATTAAGCATTTACGAACAAGCCTTGGTTTCCCAAAACGACGCCTCTACAAAGTTGTACAGTTCTCCCCCTCTGCTGCTAGCTACTACAAATGCACTCATATTAAATCCTTCCAATCCACTTATCTAATTTATATGCTCATTCGCATTTGCAATATACATTTCATCTGTTGATGACAACCTATATCAACATGAAATGTAAAGTCATCATATGGAAAGTTTACCACAAAAAAAACACATTTACTCTTACTTCTAACTGCAATAGTCAGAAAGCTTCTATGTAGCTAAGATGTATACTGCATGGAAAAATGTATGTGTGCATGAAGACATGAATACGTTTATTAGTTGTTGTTGTTGTTGTAGGGCTTAATGCCATTTTTCAGCACACGATAGGTTATATATGACCGCCAGTATTAATGATGAAGGAAGAACCTGGGAAAACCCGCGGGAAGAACCACCGACCCACGAGAAGCTACTGGCAAGCTTTCTCACATGCCTACATTGTCCGAATCTAAGACTCGAACCCACGCAGACAGAGGTGAGATGGCAGTGATCCGTAATGGACAGCGCTTTAGACCACTCGGCCACTCGGGGCCCCACTTTTATTAGTAAAGTATAACATGTAGTTCACAGTGCCTTACTTTGATAATAAGAATGTAGTACTATTAGATATGCATCCATTTATCAATATTCATTAGTCTAGCATACAATAAGATCCAAACAAATCAACTTCAAACACAAACTATCAACATTCTGAAACATGAAATATAGGTCACAGAGACCTCTTTTTGCATTAACATTATAGTCCTAATCAAGATATACTGCCTCTAAAAGATTCAAAAGTCTACGTATGAGAACCTGTATTCAGCATGTCAAAACCTTGTGTGGTCATGAGTGATGCACAAAACCTCAATCAAAGCAAATAAAAGAATAACACTGTCACAACAAGTTTCTTTTCTTTAAGGATTTGCAAGGAGCATTACCAGAGATGCCTATATCATCAATGTCAAGGTTAAAGCATGAATAGGGTTGAACAATTAAAATCAAGCCAAAATATAACCAAAGCCAATAATGTGCATAGGGATCTTCTTCTGTAAGGAGTGAGTAGTATTCACCAAGTTTTATTCTTCCAGATCAGATTGGATGTTTGTAACATGCACGAAACCTGTGTGGTCATGAGCTAAATGCAAAACTTCGCCTAAGTCAATGAAATGTGAAACTGAAGCCTTTGAGGTACCAGATTGTTTTTTTTTTAAATTGGGGTCCCTATGGGAAAATGCAGACCACCTGAGGTAAATGCTGGACGGTGTTAAAAGACAGGAAATTCTTTGTTCAGCCCATGAAACTCCCTTAGCTGGTAATTTTGGAAGACAACAGGACTTATTATAAAATCAAGAATCATTCTTATTGGCTGAAACTTCAAAATTATGTTTCCAAATTCTGTAGATCTTATCATACTTGACAAATGGCAGGTTTTACTCCTTATGAATTAGTTTTTGGATAATGTACTGTCTGTGGACAATTGATGTTCTTAAAAGAGAAACTTCTTACAACAGAGGATTCTGAGATTAATTTTCTTGATTACATCTCTGATTTTAAATATAAGCTGTCAAAAGCTTGAAAAATAGCTATAAACAGATTTCACTCTACAAAACTGAAAATGAAATTAAAGTATGACAAGGAAATAACTTTTCAGCCTTTGGTGATAAAAGTCCTGGCTCTCTTACCCATACCTAAAAATCCTCTTCTGGCTAGCTGTGGTCCTTATACAGTTAGAAAGAAACTTCTTAAGTGACTTAAATTATATAACTACCACTCCTGGGAGGTGGAAATGGAAACAACTCTGCCATATAAATGTTAAAGGGGTATGTTTATAGAGATATGATAATGAGGGGGGGGGTAAAACTAACTTTAAAAACCTAAAGTTTACCTGTTGTAAAACTACAGTTATTGCATAGCTTCTACTTCTCCCGAGGTGAAAATAATCAGACTGAATAACAAAATGTGGTTTTCACAATAATGTAGTAGTATGAAAGTGGGCATTTTGCCTTTTTTTCTTCCCCTTAGATTAATTCTGTCCATCAAGATCTATCCCTCACCACATCAGCCATTTCGTGGATCAAGTAACATACCAAAGCCAAATTGGTTTATGCCATCATTGGTTATAAACAAAAAAGAATTGATAATTATCATTTTGAATTGGCAATTCTGATGGCATTATATCAGGTCGTTGCCAATCAAGACTTGACCCCAAAAAATTGGCGACACCTGGGTAAACTCAGCTTTCATATCAAATTTCCTGTGCAGCTTACCAAAGCCACACTGAAGAAATCTGAATCACTTAACTCGGGTATCCCCATTAATGTGTTCAGTTATTACAAAAGCTTTTATCTGTTGGCACTATCTCCCCAAGGACAGAACTGCTGAACCCAATTTGATTTCTTGTTGCTATTAGTGAAATGAAATAAACCAAATCAACATCACACTAGTCATGGATAAAGAATCTTGCTTGACTGCTTAACCAATACAGCAATCATCACGGTAAAAAAAAAAATCCATGCATGCAAATATTTAAGACTCAAGAACTGCTCAACACTCATGATTGTAGCAGTGAAAAACCACAGCACACAATTATGCCCAAGTCTGATAAAACAAAAAGTCAAATGTACTGCATAGTACAATGAAATATGAAAGTTCTATATATCATCTATGCGGATTTTGAATGCTTGAATGTTTCAGTAGAAAGCTATGTGCAAACAAAGACACAAATGTGCCAGATATCAATCAAACAGTGCAAGTCACTGAACAAATTCCATGTGGGTTTTTGGTTATGTAGTAGTTTGATTTGATGGAAAAACATAGCCACCAGTCCTTTATTATGCCCATAGTGTACACTTGCTAAACACACCTGAGGTATATTTCTGATTGACCAAAGTCACAGCAAAATGGATTTGACAGCAACTCGATTCACCAGCTGCTGCAATTAAGACATTTAACATTCATGAATTTTATACAGCCACTCATTGCTGGATTTATAAAAAGCTTTAACTTTCAGTGATGCCATAGTTTATGATATCGGCCACATTACTGGTTCATACAGACACACAACACAAATTTGCAACTATGAATTTACCTGAACATAACAAAAAAATCCCTGATGTATTTCATTATTTTTCAGCTGGGACAATTGCATTTCATTAATTCATTACAATTTATGAATTTGTCCTTGGAAAAGTTAGTAAAAAATCTGATGGCAGAAAACTTTGTAATCGCTCAATGATAGTATCCATGGGGTGCAAGTACCCCAAATAGAGACCTGCTGATGAAAAAAGGCATGTATCCCTATGAATACATGAACACCTGGAACAAGTTTGCTGAAACTCAGTAGCCACTGATCAAAGCACTTTATTCATTGTTGTCATGTGAAGGTATTTCTGATAACGACTATGAAGATGCAAAAAAATGTTTAGTCTGCATTGAAATGCCTGGGCAACTATCTTGATTTGTATCTGCGAACTGATGTGATGTTGCTGGCTGATGTGTATGAGCTCAATCACACCCATTACTTTCTGACACTAAGGTATGAGCTGGGATGCACTGTTGTCCAAAACCAAAATTGCACTGGAATTGCTTACTGACACTGATTAGCATCTGTTTATTGAGTGATCATTTCATGGCAGAATATCCATGTCAAGCCAGATATGCTTGTGCCAAGAATCCAACATGCATAGCTATGACCTCAACGACCCCAACAGTTACATTATGTATATCTAAACACCAATAACCTTTCTGAATGGTCAATGATGCAACCACTTCCGGTTAGTGAAGTTTGATGGACTAATCCAGCACACACTGCTCTACAAAAACATGCACACAATCACAACATCAACGGTTTTAATCGATACTTCTTTGAAGTTGATCTGGAATATCTTGAGCACTTACATGGCATGCATGATTATCTGCTGACCCTAGAAGCACTGTCAGTGCCTGGTATGTGATTGTCCCAGTATCAGTGCATAATTGTTAATAAGTCTGGTGACAAATAACTCCAAATGTATTAAACTGGTACTAAGTCTCTGACACCAAACACAATCAAGTACTGCATAAGTGAAATCTGCAGCTGTAATTGTGATTGGGTATGTGTGTAACCAAAATCTATAGAGTTCTCGAATTTTGTCAGCAAGCTTGGATGGCCCTGTACATTCAGATGAATACTGACCTGCATACACAGACCACCAACAATTTTGAAAAGGAGTTTTTCAAATTCATGAACATTGCTGTGTTTGGGAAAATCATGGACAATACACGCAAATGAATTAGAGTTGATTTTACTCATAATAGTGAGCAAGGCAAACTTTGATGGCTCATTGCAGACCTGGCTTTTGAAACCAGAAAAATATTTCATAGTGGTCTTATTGCCATTCACAGTAAAAAAAACAACTCAAACTGATAAAACCAGTGTATGTGGGTTCATCCATGCTGGACTTGTGTATGTGCATGTATGAATTTTGCTATGACAAAATCAAATATTTTCATCAGGATCAGGTCAAGATGCTGTACACCAACACTGACTCATTGCTGATGCATATCACCACCAATGATATGTACGCAGACATGGCACAACCAAGTTTGATGAACAAATCTGATGCCAGCGAGTTTCCAAATGAACATCCACTGTTTAGTAACACCAATAAAAAAGTAGTTGGCAAGTTCAAAGATGAATGCTTGGGTAAACTAATCAAACAGTATGTGGGACTGTGACCTAAATGTACTCAACTGTGATTGGACCACAGAGTTCTAGCAAGAACATTACAAAGGCCAAAGGTGTTCCACAGGTGAACTGTACCTGAAATGTCTTTGAGAATATAATGAGTTCACACACATGGCAAATATGATTCAATCCTAGAAACATTGTATGGGTACTAAGGCAACAAAGCGAGTGCCCCCTCCTCCATATCAAGCGATGGACAATCCCCAACTGAATCACACCTTACATGTTTGGTCATAGTGCTATTGTTAGCCAACTTATGATTGATACACAAAAAATCCTGGTAGTAGTTCTGTATTTGCAGGAACAATTGCAATTCCCCTGGCTCAAATGATCAACAGGGAGGTTTTGACCCAACAGGTGATGATTTCCATTATCAGTAATGTGTTGGTTGTCTTAGAGTATCAATCTTTTCTGAAATTGTGAATACATCTATGGACCATATTAGGTCAGTGCACAGTGTTGTTGTCTGATCTCCAACTTCCCAGGTGCAAACAAATACGAAACAAACTTGTCTCTTAGTGGTTATAATAGTGTTGGATGTGAAATAATGTTATGACTTTCAAGTATTGGCCTTTTGTCAAATTGCATTGGCTGGTTTCAATCCACTCATACATGTGACTTCATTGGTCCATGCTGCCATGATGAATGGAAATCATTTTACCAATTCTTGAAACACTTGTGGCCTTATCAACAATTCCTGAGTGTACTGAAAACTGAATAACCGTTCTTCAAGAGTACAGTCTGTGTGCATAAATATGCTTGAGTGCATTTGAGACACTTGCTGAATCTTTTGATGTCAACAGCTCCACTTTTTGTATCTGCTAGCCACATAAAAAAAATGGTCAGCGCATATTTATAGGTGCTCAATTTACCTTATTGATCACTGACACAATCACGTAAAAGAAATAACAAATCAGCCTGATGAACTTCATTATGTGTTTAAAGATCGATCCAGCCCCATGAAATCTTTCTTGATACTGGTTGATAAATTTGCTAGAGTGCTTGTTTGGGCAACCATGCTCAATGAATCCCATATATGCGACCTTGGCTGCACTGGCAAAAGTCCCAAAGAGATCCAAAATTTAAGGTGATGACATGTCTGTTATAACCTGCAAAGTGCCGATGTGTCAAAAGTCTCTTGTTGAATCACAGAAATATTATTCCAGGTTTGAATTCAGTATAAATTCCAATGAATGTCTTTATCTAAAAATTCTGTCAGAGCACGTTTGTATTTCCAGAGAAAATAATCACTTGAATTCAATAATTTGAAGAAAATAAACTTCAGCCCAAACTGGTCACAACATATAACAACTTAAAGTGCTAGATGTTAAAGCACAACTGGAAAAGTCCTCACAGTCACAAGATAATCTAGTTCTTTGCTTGATCTCAGGTCACAATTAGCATTTTCTAACAACAACTATTACCTAATGGAAAATAACCTTTAAAAATGATCTAATGAACCTTGTTTATTTACAACACAACAGCCTACAAATTCACTTAGGAATCTCCAAAACCCTGACAATGATCAACATATTTACTTCTTCTTGTTTATCTGAATAATAATCCTGATAATAAGCTAATACACACATAGAATAATGAAGCTGTTATTAGTTGTTTACATAAATGAAATTTTAAAAAAAAAGACAATCAGGTCAAGCAGAAATGAACTCAATTTTGGACACGGTCAAGTCCAGCATATAATGTTACCTTACAATAGCATGTAATGAAATAAAAAAATTAAACTAACAAGCAAACAATTAAATTAAATATACATAACACATCCACATTTAATTTCTTTTCCACTACTGAAGAAGCCCATACCAGGCTGATCCTGTGGTGTATGATGATGTAATGCTTGAAAACCATGTAATCCTGCACAAATATGCTCATGAAGCTGCCGCAAGAACATGGATGTGATCTATTTGACTTGTGTGCCAAAAGTGATTCATGACAACTGTAATATTCTGATGATATTTTGTGGTACTGATGTGCATGGTCTTGGAAAAATTCATTGGACTTGGTGTACCACCAAAAACATAAAGAAGAATTTCGTAACATGTCTGCGCATATCACCTCGTACCCATATCGTTTTCTCACCATTGATTTGACTGGAACTTGCAGTCACAGAGGTAAATAACAATATGGTCTGGACATGAATATGTCTCATGCACCAATTTAACAATCAGAAACAAGCAATCATATAAAAAAAATGTCTGGCAGAGATAGAAAACATGAGAAGCATGTAAAGTCACTTAACAACAGCAAGAATTGATTCAAAATGTGATAGAAGTCAGCAAAAATGTCAAAGATATATTACAGTAATAACAGACTGCACAGCCAGGATGGAACAAACATTTGTGCCACTGATTAAACCCACAAAGGAAACTGCTGAACGTGCTGAGGATATTAAAAAGTCTACAGTGGAACAAGTGGCATTTCTCAAAGGAACAGAAGAAGAACCTGATCCAGTTTGTAAGACAGCCAAACATATCAAGGATATCAAGAAAGCCACAAGAGCCAATGGAGAAACTAGTATGTGTTTGCCAGAGGCAATTGAAGATGTTAATGAAGACATTAAACAGGCACTTGCCAGAATAGCAGATGTGCCAACTGATAAGAAGTCAGAGTTAAAAACACTGCCCCAATTTTTTTTATGAAGAAGCTCGCAAGGCACTCTTTTCAAATACTATAGGTCTCACTCTTAACAGATCTTCCAATTAGAGAGAACACATGATAAAACTACCATCAAAGAAAAATCCTAAACACATGGATAGGGAATAACCTAATATGGAATTTATGGAGTTTAGTGGAAAGAAGGTGAATCATCATAAAGAGATTTAAATTTCAGGAATTTTTTAACTGATCAGCACAAGAATCTAAACCTGAATTTTTTCACAAAGGAAGAAGTCTTAGAGTGGCACAGAGGTTTTACCAGGAAAAAAAATAACATGTTGCACCTGTGCCTCCAACAGCAAAACTCCAAAATGGAAATGGTATGACCAAATCTGCATGGAAAAGCACCCAAACATGGAGGAACAACACCACTTCTTGAACCATTTTTAAATTCAGCTGATATAGATATTGATAAATCATCAAGGCCAATGAAACAATGAATAAAAGAATATGATAAAAATGAAGTCAAACAACTAAAAAAGTATGAAAAATATCAGGTAAAACAAGGAAATGACTTTGGTGATGACCCAAAAACATTAATGAAGCTACATCAACATGTCAGTGGTTGTTCACTAATAATCTTATCAACAAAGACACATGTCATGCATTGGTACATTAACTTAAAGATGTTCATGATATATACAACACCGATGATGCATTCTCAAACAATTGAGAGAGTAAGTTTGTTATGTGAATGAAATCTATGCTGTGATGCAACAGGTAGTTGTAAATACAGCCAATATGACCTCTGTGATTACCATCTCATCCACAAAACCAGAATTCATTGTAACTTGTTCTGCACCTGGTCACTGATGGTGACTTACAAACACTTAAAATCACAAGAGCATTGCTGTGAATGTATTATATACATATATACTATATATCTTGGACATCAAGCTTCTCCTGGACTGAATGATAGACCTGGCAATTTTGAATGAAACTTTCCTTGCTGAGAGATCATTTGAGATGAGTCAAGTATGAAGGCAGTGAATCTGAGGACTTCTGTTCTGGAGAGAGCCTCTTTGTTGTGACAGGAGGTTCTTTCTCTGAGGAAAATACCAATGATGATCCACTAACAGATCGAGGGGGTCACAGGAGAGTTATAAAAATGGGCTGGACTGTGAAATCAACCTGATTAGAGGTAAAGCATATGTGAAAAGATGATCTCAGCTCAGGCTGAAAGTGTGCACTGCCCAGCCTCTCTAGTAGGGGACTATGGAAACAAAGAAAGAGAGCTTGTTGTTCAACCTGGTGGCAAACAAATCCCACCAGAGGAGCTCCCCATTACTGGAACAGGGAGTCCACTATGGATTGTTGAGGCAATCATTTCATTAAGGCAATCTTCCCTTTTCTTGACAGACTGTCTGCCAAAATGTTTTTTTCTGACTGGAATGAGGCAAAGACAGGAAAATTCCAAAGGAGCATCCAGTCCTCAATACAGAGAGAAAGTGCACATGTACCTCATCGCCTCCTTAGGTATGCAACCACCAATGTGTTTTCAGAGGAAATCATAACACAGAGACCTCTTATTGGTTGGACACAAGCTGAAGGCATAACAAAAAAAACACTGCCCTCATTTCCTATCATTTATGTGGAGAATTGATTCTGCCAGGGACCATAAGGAAATTCATCCCCACATAGACAAAGTCCTGAAAAGTTTAGTAGAAGACTCAGCCTTATCACTATGGACCAACATCAAGTCAAGTTAATCTGAGGGACTCTTGATGCCATTGTGGATCAACCAATCCTTGAAATACTGGAGGATTGGGATACCTAATGATCTCATATGAGCTGCAACTACTCCTTTGTTCCTAGTAAAAATCTGGAAATGGAGGCTAGGCCAAAAGGCAGAGTTTGCGATTAGAAGACCTCCCCATCCAAATAAAACTGGAGGTATGATCATTAGTGATTTCCCATACTAAAAGCATGAATATCTTAAGAGTTCACAATTTCTGGCAATAGCATACTGCCTTCATCAATGACTAATGTTGATCACATGACCTATAATGAATATGGGAAATCACTAATGATCATGAATTATCCAGAGCAAAGAAGCAACCTTTTCATTTGTAAAACTGGAGTACTTCCTGCATGGAGGAAAGATAGGGATGTCAATAAATGCACCCTGAAGATTGATGGAGACTGCCCACTCACCTGGTCTTATGGTGTTCCTGACTGATGATGTGGTCTTGATTTTGGCAGGTTCCTCCTGCAGAAATCTGTTTAGGGCAAAAAGGTTGATAATATATGAAACTTTCCCACTTTTTTGGGATCAGGAAAATCCTGGAGTAGAAGGCTGGAGACTGGTCTTTAAACATCCTCTCTACTGCACCATTTAACAGAAGGGACTAAATCTCATCCTTTAAATATCCCATGTTTTACTGGTGGAAAGAAATGGGGGATTTTACAAGGGGAAGCTGATCCCAGGACTGAAGCCAGTAGCTGTCCATCAAGATAGAAAGGATCCAGCCTTTGACTATTATGCCATGCCAAGCCTCTAAAAAGATACTTAGGCTGGTGCCCACAGGAATTGAAGGAAGAGGTCTGTATAGTAGGAGAGGGTGTGAGTCCATAGGGCTGCCTCCTCTTGTCCTTAGGAAATTGGGAAGGTCCTGTGAACTTCTTCCCTGGGCCATTTGTGGCACCCCTTCCTAGGGCCTGATTGCAGAAGGGGGCTTGAATTGGAGTTGTTGCTTTGTCTGGACTGTACAGCTTAAACAAATTTTAACTGATGAGCCCTGTAGGCTGTTGGAATGAAATCTCTTTTTAGCTGGTTTTGATGAGCCAGAATACATGCAAGGGACATGTATTAGTTGTCCCTCAAATCCTGTGTTGCCACTGAGAGGATGAGACATCTGACGAGAATCTCTGCCTCCAGAAGAGCAGACTTCAGAAGGTTCATACTATGCTCTAGTTGAACTACTGAGGTGTCTAAAGCAACATCCATGCACAGGTGGAGAAGTTTAATTGACAAAGCCATGGACAAGAACAATGCATGCCTCAATGTTTTGGTCACTGTCTCCAACAGATGATGAGGGCAATGTAGACAGAAACTCCTGTTTAAACAAGCTGAATGAGGCTACTAAAAAGAGGTTGGCATGTGAGGCTACATTTACAAGCAGCTTAGCCTTTTGTTCTAGAGATTCTAATGATTTAATTGGAAGACGAGCCAAAGTCCCCATAGAAATATCCACTTGAGACACATCTGCATTCAAGGCTGGTGTATTAGTGGGCCATAATAGGGTATGAACCTTGTAGCTAGAAGAATTTATCAAGGGCTGCAATGAAGAAAGGGAAACAGACCACCACCGACATTATCTGGCAAATTTTTGGCCCTTGTTAAACCTTGACTGTCACCAAGTGGGCGATAACAGGTCATCTGGTCACAGATTTATCCCAGAGAGATTCTCCAAGCCTTAAAGAAAATTGGAGTCACTAGGACCAGAAGGTTTGGGACATAAATCAGTGAGTAAGAGGCAGTAAGCCTTATTAACTGCTTATCAAATAACCAAGTCTCGTCCTCTGCCTCCTTAATTGATAGTTGAGAAGGGACAGGGGACCCAATAGGATGGAAAGTCACATTGGCCTGCTATGTATCAATGAGGACAGAAAGGACATCTTTGTCTGGTTCCTGGTCCTGGGAGCATGAATAATGCGACCCAATCTCTCCCTGTTTTGGGGAGACCAAATGGTAATTCCTATCGTGTAGTTAAGGGACTGGTAATTACATTGGTCTCTGCAGGGGATTTATGGCAACTTCCAAACAGCCTAGGATATATTGGGGAAGAATGTCTATTTCCTTTCTCTTTCTTTGCCCACCCACGAGATTACCAAGGTTCACTGTCGGCAAACCTGACAGCACTAACATGTGGCCAAGGTTCGGAAACCAAAGGGTACATTATGAAAAAGGACCAATGCTCTCCTGTAGCGGAAAACTCCACATCCAATAGGGATTAAGAGGGATCCTATGGAATTCTGTTTCCGACAATGGGCCCTGTTGACTTGAAGGGTCCTGCTTCTCCCCTTAGGAAGGAAATGACTTACTACCAGCTTAAGTGAACAACTAGTCAGTGGAGAATGTTGCTCCCCACTCCCCTGCCCTTGTGGAGAAGAGAAGGTGCAGTTTCCCTCCGAGGTAGGACTCGGTCTCTGTCACAGATGCAATAAGAGGGTGTTTGATCCATCCTTTCTAAATGATGCAACTCACTCTCAGCCTTCACAGAATGGGGATGGCATTGCTCCTATTTTTCAGACGGGTGTGATTCAATCTTCACTGTTCATTACCTCCCCTGGGAGAGGCCAACGATTAACATTAGAAGTCTCTGGAAAGATTTGAGTAACCCTTGTGTGAGATTCTGAGACCCAGACAGGAAGAGCTCAGACAATTTTGAAGCAAAAAAAGAAAGCTTCTTCTTCCTCCCTTGTAAGTCATGTGACTTTCTGCCATATCCCAAGTCTCATCTGGCCATAGGCTGTAAAAAGGACAGCCATAGGACCTTTCCCAGTGAATGCAGGATGAACAGATGGGTGTGCGCCATGAGGTTTTACGGTGGCTACATCTGCTACGAAATTCAGAAATATTAGAGAAGAATTAGGACCAGAAACTTGCACATCAACAGCCACAGGGAAAGAATGAACTAAAGCAGCTAATATGTGAATATGAGTACTTTTTCTAGAATGATGTTCCAACCTGAAGAAAAAAATCTAGCATAATACTGAAATTACTTGTAAAACAGGATGAATCCTCTCCAGCAAGAATGTTTGAAAAAGGAAACTGAATATTTCTTGTAGAACGATTTTATTGAACCTAGCAAAAGCAATTGAAGTCTGCTGCCATGTATTCAAGTGCAGCAAATGCAGATGTATGAACAGTGTTACCAAAGCATATTCTTATTCAATATCAAGAATTGATGACTGCATTTGGCAAAATTGGATATGCAAAATATGTCACTAAGTCTGACCTGTTGAAAGGATTCTGGCAGATTCCACTTACAGATAGAGCAAAAGGAATTTTGGCCTTTTCAACTCCATATGGACTTTACTAATATAAAGTGATGTAAATCAATAACAAAAATTCTCAGTCAACATTCCAGTGATTAATGAACATGGTACAGCAACACCTGGAAAGATCACTTGGAGAGTAGCCAGATTCTTTTTCCAACTGAGCAGGGCCAATTTGACAATTATTTTAAGTAAAAGTAAATTTTGCAGAGCTAGTGTCACATCTTAAGGACATATTATGGGATATGGTCAATTTAAGGCTGTATAAGTTAAGATTAAAGCTATCTCTGAATTCCCAGTGCCTATCAGTAAAAGAACAACTGATGTGATTTTTGGAATGGGTGGATATTATCAGAAATTTTGCTCAAATTTTTCCATAACTGCTAAGCCCCTGACCAATTTATTGAATAAGAAAAACAAGTCTTATTGGTCTGACAAATGTCTGGAGGCATTTGATAAATTAAATGCTATACTCAGAAGTGCACTTGGTCCAGTTCTTTCAGTTCAATCAATCACTTAAGATGTCTTCTGATCCAAGTGATGTAGGGGCAGTGGTTTAATAATTCAAGAAAACAATTCAGAGGAGATATTTTTTCAATGGAATTACAAAAAGCTCATTGGACCAAAATATTTCTCTGGGACTAATGTGAATTATTCAAAGGAGTTCTAGAAAACGCCATTGTGAAATATCAGGGCTGCTGGCAGTCCAATACTTTCGAGGATCCAAAATTCATTTGGAACATTCAATTTTTTTTAGATATGTACCCATTTTAGAATTATTTTGGATTTAATTCACAATACTGTAGGTTCCTCTTACAGTTTCATTGCATAATTTTCATAAATCATTTGTTAAGTTTTTAAAATGCTTGTTGGTTTTGCTTCTTTCTGTTACTTAATTTATGACCATAGATTCGTAACATACACCAAGTTGTCTTGCATCTATTTTCATGGATGCCAATACTTCTGTGAATAACCAACAGTTTAAGTTCTGATCAGTAGTTATCTTGAGCAAACAATAACCCACAAATATGAATGTAGTGTATTTCTCTGCATTAAGCAGACAAGATTTTAGGTAACAGAAAAACTTCATGTAAAAATGGTTATTAAATGATGAGCAAAGTAATTAAATCATACATGGGGAACAAATCTGGAATGTCTTTATTACCTTGATACATGTTATCAGTGGCTCAGCTTACTGACAGGATAAAATAATCCTTATGGAATTTGCATGGGAGAGGGACAGATTTCAAACCATATGATTTACTCAAAGCTGAATCTATTTTTTCTGATTTTCTAATTTCTAATATTTCTTTGTTACTAACATCAATAAATGCATGTGCTTGCTACCACTGTTTCAAATGAATTCTCATTTTAAAGAATGAAAAGGCAAATAATTAATACTTATTCACACCTGCTGCAAGATTAAAGTAACTTGCATTTTGCAAGTATTGTTTTGTAGTAATTCTTCTCCTCTTGTATCGATATGAGCATCAACATGGGAAAACTATCAATATTGCACATCAATACATCGAGTAATCATTTCACCCATATACATGCATGTTGTAGTGATCTTTTCTTGCATAGATGTGCTACTAACAAAGAGGTATATAATCATCAAGTTTAAATGATATTAGTCTGAACAATTAAAACACAGAATGCAACCAACATCAGCAAAAGGTATCATCCAGATGCATGCATGGATCAAGTTTAATGCTTCAAGGAAAAAACCTAACCCTATACATGATCATGCATATGGATATTCAGAACTTACGGTAGGCAAGTAGAATATAAAACAGTGAATTGATCTGGGAATAAAAAGATGTTGGGACCGAATTGTCATGGAGTCATTTTATTTCCTCAAAACTGTTCACAGCCAAATACTCTTTGAAACTTAGCAATAATTATTTTTTTGTTCTCTATTGATGATTATTGTCCATGCATTTGTGATGCATTGTTACTATCATTCCAAACTAATGTTTTCATTTTCTATGGCCTTGTTAATTGCAACACTTCAATTTTGAATATTTCATCTGATATTCTATCTGATGTCATGATTGCATTTTCCTGGCAGGCTATATACATGCTGATTACGATATATTCTGACCCAAAACAAAATAGACCAGGCTGAAAAACTTTGGAAAGAAAGACAAATACAGCCACACTCCCATCCCTAAGCCCCATTATATACCATATGTAGGTGTATCTATATGTTATTGAAACTATTAATTTTCAAAAATGCATCTAGAATGTGTCAAAAGTTTCGTTAAAAATCTAACCTATACAAGTTACTGACAAATACAGGGCATCAAACATTGACAAAATGACAGAGTTACTCACTTTTTGTCAAGCTCCATATTCAAATCTTCTGAAACAATAGGAAAAACAAAACTACTAAACAAATAAACAAAATATGGACAATAACAACAATAATTATTATCATGTTTGTCTTAAATTGTTTCTTCTAATATGAAGGCATTAAGTGATGCTTCTGATGTTTGCTTAGGTGCAGTATTATTGCAGGAACATGAAAATGAAAAGTTCCATAGCCTATGCCTTCAGAATCTAATTACCTAGGAATAAAAATATTCCATCTTTGAGAACAATTGTCTAGCAGTAGTATGCGGTGTTTACAAATTCCATAGGTACTTATTTGGAATCAATTATATCCTGAAAATGGACCACCAGACACTCACTTATTTGAACAAGTCAAAAATAACAATTTCCAGATTTATGAGATGGGCGTTAGTACTCCAATCATACAGAATAAGAGCTCAAGCAATGCCAGGTAGAAAAACAAGGGTGCAGATTATCTGAGCTGACTTGATTACGCACAGGGGTAGTTTATAAAGTGCAAATAGGTTCGCTAATTAAAACAGCTAATAAATAAGAGAAGGATTGAAGTTTTGCTGTGGTAATAATTTTGTCATTTCGTATTTCCAGAAAATTTTATACATTTTCTTCCCTAGGAGGAAGATGTGTCACAAACTGTCTTTCAATAATAATAATTCACTTGTTTTATTTATGCATTAAATAAGATTAGATTTTCAATATAGTAAAGACCTGAGGCTGTATACTATCAGAAGTCAACTGGTAAAAAGATATTATTCGAAGCTGACTTTAAAATACAAACTCAAGTAAGCAACAGGACCAAAATAGTGGCATAATAGATCTCACCAGGTAAGAAGCTCATGCACTTCACAATATCTTACTAATGCACTGTATAAAGAAATAACATGAATGGTAAAACTTTCGCAGTCATTTGTGCGATTACTACAGACAGGAGATAAAACCTATACATTTCGTGCAGGCCAGATTAAGGTATAAAAGTTCATTTCTTTTCACATTCTGAATAATACCAGGAAAAAGGCTGTAACTGCATACAGTTTGGAATGATACTTTTGGGAAGTTACGTTTTCCTTTTTTTTCCTCTTCTTTTGTTCTCTGTATAGAATAGGAATAGTTTTTGAGGATTCTATTTTATTCATTACAATTCATTTTAGTAGGTTGTTTTTCACTACTTACATATATATTAAACATGAGTCATTGTGTATACCTAACAGGTTATTATGTTTATCAAAGACACTGACTGTAATTTATATGCAAGTATGCAACACTAGTAAGTTGAATATACTATGCTATTATGTTGTTATCTACTTGTAATAACAGCTGCAATGTAAATATTTCATATTTCCATTGTTTTGCATTCATAAAATGTTAGGTTTTCTTTAATTTAGTGTAGTAAGAGGTACAAACATAATTGCAGACCTGACAGTGATATGTATTATTTAATTTACATTGTTTGCTAGTTAGTTCATTTTTTAATTATTATTTCATTATATGCTATTGTAATGTAACATTGTATACTGGGTTTAACCTTGTCCAAAATCAAGTTTATTTTCTACTTGAACTGTATTATTGATTTTTAAAAATTTTATGCTGTAAACAACTAATACGTAGCTAACATATTCTCTGTGTATGGGTTGATTATCAGGATCATTATTAATAGAATAAAACATGTTTATTTGTGTCTGGGTCTAGACTATTGGAATTCCCCTATAATTTACCTGGCATACCAGACATAGTCCAGGTTATATATTATAACTGTACAAACAGATTTTCTAATTATAACAAACATTTTATTTTGTAAACAATAAGAAGGTTTTAAGAGGTTATTTTCCATTAGGTAACAGTTGCTCTTTTTTGGAAAATGCTAATTGTGACATGAGGTTAAGTAGAGGATATATAATCTTGTAACTGGAAAAATTATTCATTCATGCTTTAAGATCTAACAGAATCAATTTTGTATTATTGTTGTGTCCAGAAATTACTTTGGGCTGCAATTTATTTCTTGAAATTATTTAATTCAGTCACTATTTTCTCTAGAAATAAGAGTACTCATGAGAAAATAATATTCTCGGACAGAAGCATTCACTGGGATTTAGAGTGAATTCAAACCTGGAATTATATTACACTGATTCAGCAAGACTTGGTACAACAACATGATACAGGTTGCCTCAGGCACATCAACATCTTCAGCATTTGACTTCATATCCATTTCTACTAAAGTTTATTCAGAACTTTAAATTATTGGGACTTGTGTCTGTAATTCTAGAATTAATTTTGGATTTAATCTGCAATACCATCAGTTCTATTTCTTGTTTATACTTTGTATTCAAAGAAAATAAATTATTTTGTTGAACTTTACAAAGCTTGATGCTCTCCACTCTTTTATGTTACTTATATTAAGAGCACAGACTCATAACAAGATGAATGAGTGTATAAAGTTTCTTGGCAATCCTTCAAGCTGTTGATAGGGAGAGTGACAATAAAAGATCGTCTGGTGACATAATTACAAATCCTGATGGACAACAGGCCATCCCATAAACTCTTCTTGTTTGTGACCAGTGGATCTAAAAGTAGCCACTATATCTGCAACAGTTTATGTCCAAAGGTCATCATTTTCACATGGGACCAACCTCACCTTCTCCAAGAAGTTTAGGAGTTGTAATGATAACAATGAACAGCTAACATACTATGAGGGATAGATAGGTGATGGACATAACAAACTGAACTATTTTATGCTTAAGAGCTTGAAGTTTTGCATTAAGATCACACCTGGAGAAAACCAGGCTACAAAGTAATCTGCAGATTATTTTCACCAGGAGGCAAACTGATGATATGGTCTTCATTTTTGGAAAATGTTTTTAATCAACATTAAACTAACATTAAGATATATGTTTATATTTTTTCCATTCTTGTTACATGTAGCTTTGTAGATGTTACCTATCAATAATAAGAAAGAATTATTCTGTTCAATATCTGAAAAGCAAATGAGCTGGCACACTAGTATATTCTTACCATCTGAGTGTTTACTGGAGTGGTGATATCTTCTCCAGAATAATATAGCTAAAACAACCACCAAAATGACCACAGCACCTGCCCCAATGCCACCAGCAACTGCAGGAATTGACAGCATAATATATGTTACTGTTTCTGTTTGTTCTGCAAGACACATGACAGTTTTCTGTAGAAATAATGTAAGCTGGAAAATTCTGGCATGTGATTCACCATCTACTGAATAAAAAACATGCTGAATTTTAAAAATTTCATCAATGATCAATGTTTATGCCTCTGGCCTGATGGCAAAGTTTGGAAAATAAAATGTTGCAAAAAGCACATCCACATTTACTTGTCACCTTAACAGAAATTAGCAAACTAAAAAAATGTATTGAATATCATCCCTGCAATTTAAGAAAGAACTAGTTAATGGACTGATTGAAGATCAACAATATATATTGGATTTGGCAACACACTAGCACAATCCCAGTTATATAGTTCTGATTAGAAGGGAAATCCACCCCACCTCAAATAAATAAAAAAAAATTAGGAAGATAAACCCTTCCAATTAAATAATTATTATATAGACACATAGTCCTACAAAATAAAGATAAAATATTAATATGTAAAACAATATCTTATTAAATCCATGACTTTTTGGCATTTGCTTCCAAGATAGCTAATATACAGAAGCAAAGCTAGTTTACAATAAAAATAAATTGTGGGTTTTTTTCATTTGTGCCAGGATAGGCAATATACATAAAGTTAGTTTATAAAAAAAAGTACAATAAGCCCTCAGAGTTTGCTCACTACACCAGCGATATGAGAATATCAAGGTTGAGTTTGGGATTCATTATGAATTATGTTACCAATAGAAGTACATGCAAAGAGTTTTGTCATCCTCACGGCTGGGATCCATTTTCCATGTTATTGCCTAGAGATCATGTAATTGTAAGCCCAACCGGCAAGTGTAAGATCATTTTCCAACATGTTTTCACAATGAAACCACCAAAAACACTGAGATGTGCAAGGGGTGACATACTCCTTTGCCAGTCCATGGGGTTTTCATGGCTTCAGATGCAAGGCCGAGCAGATGTTTGCTTGGCTGATATAGGTTTAATGCCATCTTTTAGCATAAGCTTGTCTGGTTCAAGAATCATAACAGACTGGATCCCAAGGTGCATTGTCAAGAAGGATGGCCAGCAAATGCAGTTACTAAACTGGCCAGAAAAGCCCCTTCAAAAAGAAGGCAAGGACCAGACCATGATATTCTTACCATGTATTCATTATCTGCATTGACTTTGTTGATAATTATATTTACATATCAAATAAATTCAACTGAGAACTAAAAAGTGACAGAATGAGTGAGAGTGTGGTTTATAAATAATTTAACATATACATTAAAATTGCAATCATCTAACTTTGATGAAGTATACTGAACATACAAGTATTTCAGTCATTCAAAACATTACCTTCCAGAGTGATAACAAAGATGGCCTCTGTCAAATTGCTTGTGCCAATTGAATTACTAGCTGACATGGAAATACTGTAATTTGTACTGGCTGCTAGATCCTTAATGACAACTGTCCCATTGTTTCTGTATCCAGGATCAGATGCAGAGACATTCCTTGTGAGGCCACCAGCTGATGCCAAAATATGAAATGTCTGCTTGGTACCACCATTATACCCTGCCACCCACTGCACTATCACACTGTTTCTGGTAACTTCCATAATGGTAATGTTTGATGGAACCTCAGGAACATCTGTCAAAAACAATTTCTAACATACATACTTATTCATACAAAGCACCACTATTTAAAGTGTTACATATATTGTCTTTTTGTTCAAACATATTTTACTGCCATTAATGTTGATAAATAGGTTTAATTTATATAAGGAAGTAATGAAGCATTACTCCAAGCACTGGCCAAAGGGGAATTACTCTAAGACTATATACTGATATATATATATATATATATATATACATGCCCTATGGGCGAACACGACTTTAATTTAACTACTACTATATATATATATATATATATATATATATATATATAAATCTAGGGACATTGATTACTACAAATATTATTACAAATATTGCCACCCTAGCGCTAAATAATTTCAATAATTCACTCCATAGTGAGTTTCTGCTTGGACCTCTGAATGCGAGATAAGACAACTATCGCCTGCCTGCACGTTCCAGTGCCCATGCTACCACGGCCACCGCCACATCACCAGAAAATTATGTTTTGGTATCCATTCATATATGGCACTAGAACATGCAGACACTCTTGAATCTTAGATATATACATTATTTGTCTCAAAAAACCTTGGCACTGGCTAGGTTAGGTTTTATTTATATAAGGGAGTAATGAAACATTACTCCATGTACTGGCCTATGGAGAATTACTCTTAAGACTATATATATATATATATATATATATATATATATAATATGAGGATTTATATTAAAATTCCTATGGTTGACGAATCTAGCCATGCAATTGATATGAAATTTGCATGGGTAGTGTCACTAAATTAGTATGATTTCATACAATTATATATAAGAATACATTACCGAGGGAAAATAGGTGATAGAGAGAAATGAACAAAATAATGATCACTGCAAAAATTGGAAACTTAAAAGTATAACTACTCAAAATGAAAGGCATTATGTCTTTATCAAAATGGCAGTAAGTAACTGAATACTTAAATCTGAATACTGATTGAAATGTTTAATGTCTTTAATATATGTTTAGAACAAGGACAAAAAAGATACCAACATTAACCATGAAATCAAATGACCCATGAAACAAAATATTTGTAGTCACTGGGATATAGAGATGATGTAGATGTTGAACCAATTTCCTACTCTATTCCATATTGTGCCCGCAAGTTAATATGCTGTGGTATGCATTTTCTATATCAACACAACAAGCACACTATGTATTATCTCTCAGATAATTGGAATATAAATAATTATGTAAACCACTCAAGTTATTTGTAATTCTAGAATATATCATTTTCAAGTTATCAACTAAAAGAAACTTGTGTTCTCTTAACCATAAGTTTACTTTTGAAGGCAGAATATTCTTTCATTATTGATAATAATATCAATAATATATAATAATAATATCTATATTATTTTTCACCTTTTCTTGAATTCCAAATATGAATAGAAGAGTGGTTTGTTTGTTTTTTTATGGTTTAACACCATTTTTCAGCACAATATAGGCTATACATGGCGGCCAGTATTACTGGTGGAGGAAGAAACCGGACAAACCCTGGAAAGAACCACCGACCCATGAGAAGCTACTGGCAAGCTTTCTCACATAACTACATTTGCCGAATCTTAGACTCAAACACACGCAGACAGAGGTGAGATGGCAGAGGTCCGTAACGGACAGTGCTTTAGACCACTCGGCCACTCGGGGCCCTGAATAGAAGAGTGGCAAAAGGAGTTTCTAATTACATCTCTCCCATGATAACTCACACACAACAGGGTCCAAAAAACATAAGTGAGGTGCAAGTTACTGAGAGACCTCAAACAAATAAAAAAAATATCCACCCAAATTAAACACTGGACACAAAAATAAGACTGATTCATCTTCAGATCTTAAGGAAAGAATGAGTAATTAATCAAATAAAGAACACTGATATAAAAAGCTAAGACACAATAATCAAGCCAAGATGTCGGTCAGTCTCCTCTCTAAAAGATTCAAAGCTGTCAACAAGTTTAGGAATTTTCAAGTGAAAAACCAATATCCCACATTCAAATAGAATTAAACATATCTACCTTTATTAATAATGATCTGAATATTTAACCGATAATCATAGAGAAATACTAGCTATGTATTATCTTGTTTACAAAATAAATGTCACTGGTCAGGTACATCATTAACCTGATTTTGGACAAAGGATAACATATAATCATAAATATAAGTCAAAATTATTACAAATTAAATAAACACAACACAATGGATTACCTGTAAATATCCATACAAGTGCGACAAGCCGCTCATAGCATCGAAATACCTCAATGTCAATTTAAGAATGCAAAGCTATCATCTCCATCACTGTGATAGGACAGTGTTCCTTCATTATGAATGTTATTCATGTGGAGCTAGTTGTTGCCACACACACACACACACACACACACATACATATTCATATACACTGCACTACATATTAAAAACATAAGGCTGATATTCATATGACATATCTAGCAAGTTGGGGCTTTCGGGGGTGGGGGTGGGGTATTTTTTTTTAATTACCATCTGGGAACATAGCACACCTGCAGACTTAGCAAAAACAAATTCCATGACTTTTCAAACACTTTTCCAGGGCCATTTCACAAAACTCAAGGACCACAATCTTGCATTGTCATGTAAATTAATAAAAAGAAAGAAAATATCAATTAAAAGTAACTAATAAATGAGTCACAAGAAATTATCTTCATTTTGTCAGATTGTCGAATGGTAACTAATAATAATAATAACAATAATAATAATAATAATAATAATATAAGAATGCTTTATTTATAGAGGGTGACTCATTAGTCAAGGACTATTCTCCCTTGAGGCCCTCTTAAGGAGAGTATAACAATGCACATTATATGAAAGATAGTAATAATTACTGTTTATTTTAACATGTTTAGTATTAAAATACTAAATTCCAGTATCTATTAGCATCACATACATGCTTATGATATCTCTTCTTAAATACTCTAATATTTTCAGCAGATTTTACATGTAGTGGAAGCCTGTTCCACAGAACTGTACCAGAGTATAGGAAGCTCTTTCTAAATTGCTCTGTTCTTGGTTTTGGTCCTAGAAGGTTTCCATGTGATATTGATCTCAACTGGTATTGTGCTGAAAAAGGCCTGAATAAGTCCTGAAGAGACTCTGGTGCAGTTCCATGCAGACATTTATATAAAAGAACTGCCTTGTGAAAATCTATCCTGTCATATATTGTAAACCATTTGAGTTCTATAAATAATGCATTTGAGAGATGATTAATAGATGCATCTAAAATTATGTGTGCCCCTCATTTCTGAAATTTATAAATCCTGTTAAGTTCAGATTTAGCACAGTTTCTCCATACATTTGAACAATAATCCACTGTTGGGAGAATATAAGACTTGTAGTATAGATTGCGAGTTTCCATAGGTAAATATTTCCTGATTCTGCTGAGTAGAGCAATATTGGATGACAGTGTTTTACAAAGCATATCAATATGGTCATTCCATAATAAATTCTTATCTACAGACACACCTACAAGCCTTTCATGCTTGACATTTTCTAATGGATGATTATTTATTGCAAAAGATAGTTCTGGGTTCCCTGACTTGTGTAGCTTTTGTGATGTCCCCAAAATCATGCATTTTGTTTTACCTTCATTAATTACCATCCTATTTTGTTGTGCTCAGTTTTGGACTCTAATAAGGTCTGAGTTTAATCTCATTTGGATAACTTCAGAATCAGAAATAGATGTTTACAAGGTTGCATCGTCTGCAAACAAATCTGTATTGGTGGATTCGTTATTTAATGGTAGATCATTGATATAGATAAGAAAGAGGAGAGGGCCTAAAACTGTGCCTTGAGGGACCCCTGAATGAATATTGCGAGTTTGAGAGCTAATATTGCCAATGCTTACTTGCCGAGACCTTTGGTTTAGGTATGATCTAAACCAGTTTAAAGAAGGATTGTCAAACCTGTAACAGTTCAACATTTGCAGCAGGATTTCATGATCAACAAGATCAAAAGCTTTCTTGAAGTCAAGGAAAACAATCTCAGTCATATGTCCATTATCCATTTCCTTCAGCCAAAGATCAATTAATTTGATAAGTTCTGTTTAGCACGAGGCAGCATGGCTAACCATATGAATTTTCAAATCAAACTAATGGAAATCATGTGAGAGCTACAGTTAACACATTAACCCCTAGCGACGACTTTACGGGGTATGAGGTAGTAGCCTACTTCCATAGTCTGTAGCGTCAAGGTCATATATGATACACTAAAGTGGGTGGTATCATTGAAAAGTAGACAGATGTAGCTCTACAATGATAGCAAGTAATCTGGATATTTTAATTGTGTTACAAAATACAGAGGGAAAAACTGAAGTTTTCGGACCCGTTTTTTTTTTCACCCAAAAATCGCCCATGGTCGGGTTCCGAATTTGTGTCCAGATTTTAGACTTTATGACCTCAGATCTACGGCAGACCGGTCTGAGACGCACACAGACAGGTGAACCTGTGCAAAAAGTAGGATAAGGTGGACATTTTGAATAAAGAGTCTTCTACATACAAAAATTATGGGTGCGTTAAGCAAAAAAAAAAAAAAAAAAAAAAAGAAGTCCGATTTTTGCCCTTCTGCTCATGCGTAAATAAACTAACAAATGAAAAACATTTTCTGTATCATTAGTAACCATTTGTCTAACAGATTATTGTTTGGAAATCGATGGATTACGATGTATTTAGAAATAGTCCCCAAAATATGTTTCCTACTCGCATTTCATGTGAAAACAGCGAAAACCTCCAGGGGTTAATGTGTTAAAGGAACTTAGTTTTGTTATATGAAACAAAACTGTTTATTGATGGTAACTGTGTCATGTTCAAATCCAATTTTTAGGATTGGTGCTCAGCACTCTATGAAATTAGCAGTTATCAATTTTGCTAAATTCCATTGCCAGAAATTCCATGACTTTTCAAAACTTTGCAAGGTTTTGAGAAATACAATGATTCTTCAAGGCCCTTGAAACTTATTTTAAAATTCTAATACTTTTCCAGGATTCAAGGAAGAAATGCAGTTACATTTGGTGAAAATGGTCACTTTTGGCACCGGGGATAATGAATTTTTGTTCTGGATGAGTTGTTACAAGCTGCAAGGGCAGTTTATCTGCATTTCAATGTATCTAGGCAGAGAAATCAGACTTCGTTGAGGTGGACAACAATATCTTAGAATGTTTGACAATGAGTTCTCAGATGATGCTAGTGTGCCAAGTGACAATAAATTCGTATGAGAGAGAGAGAGACTCGTTGAGTCTCGTCAAGATTCATGGCATCGTCAGAAATGCCCCATGTTTAATTCCCAATGATGATGCAACTGCCACAGTATGTATAAAAGCTTAGGCCCGGCTACATACATGTATATGTTGACGGCTATACAACATTTGTAATAACATGCCAACTGCCTAAGTTATTTCTTTCAAATATACATTAAAAATTGGTAAAAGAATGTGTGAATAAAAAGGGGATATGTAAAAAATACAAAACCACATAATTGTTTTATACTGAGTCGGGGGAAATAACTGATTTGATATGGCAAAGAAACAAAGTCTTGGCCTAATGGTCACGTAATTCCTGCGCCATATAAAACTCGTTCTTTCCAATAGCTCAGAACAAAACACATATATAGTTTTGTCTATATTGTTATGAATCTATGATCATAACAGAAAGAAACAAAACCAACAAGGTTTGTAAAGCTTAATAATTTAATTATCAATGTTATAAATGAGCATGTGAGAGAAATTTAATGCATCATGATGTGAATCCAAATAATCCTGATGAAGTTCTAAGAAAGTCAAAATGAATGAAACAGTTCAAGAAATATTTCAAATTAGTAAATGTACTGGTCCTCCAAGACTTGACATCAAGATGGAATTGTCCATAATTCCTTTGAATAATACACAATAGTTCCAGAATAATATTACAGTCTTAAGTAATGAGCGTTTTCTATTTCCAGTCCAAAACAAATGTTTTTCCTCTTGAATATTATCTTAGCACAACATAAAAGACATAAGCAGACTTACAACAGGAACATAAGAAATGATGCTGACTCCAAAATAGGAATGAATCTGATTGCTCAGTTAGCTCTTTATATACACCTTCTATTACAACTACATTTCACAACATACCCCACTTGATAGATCTTACTACTCAGTTTATGTTGAAACTGCCTATTCATGTGACCTAGCCCAACCAATTAGAAGTTACTGAATTCTTTTAGAACCATCCAAATCCCATCAACCAATGAGAAATTAGCCCAAAGTTGTCATTAAAGCTTATTATTAACATTATTATTAGTAATTCTCAACACATATGCAAGCATATCTGTATAGATCCTATGTTATTTCATGCTTTTAACAGACCCTAGTCATGTACAACTTACAGCCACGAATACAAATTACAGAACAAAACAAAAATCATGCACCAGGAGTTACAAACAAACATTGACATACATGTACATAACAAAATATATCATATTGAAACTTTCAAAGAGTTCACTATTTACCTGCTGGTATAATTTCAAAAACTTCTTTGGCAGAAGGAGGCAATGAGTTGTCTGCCATGACAGAATAATTCCCAAAGTCATCGATGTTCAGACTGGTAAATCGGAGTTCAGACTGTTGTCCATTGACATATGGACTTGCAGAACCAGGCAAACCTCTGCTCTCACTGCCATTTCCAAGGAACATCCATGTAAACTTTGGAAGGGGGTATGATATCACTGTGTACTTCAGAAATGCAGCTTCATGGAGTTTTTTGTAAACCTTGGTCTCAAGAGGTACTTCTGAATCTGTTCGTGGATGACCTTTCCAATAACAATAATAACAATAGCTGTAAAAACTTCATTTAGAGAAGGAAACTCATTTAACAGAAGGAATCAAATCTATCTGGGTCTTATGTTATTTACAACACACACACACACACACACACACACACACACACTGTTTTCAAAATTTATATGTGAGAAAAATGTATAACCAAAGAAAAGAAGTAGGTATTTATATTACATAAAACTATTTGATTGTCAAGGATTTAATCCATTTGAATCATTGATTATGAAAAGAAGAAATAAGTGAGGACAAAGAAAGGCAAAAGCTTTCAACAATTTCTTTTGCATGCAGTGAACTATACAAACCAAACATTTACCACAAAACCATAAATTAGCTTAATATGATTTAACATATCCTCCACTTGACGAGATTAAAATAACCGAGGATGAAATTTATACTGTCTAAGTAGGTTTAAACCCCTAGAAAGCATGTGGCCTTGACTTATGCACCATAAACTGCTGCAAAAATTGCAAAAATTCCAGACCAATGGAAACTAGAAAATGTAGTGCCTGTGCATAAGAAAGGTTCTAAAAACCCTGTGTCTAACTGTTGTCCTATACCTTTACTATGTACTTTACCTAGAAATTTTGAGAATTGCATATACAAATACTTAAAAATTACATTGACCAACACAAAATAATTTCACAAATTCATTCAGGCTTTTCACTAGGTGATTTGACAACACATCAGATAACAGACATCCACAATACAATTTGTTCTTTAGTAGAACAAGGAAGGGAGATTACCTAATTTACTGTATATATTGGGACACCGTTTTTGTTGGGACACAATAAATTAATTTTTAAAGTAATTTTTTGTGCACGATATGATCTGGGACACATCAGTTTTTCTAGAAGAAAGCTGTGGGACACTTTTTTAATAAAATGCACTCCAACTAACATTTTATTTTAAAAATATAAAACTGTGTAGTTGAGATAGAACTCTTTAATCCACTGCAGCAGCATCTCGTCAACACAACCCTTCTCCTGCACACATTGAGCTTTCTCATACTGTGAAAAATTGTTAGAGGAAACACATCACCTGAAGCGGAAACAGCAAGGAATAGTCAGATTTTTTCAAATCTGCACCAGTCAAATTTTCAACTTTTGATCCCCATCTTATTATCAGTCTGTCCAGGAATGTGAACAAAGAAAACTAAAATTTCATCGATATTAATGATCATATTGTTGGCAAAATCATCTGCTTCTCTTCTGGCCTTCACATAATCATCACATGATTTTATTTTCTCCAAATCTTCTGGGCAATGCTGGGTCATTGATGTCTGTGCACAAAGCGCTATATGTTGTCACTTTAAAAATTGTTCGATTCTTTCATTTCAAAAATTGCCATGAATACTGGTGAAAAGGAACCAAAGTTAGCTTCTATATTTTGGCCGTCTTTGTATATTAGCACAAAAAAAATCAGCATACTTCAAAGAATCATATTTGGCTTCTGAGGTCAGCATGCTCTGCAATAAAATAACCTTTGTTTTGATATCCTTTAAAAAACATGGCTTCAGAGTATCCAAAGTTGGCTTCCAAGATCGGCTTGCTTTCTATTAAAATAATCTTTGATTTGATGCCGTGTCGGTAAGTTCAAAGAAGGACTTTACTGCTCGCTGCCAGTTGTGTTTATTCACTACCCAGGCTTCTATGTGCTTGGCATCTGTAGTTATAATTAATACAAAGGAGCATTGATGTCTGTGGGTAAATAGTAATGATACTTTTGTAACCCATGCTGGTGAAAAGATTGTCACTTACACTCAAGTGAATGTGTTTTCAAATAATGATTTTTATTTGGGAGACACTGTCATACAGTAGACCTGGATATAATTCAATCTTGATTATTTTGCACCTAACAAAGTGTCGTGCGTGAATGACAGTTGTCTTCAAGATATTGGGTGATTATTTCAATCAGATAACATATTCAAACCTCTGAGCACAACCAAATATGATATGTTTCTCAATGTTCATGTCAATGAACAACATAGCGTTTGTTATCGGACATAAGCGATAGACGCTACAGTATGGAAGCCTATGCTTCATATAGGGATTTTGTGGATATATTTTATTCTTTGATGCTCATGTTGAAAAAAAAGGAAAAAATGATAACAATACATGGTTAGTTTCTTTCTTTTCATTATCAAATATGCATTATATCTGTTTTATTTCAATGTGCATGTGGGCGGAGCACAAATGCAATAAAAATTTAGTTTCTTAAGTCTTGGGACATATGACATTGGTGAAAAAAAGTTTCACCAAAAGTTCTGGGAGAAGAAAAAAATAATTATTTTATTGTGTCCAAATATATACAGTAAATACAGTAGTACAGTTTTCTTCGATATATGCAAGGCTTTCAAAAGAGTTTGGCACAATGGCTTGGTCTCAAAATTAACTAATATTGATTTTCATGGAAATCTGTTATTATGGTTTGAAAGTTATTTACTGTCAAGAAAACAATGAGTTATTATAAATTCTAATTCTTCAGATGTTTCGTGCATCAATGCTGGAGTCCCCTGGGGGCCCATTTTGGAACCACTATAATTTGTAACTTTCATCAAAGATATTGTGGAGAATACAGAACCATTAATCAGACAATTTGCTGATGATACAGCATTATATATAATTGTTGATTACCAGATCGCAGCTGGTAAAATCTTAAAACAGTGATATTTAAAAGATATATGAATGGTCCAGATGTTGGCTAGTTAGATTTAATCCAGATAAGATCGAATCAATGTTAATAAATCAAAATGGAACCAGAACCACCATCCTATATTATTCATGATGGCCAAAACAAATCTACATGAGGTTACTCAGCACAAATATCTGTATTATATTATCCAGTACCGATCACATTTGGGACAACTGTAAAATGCATGATAAAGATTTCTAGAAAAAATATGGAGGCTGTGAGAATAATATTGGATGCAACAAAAAGTGCATCTTCTTCACAACTGTACCATGAAACTATCTGGGAATGTCTAAACTCTCACTGCTACGAGCTAAACTGTTTCAATTATTTAACATTTACTACAGACTACCTCCCAAATATCTTCAAGACTCAATTCAACCATTATTTATAGAACAGGAGACCTACTCCATTTGATCCTAAAATGATCTTCAACACCCACAATGTGTGGAACAACCTTGTTCTACAAGTCATTTCTACCTTCTATGATTCGAATATGGAACGTGTTATCCGCTGAAATGAGAAACAACCCTTCATTACATGTATGTGTGTATGTGTGATTTAGATTTTTAATGTAGCTTGAACAATTTTTCAGTCATATCACTACAATGTCTGCATTCTGGCAGTTTATAGTGCTGTCTAGCACTGGGGAATCATGCCACAGACATGTACAGTAGCATGATGTCCCACCCAGTTACATTATCCTGACACCAGATTGATCAGTCCTAAAAATAACCTCTTAATGTTTAGAGCCATGTGAGGCAACTGCAAGTACCAATTTTATAAGTCTTTGGCATGACTTGGCTGGGATTCAGACCCACAACCTCCTGCATCTAAAGCGGACACTCTAACCACTTAGGCCCCCAAAGCAGTCCCCCTCATCACATAATTTCAATGCAAAATTTCTGAATCACAATTAATTAGTTCTCTTATTCATTGTTATGCTTGCTTGTAAGTGTATGCATATTTTCTATAAAAATGTTGGTACTGGCATTGAGATCATTGCTGTTATATTTTCTTTCTTGTTACCTTTGGGAGACAGTACTAATAAGTTTATGCTTTCTACTAAATCACCCAAATCATGTTTGTAATTGCTTTTGACAAAGTTTTTCAACTAAATATGGTTAAAATAAGAAATGCTTTGAACCTGCCCTGACATTTAATTCCATATCAGTGGATCAGTGTAATAAAAATTATTTTTTCAAACAATTCCTTCTTTGGCTTTGGTATAATGTAATTTCTATTGTTTTAAGAGACTTCAACTTTGGAGCACTATCAGCATCTCTTTGGTGGAAGATATCTTTCAATTACAATTCAATTGTTTTCAATGAATATTATACATAACTTTGTCATTTTTCAAGAATATTATTATTCTGTCAACATTTTTACACACATCATCACATCCTGAAAATTGTCTAATAAATGGAAGCAAGAATATAATTTAATTCTAGATCAATTAATAACTGATATAAAATTAAATTATATGCCTTCATTTGGAGTCCGACAAGTTGTCTTATCTTTGAATTAGAGGTATTAATCCAAATTACATTACAAAAGTTCAAACATGGCTAAATTCTAACTGCATACATGCCAACCCCTGGTGAGGAAAACGTGTAATCCAAGTGGATAAAAAGAGTAAACCCAAGCAGAAAAAGAGTAATCCACATATAAACATGATAAAAATTCAATGAGCATATGTACAAAATGATTTATTTATCCCTCTGGACTTTTAACATCAATTACTGTTTCAAGTTTCAATATGTAGCACTTTTAGCTTTGAAAAACAACAGACTCTCATATTGCATTTCAAAACACTTTGTACCAGCTGAGACTATGAATTTTTTGCACACCTGCAGAGCACTTAGTTCCAGGTTACTGAGCTCGGATCTGAATTCAGTTTTATTTTTGTTAACAATACTGAACAATCTCTCACAACATTAGAATGGTAAAGCACCAATATTCCATTCATAACCTGACAAAGAAGAGGAAATTTATATGTTCCAGTTATTGGGTCTTTTAGCATGGAAATAATGTGCCATTCCACATCAACTCGCTCCATATGAAGTACATTGTCAGGTAAAATACCAACTTGATACTTCAGGAGTTCTCCTTCTAATTTATCGGCAGCCTTTCCAGCAGCAAGGTGCATCAAATGACAGGGACAACCTGATTTGTACACTAATGGAGACATTTTTCAAACTATAGAATGCAACTCCTTTATGATTTCCAGTCATCAATTATGCATTATCAGCTGAAAACCCCATACAGTTCTGCCAACTTGTAGGACCCGACCTAGAGAGGCCTACATGATCATCGGTACTAAATTCACTTACATCAGATGTAATGAGCTAAAGCAGCATATACTAGTAATATACTTGTGTAAATTTGATTACATACATGTGTATTAGAATAGACAAGCTAGAAAATTAAAAACCTTGACAATGACACATTTCATCATATTTTTATTCTTGCATCCTCGCAATCAAATAAAACGTGTCCAGATATGGGAGAGATAGAGGTTTCAGGATGATGTAATTACTATTTAATTTAATTTGCTGTTTTCTCTCTTTGAGAAAAGCCCAATCTAAACAGAGATAGTAAAGTACAAAATTGCATGAAGACAGATTGCTTCTCTCCGTCTCATATTGGGGCATTGTTTATTTTGATCATGAGGAGCTAGAAGTTTAATGTGATGGAATACATGTTTTCCTCTCTCTCTTCAACACAACTAGAAAAAGCAATTTTTCATCAGTGATGCAATTTTCTTATTTCTGGTAATCTGAAATAGCATACAGTAATACCATTAATCTTCATAATCCTAACTGTAACTCTGTAAAATTTCAGGTCAGTACCATTAAATGTAGGTAAAAGTACCTAATTCATTTAAAATACTTCTTGTGAAAGAAATTAGGTACTTTCAGCTACATTAAATGATGATGACCTTAAAATTTACTGAGTTGCAGATAGCATACAATTTGTGAAAGTGCGGAATGAACTTTAATGAAAAGCCAAAACAGAGGTAATCATCTGGCCTTTTTTTTATACTCAGCATCGACTTATATATGGATGAAGGATGAAAACTTTACAAAATTTGCAAATTTGTCTTATACCCTGCATTCACTTATAGACAGGCAAAAATATGGTAATCAAGCAAAAAGTTGTAACTACATCAAATACACCAATAAGTGTCATTCTCAACAATATGGAAAAAATAATAATAATAATATGACATTATTTAAAGAGGGTAACACAGTTAGCTAAGAACTAATCTACCTTGACATCCTCATACAAAGGAATTTATTTATTTTAGCTTTATGTCTGAAGCCACTGGATATATTGGGTTTGGAAGAAGGAAATAGAGGGGGCATTTCTAATCTCAACTGGAATACTATTTCAGAGCAAGGTTCCAGAGTATTGAAAACTTTTTTTAAATAATTCCTTATTTGGTTTGGGGATTTTATACTGTTTGGTAGACATGGATCGCAGGTGGGGAGTATTACCAGGCAGCCTATACTGGAATAGTGATTGTAAATATTCAGGAGCACTATTATTGGATATCCTGTACATTAGTTTGGTTTTTCTTAAACAGATTCAGTCTTTAATAGGTAATATTTTTAACTTACCAGCTCAATTTTCCTTGCTTTCTTTCTGGATTGATATTAGCCCAAATGCTCTTTTTTGAAGATGTTCCAGCTTTATTATGTTTTTATCATTCGAATTACACCATACTATATTACAGTAGTCTAAATAGGGTTCTATGTAACTGTTATTAAATAGTTTTCTGTGCCTTTTAGAGAGAAAATGTCTTATTCTACTAAGAAGCCATAAAATTGAATTGACTTTTTTTACTGATATGTTTGATATGTTCAGTCCATGATAGGTTATTATCTACCAGAACACCAAGTAGTCTATCATGACAAACCATTTGCAAATTTTTATCCTTCAATGTCAGACATAGTTCATTGCTATCAAGATTTTTCCTTTTTTTCCTTGTTGAGATAAGTAATATTTTAGTTTTACCAGTATTTACCACCATGCCATTGCATGTGTACCAGTTTTCCAGTTTGTTTATGGCATTCTGAAAAGAAATTTTGAGTTCATACTTTGTGTTTTGGATGTCGGACAATGCTGTGTCATCTGCACAGAGATCTGTAGATGATATCGAGTCTCTTAGTAAAAGTGGTAGGTCATTAATAAATAAAATAAAAAGTAATGGACCTAGAATTGAGCCTTGTGGTACTCCATATCTAATTGTTCCAGGCTCAGACAGAACATTATTTATATAAACATGTTGTGTTCTCTCACTTAAGTATGAAATAAACCATCTAACTGTTCTTTCATCATCACATTGATAGATTTTCAGTTTCTTCAAAAGGATTTCATGATCCACCATGTCAAAAGCTTTCCTGAAATCTACAAATACAGATCCTATTATTTTTCCTTGGTCAAGTGCTTGAACCCATTTATCAGTCACTGAGATCAAGGCAGTCTCACATGAATGTTTCTGTCTAAAGCCTGATTGATTAGGGTGTAACAGCAAGTGTTTGGTTAAATATGACATGAATGAGTCATGGACATGTTTTTCAATCAATTTTCACAGGTTTGGTAGTACTGAGATTGGTCGGTAATTATCAGCGTCATCCTTAGAACCTGATTTGTGAAGAGGAGTTACTTTTGCAGTTTTCCATATTTTGGGGACAGATGAGGTTGCAATACTTAAATTGATTATGATTATTAAACTATCTAAAATAGCAGAGGCAGAAGATTTTATGAGTCGTGGACCAATCTGATCAAGTCCTGTAGCTTTCTTGGTATCAAGTTCACTGAGATAATTTTTAACAAAGTTTTTTATACTGGTGGGATAGAGAAACATACCTCCTTAGAGATTTTGCTGCTGCAGAACTTTTTCAGTACATTAAAGTCATTTTCTATCACTGGTTCTTTTAACTTTGAGGTGATGTTGTGAAAAATTATTGAAAACATTTGAAATGTCAGTGTCATCAGAGACAATGGCGTCATTTACCAGAAGTGAGTGAATTTTATTCTTCTGATCATTGTGTGTTCCTCCAGTGAGTTCATTGAAGACTTTCCAATTGGAGTTTGTGTTTCTCATTTTGTTTTCAAGCAATGATTGATAATACGTTTTTTTAGCTTTTTTAATCATACTTGTTATTTTATTTCTCCATACTTTATATTGTGTATGGTTTCCCATAGCCTTGAATTGGTCTCGTGTTTTCATAGCATCTAGGATTTCAGTAGTAAGCCAATTAGGCTGGATTTCATTCTTTACTTGATGAACTTTCAGTGGTGCATGCTTAGAGACTACATCCATAAATAAGCTAATCCACACCCTCAGAGCTTCATCTATGTCATCCAAATTTTGGATCATATTCCATGGAACTTTATATAGGTCATTTAGAAATTGTTTTTCATTAAAATTTTTGAACGATCTATAAGTGATCCTTTTGTGTGTATTTTTCTTATTTCTCTTGCATTTAACCTTTCTTGTCAAAAAAGTAGGATAGTGGTCACTAAGACCAACATTCAGTACATGAACACAAGCCACATTGTCTGGTAGGTTGGAATAAATGTGATCAATAAGAGTGCTTGATTTTTCTGTTACCCTAGTGGGCTCATTTACCATCAGGACTAGGCCTAATGATTCAATAATTTCCATCCAGTTGTCCCTTATTTGAGAATTGAGAATGTCCTTATTTATATCACCGAGTATATAGGTTTCTTTCTCATGTCCAAGTACATTTTCCATTTGTTTCAAAACGTTATCATTCCAAATTGCTTTGGAGGAAGGTGGCCTATAAATGAAACCAACTAGGAATGATTTTGCATTATTTTGAGAAGTTTCATGTGACTCCAAGTCAAGTCACCTTACTGCATTGACATCTTCTCTAATGTATACAACAAGACCTCCCCCCACTGTCTCTCTGTCCCTGCGTAATGGTTTATTGTAACCTTGACAGTGAAATAGATTATCATTGTGGTTAGCATTTAATTTAGTTTCAGTGAGTCCTAACATGTATATTATTTTCCTTGGAAGACAACATTAACTTAATCTGGTCTATTTTCCCAACTATACCTTGTATATTTAAGTGACCTATGTTAAATCTTTTTGAATTTAGTTTCACATCAATTATATGTATGTCATCATGCAATGGGGTACTCACTGTCATTGTCTCCATACTACTTTTGTCATTCTCACATTCTATTTCTATATTTAAATGTTCGTATATATTACCATCTTCAAAGTCAAACACAGACCCTGAGAAACCGTTAACTTTAACATTTACAACAGTGTCCACTGAACAGTTAGAGACAAGAGTCTTACTAGGTACATTTAGATTTGTTGTAAATGAAGCATTGGCATAAAATACATGATGTTTCAGTTGGCCCAGGGTCAGTTGCAGTTGACTTCAGTTTCTCAATTCCAGCCTGGACTAACTTCTCAACAACCTTTGTGGTGGAAGACCACGACCTCTGTGCAGATGTTTGTTGATATGCCAAGACTTCCCTGCATGATGAAACTTAAGTTCCAGGTTTGGTGCATTCACCTGTGAAGGAATCTATCTGGACAAGTACATGAACAATTGTGGTAAGTTTTTTGAAACTTGGTTGCCACCAACTGGTGCCTTTTATCTGTCACTGACCCATGAAGGCATTTCTACCAATGATTAAGACCATGGCAACAACATCTGGTTCATGTTTAGTTGTCAGACTCTCAATGACTACCGCAATCAGTATTTATGCACTAACGCGTTGCTTGAAGATGTCTTTATGGTATTTTGCAATATTGTCATGCATGCCTATAAGCTTGACCCCATCCATTACTTTTCATCACTGTGAATAACCTGGGATGCACTGCTGTTATAAACCAAATAATTTCCTGCAAATGGGAAACCAGCAACATCAACTTGAATTTGTCAATGGGACCCAGAACTCACTGGGTCACATGCATGGTGACACCCCAACACCTTTTGTATTTTGACTTGTAAAGGCTTGTTCTGCCATGTTAAGTCACAGATTATTTATAATGGGGCTTTGCCACCCAATGACAGTCATCTACTGTTGTTTTATTCATTACAAATATTTATTCATTACAAACATGAACTGATGCCCTATTTAATCGACATCTCATCACTAAAGCATTGCCTACACTTGAGTATTTACAAACCCATTATGTGCCTGTTAATTTTGTGTGCAATGCCAGTTGACATTCAATGACAAGCACGTGCAGCAACCCAATGCGAATCCAGTGTGGATCAGATCAGATTTACCACCAAAGTAGATTTCAGTGAGTTGACTAACTTAGTTGTTGTTGATGTTGACCGAAGCAAGCTTGTGATTCTTCAAGATCAAACTGAAAAACTGCAAACGTCCAACTTGGACATCAACAATGTTATTCTGAAGCTGTGAGCCTCCATCATAAAAAGCTTGACTGAGATCAGAGACTGCCATGTCAGTTTTTTCACCAAAGATTCCATCAATGCAAATATGTAGTCTTAAGTTAAAAAAATCCAACAAGTAAATGAGTGGGGATCTTGCAATGGAAACAGATGCATGAGCACATCAATAAAACTGATGATGCAACAAAACAGTATGTCGATGGAAAAATCTCTCAGAAACTGCCTGACTTTAAAAAATGTCAGGGATGGGATCTATTAATATTTCATTACTAAGTGAACTTCCTGAAACACAGGCCTCAGAAGCATGGCATAAGATTAAAAATCAAAGCCACCAAAACATTAAGATTTATAAATTTTATTTAAATTGAATCCAAATGACAAGTCACTGAGAACATTTTCAGTTACATCCTCATTTAGAACAAATGCCCTGGAATGAATTGAAATGGAAGGGCTAAATATTGAGAATGAAGTGCTATTAACCATCTTTGTTATGTGCTTTCAAAGACCACTGACCTTGTATAAATGGAAGATGCGATGCTTAAGAAAACCAAGCTTCCCATGATAACAAACACAAAAGTCTTTGCAATTTTCAATTTACATTGATGGCATTTTAGACCAGCTGAGGGAGCATGCCAACATCATTGTTGATTGTGCTCCACTCCTCAATGAGTATCAGCATGAAAATGAGCTTAATAAAGTATAATCTTAATGAGGGTCAAAGAGAAATCAACTCGGACCACCGTGATGTACCAATACCAACCTGAGGCGAACCTTGAATCATTGCATTAGCATGTAAAAATGTGCAGAAGCCACTACAGAGTGTGGAAACATCTGTTACAAGTTTATGCTCTTAAAATAAGTAACAGAAAACAGTGAGAATCAAAAAGTGTTGCAAAATTCAACAAATAATTTATTTCTCTGGAATACAAAAGTGAAAATGTAAAAAAAGGAACTTACTCTACTGTGAATGAAATCCCAAATAGTCCTAGAATTACAGACACAAGTCTTAATATTTAAAGTTCTAAATAAACTTTAGTGGGAATCCAAATAAAGTTCAGCACTGAAGGAATTGACATGCATTTGGTGGCCTGAATCATGTTGTTGTACCAGCAGTCTTTTGTTGAATTATAGTAATATAATTCCAGGTTTGAATTCACTATAAATCCTTTTGAAAGTTTTTAGGACCACTGTATTTCTGGAGACAAATCACTTAAATTACTTGAAGAAATAAATTCCAGCCCAAATGAATTTCTGGACAAAACAATAAAACAAATAATAGTCTGCTAGATCTTACAGCATGAATGAATAATTTTTCCTTGTAACAAGATTAAATAGTGCTCTACTTCATCTCATGTCACAATTAGCATTTTCTAATAACAAAAACTATTAGCTAATAGAAAATTTCAATCTGGAAGGTTCTAAATGTTTGTATGAAAAAATGTTAGTTATAATTAGAAGGTCTGTTACTAAAATTATAATATAGAACCTAGAATATGTCAGGTATATGAGCGGAATCTCAATAACCTAGACTCAGACCCAAATAAAAATGTATACTTCTATCAATAATAATCCTAATATTAAACCAATATACATTGATAATATTTTAGCAATATATTAGTTGCTTACAGATTACAATTTTAAAAAAATCAATAATTTAGGTCAAGTAGAAAATAAATAAGTCCAGCACACATTGTTACATTACAATAGCATAAAATGAAACAAAAATATTAAAAGCTAACTAAGAAGCAATGCAAATTAAATATACATAACACATCAAATGATTGTTTCTGCAATGATGAAATGAAAATCACTAATAAACCCACCATAATAAAATTATCAATCAGGAGACACAAATCAAAGGAATAATACATGTTGTTTTAGCTGAATGAGGTGCCAAGCCCCTAGTATACACAATCACAGGAAATGTAAATATCTGGGAAGATATTTTTTATGATTGTATGGCACTTGTACCAGTGAAGAAAAATGCTTGGTTGGAATTGCATGTGCCTGCTGCACCTGAAAATGGATGACCTTTTGGGGAATTATGGAACATCCGTTTAGTATGTACGCATGGAGGGGGTAACCCAAATGCATACATGTGCATATGGAGGGGTCTACTGATAATGTACATACACCATAAAAAAACAGGGCGGTGGTGAAACCTAGAAAATAATTTGTTTAATACATAACCTGTTTGACAGGGTTCAGTCAGCATTTGAATTTTAACAGACACAAGACCTACTTTTTAAAGTTATGCTGCTTATTTCTTAGATGCAGCCAGACATTCAACATCAGTGGACTATGCTTTATTAAACACGTTAACATTATTTATCCTTGATCATTTCTGCGTGGATTAAATACAGGCCGTTCTATAGAATTGGGGAGGGAGTGCATCAAGTGTACATACGCAGGTGGGGTGTGTAAGTGCAAGCCATCTACAAACCCTGCTCAAGCAATTTACTCTAGGACACAATTTATTGTGTAAAATGATTTCTTTTCTTTGAGCCATGATGACCACATCCTTTGGCCTTCCGAATAGGTCTCCTCCTTACCCCAAATGTAAGCAATCCTCAAACTTTGGGCCAAGCCTGTGATTTAGACCTAATGTCATCATGCAGAAACAATTTTTCTTCTTTCAGTTACAGTGACCTTGATCTTTGACCTTTTGACCCCACAATGTAATAAACATCTACCTTACACCATGTGCAAGTAGTTTGTTCAGGTTTGTTATTTAGAATATTTCTGTGCAGAAACCATTTTTCTTTAATTAATTGTGGCTTTGCCCTTTTGACACCAGCGTTTATGGGCTTCATTCTTGTAACAAGTGCTGTGTTTGGTAACTGTAGATTGTGGAGAAATGGAACTATTGTGCAAAAAAATATTTTCTTTCAGTTGCAGCAACCTTAAACTTTCACCTTTTTGGCACTCAAATCAATATGGTTCATCCTTACCTAAAGTACTCAACTCAGCTGTTAATGGCATACCTCAAGGATAGGTTATGATGACATTCAAAAACTTATAAAGTCTGAAGAATACTGACATTGATAATATCACCAAAAGGAAGGTGATTTCATATGTCTTATCTATATATATATATATATATATATATATATATATATATATATATATATATATATACTAATGCTGACAAAACAAAGATCTTTCCTCACCATGCCATCATTCTACTTACATTTTACAAAAAACGGTAATGTCCTATTGGCTTGTGTCCAGATTTGATTGTATGCAGAACAAGTATAGTTGTCTGTATCCTGACACTGGGCAGATTCAATCCTGTACTGACTTTGTAAAACTCCTGACTCAGTTTTAAGAACAGTGTTGGTGCCTTCTTTCTTCCATATTATGGTAGGTAGTGGGTTGCTGTCAATTTGGCATTGGAAAATGGCTGATGAATTTTCATTGACAGTGTTAATATCCTGCACTGACAGGCTCACTATTTCTGCCCCATCTGAAAGTATTGTTGTATATGCATATGTTACATCAGAAAAATTCATTGGTAATAACACAAACACTGCATTCTAGAATGTTTCATGCTACAGCCATTTGCAGTCAGTCAAACTGAGAATAGGTACCTTTCATTAGCACAATAGGTTATATAACTCCTAAGCTTCCGACCTTATGACAAAGCCTTCATCAGAGGAATTACTTCTAGAGGGGAGTTAAATGATCAACTAAACGTTGTCCAGAAAATGAAAGATTTGGAAGTCACTGAAGGGAAAAGAATTAGCATCCTCGCTATGATGACCAAACCAACAAATTTTTTTTCTAAACTGAGTGTGTGACTAAGTTAAAAGATTGCTGGGCACAGTTATGTCCACATGAATACTGTTTTTGCATATTGATAAATCTACAGTTGTGAATTTATTTGGAATAAAGCATAAATTCAATAACAATGTTTCTTGTACTGTCTTTTATTATTAAGCCATAGGTAGTTTAAAAAGATGAGCACATAATAAAAAGGTTACTGCATTCGTATTGGAAAATATGAACTCATTTTTTTTTTCCTGAAAAATACTGCACTTCGCAAGGTTGTGCAGAATATTTCAGAAAAACTTGTTCATATTTACCAATACAAATGCAGTAATCTATAACAATTGTCATACTTCCATGACAGAAATTCAAATTTGTTAGAATTATATAATGTTATATTGTTCATAAGCATGTGCTGACAGAAGAGCCTTAGGCCATGGCACAAGTTCAACTAACCTGTTGGACAGCCTAAAATGAAACTTTCTATTTACTTACAATATACACTTATGTTGATTGATGTACTGGATGACCGATCTAAACCAAGAACTTTATTATAGGCTTCACATGTGTAGTTTCCTCCTGATGTCTTATTTGCTACTACCCCGAGAGATAAAGTAGCACCACTGCTGTACAAGGTCCTGTTGTGATACCAGCGATAGTCACATGGGGGATTACAGGTGGCATTGCAGGTAATGTCTTTAGCTCCCTGATGAAGGTTAAGAATAGTTGGAGGATTAGATCCCAGATTAACACTGTCTCCTGGGCCATCTGAAAAGATAGAGATTTGAAGAATAAGCAGGAAATATCCCTCAGGATGATCAAATATAATATTATTGTTAGTCTAAGTAATTAAAATAAATATTGTTTATTTTGTCTTAACTCATTTGGCCCCGATGCCGTCTTTATGCGTAATCCAGTTTCTGCATTCAACGGCCGATACCGTGTTTTCGAGAAATTTCAAAGCTGCTTTCAATGGCCGGTCCCATAAATACACGTTCCGAAAGGTGGTCGTGAGAAAGTCTCTGATTGGTTACAAACGGGGATTTTCCCAAGAATCAGACCCACTTGTAACCAATCAAAAATGAATTTACTTTCCTTCGTACAAATTTGAATTTAAAGTTTGAATTGTTTAGGATTCAAACATTTGAAATTGAGAGCAGTTTTCCCATCACGTGTTCACTTCATGAAAACATGGCAATGATGGCGGAAGTACGAGTGATTTTTGATATCGATGAGAGCAAAAATGAGGAGTTTCTAGGGTTTGATCAAGTTAATATTGAGGAAGCAGAGGAAAGATATGTTCGCCAATCGGATAATTTGCGAGAATTAGAATCGGACATTGAAATTTTGAGATCGAATCGTCCGAAGACGAGGACGCGGATAGCGATAATGAAAGCATCTCTGCCGATCTAGCAGATTGGAGTGATCATCTTCGGCCTGTTAAAATAAATCATTTTAGTGGACCAAATCCCGGACCTACAACTAACAACGACAAGGAAAAAAAGAGAGATAGATTTTTTTCATTTGTTATTTCCAGAAGAACTGTATATGGATATTGCAAATGAAACTAACGCATATGCGCAAAAATGTATTTTGGTACCACCGAACAAAACGTGGTATCCAACAACACCAGACGAGATAAAAGCTTTGATTGGTGCTCATGTTGTTATGGGAATCCTTCCAGCACCAGCTCAAGATATGTATTGGTATAAGGACAAACTTTTCCATCCTTCCTGCATTGAAATAAAATTTAACCGTACCAGATTTGAAAATCTACAAAAATATTTCCATGTTACTGACACCAGCAACAACCCACCTCGAAGGACACCTGGTCATGATAAACTGACCAATGTTAGACCAATATTAGAGCGCATTCGTCAAACATGCATCAAAGAATATAACCCACATTGTGAAGTATCCATTGATAAAGCCATGATTGGATTTTCAGGGCGACTAGGATTTAAACAGTACGTGCCTTTAAAGCTAACCAAACGAGGCATCAAAGTTTGGGTTCGAGCGGATCCTCACAACGGATATGTTGGGGATTTTCAAGTATATACTGGAAGGACTGACAACAATCCTGAAATGAATCTTGGTAAAAGGGTTGTTGTCGATTTGATGGAAAATTTGTTTCATCGTGGACACTATGTCTACACCGACAGCTTTTTCACATCTCCAGAATTATATCTTCATCTTCAGGAAAAAGGTACGTATGGCTGCGGAACAGTTCGTTCAAATAGAAAAGGTCTGCCATCTGGATTGCAAAAAGTGAAGCTGAAAGAGCAGGGTCAAAGCGTAAGTAGACAGAAAGGCATCATGAATGTCACAAGTTGGCATAACAAGAAAAATATTACTTTGCTTTGTACCAACTGTGACGGTGAAGCAACATCTGTTAGCCGTAAGCAAAAAGATGGATAGCTCAAGGATATTCCATGTCCACTCCCAGTCAAACTGTACAACATGTACATGAATGGAGTAGATCATGCAGATCAAATACGAGCTAAATACAGTACTGGCAGAAAGTCCCTGAAATGGTGGAAGTATTTGTTTTTTTTCCTGTTTGACATTTCAGTTGTAAATTCATATTTGCTGATGAAAGAATCAAAAAACCATGTTATTGTCACCAGAAACAACAAGAAAAGAGCTCGAACCCAGGTGGAGTTTAGAATGAATATTGAGCATCAACTTCTCGGAGGATTTGTAGGTAAAAGGAAAAGGGAAGTAGAAGTTCATACCCCAATTCCGAATACAAGTAGTCAACATTGGCCAGTGGTCATGCCAAAGAGAAAAACCTGCAAAATGTGTTCATTGAACAAAGTCCGATCTGAACGAGCACATGGATGTGAACAATGTCAGGTTAATTTATGTATAACATGTTTCAAACCATATCATATTTTAAAATTTCCTGGTTTATTTTAATGAATATAAGGACTGATGTGATATTCCTAACAATGTTGCACATACTTTTGTAAAAAAGGGCTGATGTGAAATTTCTAACAATGTTGCACATAGTTTTGTAAATAGTGTATAAATAAATTGTTAAAGACTTGGACAAAATGGAGAAAAAAATACATCAATGTATTGACAAATTCATTTGGATTAATTGGTGAAAATTTCATGGATTACTATTGGATGTAAGTAAAGAAAATAAGGTAAGTATGAATGCATGTGCATGATGTTTACAAAATTTTCCAAATAGGTAAAACACTCTGGGGCACAAGCAGCTAGACAGACCTTGGTGTTGCTGGGGCTCAGCAACAGTGTTACTGGTAAGTGTCTTGGGGCTGAATAAGTTAAATATCAAGGTCAGGGTTAGTTTATCCAAAGTAATATATTGCAACTATTAGCAATGTCTTATATTCATGTATAGGCCAGTGTTCTCCATTTCAAAACGTGCATCACAAGTTCCTGTGATGTTTGAAAATGAAAACTAAATATTGCAATATTTCAAGATAAAAAGATAAAAGTCAATTGTGCATGCCAGCCATCAGCTTAAATAATGCTTCAGATCATAACAGTGCATTCCAATACAAGACTTCCTGAGATTGTTCAAATTTAACTAGCTGAAATTTTCATGAGGCATATCTAGCCTTGTAATGCCTTAATGTATGCCAAATATATTTCCACTTTGCTTAGACACTAAGACTTGAAGGTTTACATCCTCCATTTTGCCCATTATCAGGAGAATGAGGTTCATAACTTTTTTCTGTGACTCCATGTCGTGCTAAAGAGCATGGTTAAAACCAGGGTCCAAGAAGAATCCCTTAAAAAATCTGGTGCTGTACAGGGTGAAAAGGATTTTGAGGAATTCATAATCATTTCTTGCTTTTAGCTGTTGAATGTTGAAACCATCTCTGATATTCTTAAATGATAACAAGATTACCAAACTTAACTGCTATGGTGGACATAGTGGATGTCAGGTTGTCACCATTTTAATTTAGGACATTAACAGGCTGTTGGTGAAAATACCACATTACAAGGATCATCCATTCAGGAGAATAGTGACAACAGGATTTGCTAAGATGGTCATCAGGTCAGCCATATTGGATGTATGGCTAGCATCATTACCATTCAGGACCAACTAGTCATCATTAGAACTCTATTGGTTCCTATTTTTCCATTTGGAAGGAGTAGAGGTAACAATATTTTCAAGATAAACTCCATGGTGGCCATATTGACAGTTAGTCTTTTCCATTAAAGACCAGCCAGTCACCAAGTGAATTCTTCTGATGAAAGGCTCATTTAAAAATGATTTTCTATTCAAGTAGAAATAAAACAAGGTTTTCAAGATGGCCAGATCACTGCCATCTTAATCTATAATCAACAAAACATTATATATGAAGATTTTCAGTCAAAACCCCATGCTGACACGAGCATTCATTAAAGAGAATTGATAGAAAGTTTTTCAAGCTAATCATTGTGGGAGCCATACAAGACATTAGACTGATACGTTTTTCATTCAGGACCAATTAGATATCATACAAAGTCTATTAGTGAAAACCCTTGACCATCCATTTAGGACAGTCAATAACAAAATTCTCAAGATGAGTGCCATGGTGGCCATTTGGACATTGGATCAGCAACATTTTCATTTAGGACCAATTTGACATCATACATTGTCCTTTGGTGAAAAACCAATGTATATTTGACCATCCATTCACTGGAGAAGTAGCAATAACACAATTTTAAGATGACCAATGTGGTGGCCATATTGGATGCTTGAATAGTACCATTGTCATTTAGGACCAACCTAGACAATGAGATAAATGTGTGTAAACCTTCATATGTTACAGCTCTATGGCCTTAAACTAAGTAACTGACAGAGCAAAACCAACAAATTTAGTAAAATGCAACAAATAAATTTCCATAGAACATAAATCGGAAATTAAAAAGAAACTTATAGTAGTGTTGACTAAATCCCAAATAATCATAAAAGTCCAAAAGTAAAGAGTATTTTGAATGACTTCCAGTATTGACTGTGATAATGTACCAATAGCTTTAGATGAGCTGATCTGCCTACAATCTTAATGTATCACAATTATATAATCTAGAATGATCCCAAATTAGTGATTTAATTCAAAATGTCAATGAATACTTTTTAAATGAATGATTCCTCTAAAATTATATCAGAAAACAAGTGAACTTAAATTAGGAATGAAACAAATTTGTTTACTTCACACTTATATAGAAAACTAAAACACAATAAGATGACCCGGATGTGAGTAATTTTCCCATGAAATTTGTAAACAAGTTCTCTTCTAGAAGATTCCAAGGCTAAGCCCTAAACGCAAAATGTAAAAATAAACTTATTATAACTTAAAAACATGATAAGAAGCAGGTACACCTTCTACAACCTTTTAAGGTCAAAAGGTCATGTAAACACATTTACATTATCTTAAAATACAATCTACAATCATGGAAAAAGTTAGCCATATGTTGTTTAATACATGACTCTTACAATCTACAATCATTGGCAAAAGATAGCTATGATATATGCTGTTTACATATGACCCTTACAATCTACAATCATGGACAAAAGTTAATCACATGATACAGATATACATAAAACATCGCTATTCTTGAAGTACTTTAGGAGGAATAGAGATTAGAAACTTGTGCTAAGACCAATGGACAACAGATGAAAGACCATCCCATGAACTATGGTCTATGATCTATAGCTACAATATAGGAATAGTGACTGCCCCCATACAAAATGGGTGAATTGCATCCATATTGATTTCATATTGATTTAATTTGTTTCCAGCTGATCAAGGCTTTTGTAAAACCATATTCCGCCATATACTGTATTTCACGCATTTTTTTACCCTTAATTGTTTGCACACAATCAACCTATACAAACAATAAACATATAGAACTTCTTCATACTTGTAACTTCATATTTTTATTTTCAAATCCTCTTAAATTTCATACACTGCAAAGAATTGCATTAGTAAAAGTGATAAAAATATTGCCTCTTTAGTTTAGCAACAAAGAATATAGGGATTAAAATCATTGGGTGTTATTTTTTGCATTTGTATTTATCTATTACTTTTATCTCATATTTTGAAGTGTTAAATTTGAAGAGTGGTTATCATTTCAAATGGCTATGAAAATGTAGCAAACTTTGATTTAGGTACCTCCAACAACCAAGGTATTGTTTTGCATAGCATGTTATCTTTCAATGGTGACTAACTTTGGAAACATTCGTAACTAAGGCATCATATAGTGAAACAGGAGATTAAGATATATAATAATCATCATGTATAATCATGCAGAAAGGTAACTGATTATTTCTTTCACTTTTGTATCATGATATATTTTATTTGAATCAAGGGTAGGTTCATGTTTCAAATGGCTCTGAAAAGACCAATGTACATTTTAGAAATATGACACAACCAATATACTGTTTCCCAAGTATGTTTGGTATGATCTCATATGAAACATTAATATTTGTTGCCTCAATGAAAACCTAACCCAAATTATCTGTTCAACTGTTAATTAAATATTTAACTGAGGCATCCAAAAATGAATCAGGAAATTAAGAAATAATGACCATATGGTAAAGCCCTATCATTTATCTGTTCCTGCAGTTGCAAAGATCATCATACAAAAATACGATAACTGATAGTAGGGATGAGAGAGGTGCATGTTAGAGGCAGTGACTAGTGCCATTTAGCTTGTGTACTGACATGCTGGCATCTTGTAACTTGTTACCACCCATGATAATCATTTGCATAAAGATAGACTTAAAACATCGAAAGATCCCAATAGGAGTTTTAGTGAAAGTTCAACACAAAATCTTGATGGATGAACACCTTAAGCTGGAATACATTGATGAAATCTAGAAAGCACATACAAACCACTTCCATTGCCACCTCAAAGATGAAGTTAAAATATCCATGAAAAAATCAAGAACAACGGCAGTTATCCCCAGTGGATGCACCAGTACATTGCAGCTACTAGACATATATTTAAATAATTTTAAATAATCCTTTCAAGGCACTGATGCCCCCAAAAAAATCAACTAACATGAAGGACCAGAAGAAAAATGAAATGATAATCAGTAGTGTCAAAGTTACTGGACTTTCAAAATGCAATTAATGGTAGGGAGGACTACTGCATTTGGAGTAACAATGCAGCTCCACTGGAAAGTCTTTCTAGTGATGAAGATAATGAATGGTTATGAGATGGAAAATTCTAGAACTTTTGAACATTCTGAACTTTTCATTGAAAACATTTATTGCATTTTTTTGTTTATTTGTTCAACATTGGACTGCAAATTCTATGATTGTAAATAACAATAATCTGTGTTATATAAATATTTTCACATATACACGTCTTAGTTGTCATCTCCATCCACTCTTTTTCTTTCTTCACATTAAAGTCTAAAGTTATTTTCTTTCCATTTATTTCTGAATTAAGAAACTATCAACAATAAATGCAAGGTCAAATATACTGAACAATTTATTTATATTAGCATGCCGCACAATAATTGTTGTTTTGATTGGAACTTTGTGTCCATCAACATAAAAAGTATCAGGTTCGGCTTTTCTACACAGTGCAGGAGTCTTGAGCTATATTCCATATACCTATCAAAATGAATCCTGATACAATAATTTACAGATTTAATTTTACTCCCAAGAATGATTCTGACCATGCAATCCAAAGTTTGGTTCATAAGTGCTTGTTGTGACTGATATTTGCTATGATACCTAAACATGTCAGCAATTGTTGAACTGTATCTCCTGATAGTTATAAGCTTTAACCTTTTCTTGTCAAAATGCAGAAAACAGTTAACCAAATGCATGATCAAGGCATTCAACGGAACAATACTTTTGTCTCTCCACTAGTCTCGAAAATCTGACCACTTTCCCTGATAAGCCTTCAAAATGGAGGTCTGTCTGTTGAAATCATAAACAGATGGTGTAGATAACCAGATATGGGACACCACGGAGCCAGCAGTTGCCATGCAATATGCATGCATGGAAGCTGGCCAAGATTGAGATGGGTCAGGAATTCTATAACAAGATGGACAAAGTGCTATGATGGGGTAAGGTCCAACTTCTTCCAGTTCACTAGAAATCCAGTTATACAATAGGCCAGGGTGGGGTGGGGTGAAATATGTTCTTTTCATGTAATCCAACAAAAATACATTTACATGACATCAAAGTATGCCACATACCCTGTATGAAGAGATCCTGAATAGGGTTTAGATGTTGTTGATCATTCTTGCCGATGTGTACTGACATTGAGGCTGAATCAATTGGTGAAGTGTCTGAAAGCATTTTGATGAAACTTGTATGAAGTTGGATTGATAGTTACACTAAAATATGTGCTTGTCTGATTGAGGCTGATCACAAAGATGTCCCTTTTAATGGAAAACATGACTGAATTGTTATGCTTCAATCTTCAACTTAAGTGCTGTTTTGTATTCATTAAAATGGCAAATACACATTTCACCAGTGAGTTTGCAGATGACTTTTGATATAAAAGAAACCTTAGCTAAAATTCTAGAGAGCTTGGTTCGTGAATTTCTTCTACTGGTGCTTGGAGAGTACAAAATGGTCTCCTCCATTAAAATGTATGTCTTCACAAGATAGGCCAGCATTTGCATCATGGATACGGAACAAAAAGGGAATTGGATAAACAAATGCAATGCTTCACCAAAACTGCCTGAAGCACTCATTTGTTATGCAGAAAAAGACTGATCAAATTTATCAAAATTGGAGAAGCGTGGTATCAGTGAGATGTTCAGCAGGCAATCAGGGTGGCAAACCACAAGCTGTTGGTGGGAAGCTTTTGGAAGGAGAAACTTGGTTTCCTATCAACGTTATTCAAGTCGCTTCTGAGACTGAGAGGTCTGCCACTTTCTGAAACTGAGTCATGGCCAATACTGTTGTTGATGGACAGGATTTGGCCACCTATCCCTCTACCTCATGGAAAGTAAAATGGTTGTGAAGGTAAGAAGTGCCCAAAGATTAGCTCTTGTGCTGTCTGCTCTGCAAATCCTCTATACAAGCCTTAAACAGCAATGATGATTCAAAAGGCAATTAGCATAGGACCAAAGAGTTAGCAGGCTTCAGTGACAAGAATGGCAGAAAAGTTTTGCTGTGCTAAATCAAGATTTGAAGATGTCATAAGGGTGTTGGCAATAGAATAATTATACCCTATTGATTACTTCAGCTAGGTAGACAGTTTACTCTGTTGATGCTTCTTGCCCAATTATGCAGACAGGCAAAAATTTGCCAATGACACCAAATCAAGCATTGATGACATGGCCAACATATTCCACACAAGTCTCTACATCACACTGAACACATGGTGACTGACCTTACATAACTGCAGGATCAGCATGTTTATAATGTGATGTTCTTATCAATGTCTTGAATGTTGACATTGGACATGGTCAAGTACCAGCATGAAGGAAAATGTGCTAGAAATAGACTATATGAAGAAAACACCTATGAATTACATGGATTCTCTTCATACGATGACCAGAGTTCCTGCTAATTTTCACCCATGCCTCATGAAGACAAGACAGCTTCAATTTCAATGTACATAGAGTAGATGACTTCATCTTCTAAAGAGGCTTTTACAATGAAATGCAGAGTATTGTAATAACAAAGTCCAGTGATCTCATGGCCATTTGAAATTCTATATTTTTTTTGAAAAGAGAAAAATATTGATCTACATCTTTTTCTTTAAAAGGGGGTACTAATCTAATTATATTTGTAACACCAAAAACTGAACCTTAATGAATGGAGTTCATTCTGCTTGCCAGTTCTAATTCTTTAAATTTTAATTGTATTTCCATCTCTTTCTTCTTTTTGTATTGGCAACTTCATTTGCATTTCTCTGTCATTCTTTTGTATCTGTCTCTCTCTCTCTCTTTTTCCTGCCTTTTCATTTTTGTTTCCACTTCTTTCTCTTCTTTTTATAATTTCATATATATTTCTTCTTCTTAAATTTGTCACTCTCTTTTCTCTTTCTCACACTGAAGCTTTCTTTATTTCATTCTTGTATTTTAATTTCAATTCCATAACTTACAGGTTAGAGACTCATTCATCAAAACCAAAGCATATTTATCCAAAATGTTCTTTTCTACCAAAATTTGTATCAAGATTTTTTTTATTGTGTTTTAACAAAGATGGCTTTGCTTTTGAAAGATGTTGTCTGGTGAGTTGGAGCAATTCATCCTTTTTCAAGGAATCTTACTGTTCGTGGCTAGCATTTAAAATAGAGTTTTCTACTTTGGTGGACATTGTGATAACTTGTTGGTTTAACTAATCAAAAGATTAGGAACTAAGAAAACTCTGAAATAAAATGAATTTAAATTTCAAAACAAAAAACACCCAATTTTCTATTATGACTATGGCCACAAACTAAGCAATAGAAAAAAACAAAACCAACAAGTTTGTAAAACTCAATAAAGTATTTAATTATCAAAGTTATAAATTGAAAAAGTGAGAGGAACTTGTAGTATTATTAAGTGAATCCAAACTAATCCTTAGAAAGGTCTATGAAAGTTCTAAATGAATGGGAAGTTTTTTTTTAAATAACAAAACCAGGAATGTACTGATCTTCCAAGAACCATCGCATTGTCAAGATGGTGTTCTCCAGAATTCCTTTGAATAACTTATAATAGTTCCAGAATAATACTATAGTCCAAACAACGAGCAATTACTATTTATTCTGAATAATCCAACGAAATATTTTTCCTCTCAAGTAATATCTAAGTACAACATAAAACACCTCATCAGACTTTCAACTGGAACACAAGAAAAAAGAATGATTCCAAAATCAGAATGAAACTAACTGCTCAGTTTTCTCTTTATACATACAGTGTATTGCAACTCTATTTTGGAAAAGATCCCATGTGACAAATGACACTATTCATTTTGTGTCAAACTGGACTTTTCATGTGACTAGCCCAAACAATGGAAATTTACTGAATCATTCTAGAAATATTAAAACCCAATCAGCAAAGGGGAAACTAAGCCATAGGCAGCATTTAAGTTTTAGTATTAAGATTAATATTAATAACTGTCAACACATACAATATGGCTATCAGAATAAAAACGGAATTGCTTGCTTGCCCTTTTTAAGGGAATTTGACTATAGTAACAATACTACATTACTAATTCCCAACCCATGTACAAACATTAGGGTGCATCAAACGCCCCAATGTCATCCAATTATGATGTCCCTAGTTTTAGAACATTCCTTTGGTCATAAAAATAATTTCTGCCAATTTTGGTCTAATTCCAACATTGTTTAGGGGGTCCACCTCAATTACCAAGATTTGCATTATAAGCATTATATTGCGATATTCATTTAGCTGAATGTTATTTGCTGTTGACCTATTTACTAATTTAATATTTTACAATGGTATTGAATTTGATTAAATAACTATTCTTTGCTTGTTTATTCAAGTTGTTTGTGAAGTCTGCAATCTTTGAAAGTGAGTTACAAAATATTTCAATTTTATCTAATTTTTTATTAAACTTTTTTATTTTTATTGAACTTATTATATTATACTTTCATGTTGTCGCAATTCTATAGCCTGTTTTACAAATGTTATATGCAAACTGTTATTAGTCATTACAGGGCTGTTAGATTTAGCACATGTTGACTGTTAAGTGTTAATCACTATTGTTATATTCATGTTGTTGCCAGACGCCAGTTGAATAATGGAAGGCAGTGAAGAGAGTACCGTTCCAGGTCTGCAATCAACTCCTCGTTCAGCTTCCCTGTCCCAGAAAACTCCTCCAACAAGATAGTCATCTACAAGATTCAGTCTTGGCAGCAAGATAACGGCAGAAGACTCAACAATTACTGGTTCGCATCTGCCTACATGCCTGCAAGTCTTGCGGTGTTTGATGCATCATCTAGCTGATGATGCGCATGAAAACTGTACCAGATGGGAAGCAGCTAAAATTGTCCTGTCAAAGGTATCAGTGTTTTATGAGAAAGCCCATATTCCGAAGATTACAGAACGCAGGGCATGCGAACGATTAATTAAACTGCTTGACGACAATGCTAAAGTGAGAGCAATTCCAATCAACCGCCGATCAGCCCCGAACTCCCTGAACAAGCTAAAAAAGATGGAAGAAATGCTAGCTCAGACATTCCCATTGTGGCCTGCAAATGCAGAACAACTCATAAAAAATCCCGAAGATGTCGCTTACCTGCAGTCAATGAAGACCGACCGTCTGGCAACATTCGGACCACGTGACAAAGTCCTTGCAGCCAAAGTCCAGTGTCGCGAACAAACGGACAACATGGAAGCACGGCGGCGCGAGAGAATGCAGTCACCTGAAGTCAATGACTTCACCTAAAATACTCCATAACAGCGACAGAAGCAGCAGTGATGAGGATGTTGTTAGTGATGGAGAAGTTGGCTCATTGGCTGCTGGTCCATCCATCACACCAAGAACTTCGAGAAGTCACAAGCGAACTGCTCGCACAGGAACACCTGCTTTCATCCCTCACGACATCATTCAACGACCCAAACTTGTTCAACTAGCCACATGTCTGAAGATGACTCCAGTGCAACAAGCTGCATACACGGAGGCATTAGTGGCCGAGGCAGGTGGTGATACTTCAAAGATATCCACATCATACTCAACTGCAGACAAGTCCAGGCGTAAGATAGGAAGATTGATAGAAGAGAATTGTAAGGACAAATGGATCCCGCCAAAATTGGTATCCCTGCATTGGAACCCAAAGCTGATGCCATCACTGTCAAACCAGAATATCACAGAAGAACGTCTCACTGTCGTCATCGGAAATGCCACAGAATTGAAGCTTCTTGGAGTCCCATCATACCAACCTGGAACAGACAGAAAGTCCAGAGATATAATTGCTGATCTGACAATGGGTTTGCTCTCATCATGGCAATGTACCGAGTCTGTTGTGAATATGACATTCGATACCACAGCATCGAATACAGGTTACGTCACTTCATCCTGTGTGACAGTCCAAAAGCAGCTTGGACGAGCTCTCCTTTGTTCAGCCTGTCGTCACCATGTTGGTGAGATTATCCTGTCTCATGTTTTCGATGATCTGAAGATTGAGGCATCCAAGTCTCCAGACGTCACCTTGTTTACACGATTTCTTAAGAGCTTCCAAATGTTGACGGTGCCATCTAAAAGCAATGATGAACAGCTATCTCGATTGAACTTGACATCATTCAACCACGAGGCACTTCAGATTGTAGATACATGTCGAACCAGTGTTCTCCAGCTTGCCAAATCAGAGCTTTCACTACGCCGAGATGATTATCAAGAATTTGTTGAGCTGTGCACAGTGTTCCTTGATGGAGAAACTGAAGATCATCCTGTCACCTTCAAGCGACCAGGAGCCTTACACAAAGCCAGATGGATGGCTAAACTCATCTATTCGATTAAGATATGCCTGTTTGAGCTGCAAATTCAACAACTACCACGTAACACTATTACTAAACTGCATCAAGTTCCAAAGGTGAGGGCGTTTGTGAACTTTGCAACACTGGTCTACAGCAGCTGGTGGATGACGTGCAATTCAGCGGTAGATGCGCCGTGGAACGACCTGCAGTTGTACAAGTCTTTATTGCAGTACAAGGTCGTGAATCCAGATGTCTCTCAGAGTGCACTGCATGCCTTCAAACTGCTTCTCTGGTACCTAACTGCAGAGATGATTCCTCTTGCTCTGTGGAGCAGTAAGGTGCCTGACGCTGAACGGCGAGCCCTTGCAGTCTGCTGGCTGTTAAACCAGAAACGGCCCTCTTGGCACCACAGAACCGGTTTGGAACAGGCTTTGGCAAGCCAAAGTTTCCAGCAACTGTTACTCTGACCACAGCTCTTGCTGATTTTGCTAGTATTGATTCCTGGTACACATTCACACTTCTTCAGCTGAACGCTGAGTACATGACTGAAGAAGTTGCGAACTGGCCAAATTCTGCTGCGTACCAAGCTTCTCGGCAACCTTCAATCGCTGAACGTTGTCAATGACTGTGCTGAGCGAGGTGTTAAGCTCAGCTCAGATTTCTTGGCATCAGCAAGGGGTGAAGAACATTACCAGAATGTGCTGCAAGTTGTTGAGAAGGACCGTAAAGAACAGCTCAACTTGCGAAAACGCAAAAGAAATAGCTACTAACTGAAGAATCTACCAAATAACTACCATTGACTTTAAAACATTGCTGAATGTAGAATATATTTAACTATATTTAACATTTTAAACACTGAACAAATCATTTAGAAAAATGTTCCCAGACCAAAATGCATGCTTTCCACAAGCTTGCAGCAAGCTAGCTGAAGTTGTACAAGCTAGTAAGGTAGCTTGTGCAAGCTTGCGCAACCTTGCAAGCTTGCGCTAGCTTGCAAAAGGAAATTCTCAAAGTCTGCAAGCTTACTGTAAAATCTCAAACTTACACAAATTAAGCTAGCTTGCAAAAGGAATTTTTCCAAGTCTGCAAGCTTGGAAAATGTAAAATTCAAGCTTCCTATATTGCAAAAAATGAAGGAGTGCATCCAGTCCCAGATTACCCATTAGGCAGAGTAGGCAACTGCCTATGGGCCCCGCGACTTTTATGGGCTCCATCAGAGGCCCCCAGGGGCCCCCATGAGACCGTGACCGTGGGTCTGGGGCCCCAAAAGTTTGACTGCCTATGGGCCTCCACGGTGCTTAATCCGGCGCTGAGTGCATCTGCAGTCATTCATCAAACAGCAGCACAGTGGATAAACTTTAACATAGAACATAATTTGTCCACATTGTTTTACACCATTAAATATAAAAAGAACAGAGCAAGAATTTCTTGAATGTGTGTTATATTTTACACTGTGATAAAAGATTCCATTTAGTAAAATCTGGTAAAATACATAGCATTTACAGATTGCAAAGTTATTTACAGACTGACTTAATGCAGCAAAATATTTGAAGTCAAGTACTTATAAATGCTTCTTACCAACAATGTATGCACCATCAAATATAGACTCTGTAATTTGTGATGATAACTTCTGGCATTTAGTTTTTGAAACAATATTCCAATTTCTGTTTCATTGACAATTTTTGTATTTGAAAGTGTAGGTAATTTTAACATTGTTGAAACAGCGTCAGACTCCTGTGATCGAACGGATATCACGTGGAATAATGTTTTTGATTAACTCCTCAATATACGGTAATTTATCCTGAAATTAATATAAATGAGTATTAAAAACTAAAAAATCTGCCACCCATCCACCCTTTTGCCATTGCAGACCTGTTTACCAGATTGTATGTGACTGTATTTGTACGGAATAAAGCTCATTCGTACGGTAGTATGGTCATTGGTTTTAAAATGCGATTTGAGGTTGCATTTATTTTTTATTTTTTTTAAAATAAGTTTTTAAGCGTTTTTATTCCGGTTAGTTTTGTTGTATCGTCTCTTCGGTCCGCGTCCGGGTCTGTAGTCGGCGCCACATCACTGATTGTAACATTCTCAACATCCGGTTGTTTAAAGATGCCGCCGACAACAAAGTTTCAGCTCGAATCTGATGATGAAAATAGAATATCTAAACACAGAAAGCAGCATTTTCTACCAGTTCATAATACTCTGTGACCATGCCTTAAAACACCGTCTAAAGGAGTGCATTTTGTGCTCTGCACTGTTTGCAACTTAGATTTTTCATGTGCACAACATGGTGGAATGAATGACTTTTCACGGCACGTGGAATCGGAAAATCATGCGAAATTGGCATCGTTAGTGAAGGGAAATACTTGGCATCGTTAGTGAAGGGAAATACAAGTATTTTGTCAATGATGAAGGGAAAGGATGTCAGTGATCTCAGCACATATTTCAAAAGCAGATAACGTGCTGAGGTGATTCTATGAGCTGATCGTAAATTGAGCACAGCCTACAAGTTAATGGAAGTAATTAAACATATGTTCCCAGATTTCAAAATTGCAGAAGATATTTAGAAACAATCTCTCTCTCTCTCTCTCTCTCTCTCTCTCTCTCTCTCTCTCTCTCTCTCTCTCTCTCTCTCTCTCTCTCTCTCTCTCTCAGTATGTCGTGCAATAGTAAATAACGGTAATTATAGTCAGAGGCGTAGCAATGATATTTTGCGCCCGGGGACAAACTATAAAATTAGCGCCCCAGCTATCTTGTGACAGATTTATTACCCTTGTTTTCTTATTATAATGTAACGTTGCAAGCCTCATTTGGCGCCCCTGTATCTTGGCGCCCGGGGACATATGTACCCTCCGCACCCCCCCCCCCTCGCTACGCCTCTGATTATAGTATATTGATGTGTCTACTATTTGTTATCGAGGGACTGGTGCAGCGCCGGATTAAGCACCGTGGAGGCCCATAGGCAGTCAAACTTTCCCCCAGACCCACGGTCACGGTCTCATGAGGGCCCCTGATGGGGCCCATAGGCAGTTGCCTACTCTGCCTACTGGGTAATCCGGGACTGGACTGGTGTATTTGGTCCAATTGCTGTTTCAATTGGTACATTTGTATTAATTACATGAGATTATTTTGAATCTAGTTGAATTCCAGGAGATTTGTGAATCTTGTACTTACAGTGCAGAACTTTTGAAATTTATTTGAATTGTTTGAATCTCAATCCTAGGCGGTACATAAAAATTATGTGAATATCGGATAGTGTATACTATTTTTTTAAACTGAGGTGTTTTGAATCTGTATATCAGATAGATATAATATATTTTTTTCTTCAATATGTGAATGTTACTATTTGTTAGTATAGAGTAATTGAATCAATTGTATTTTGAGAGCATGTGAGAATCATTGTATTTTTATATCATATATTTTTATTAACTAATTAAATTCATGAATTGCCATCTTTCACACATTGTTTGAGTTATTCATTTAATACAAAATCCACTCTGTTTCAATTCTGCGACATACATTGCAGCATATATCAACATTTTACTTTTAATATTTTATATAAATGGTCATTTCCACACATCAAGGGCAAGAAATATGGTGGCAGTACATGCCATGTCAGTTTCCTATATATATATATACTAACAAGTACCCGGCATGCGTTGCAATGCCACTGCAAGAAAGAAAGTGTTTGTGTTTTAATAGACTATTTGACTGGTTTCTGGAATGCATCTCAGATTATTTAGTGGTATTTATCGAGCACACAATAAGTTGTTACCTTACCGAAGGCGTTTTAGGTATCGCTACCGATTATAAATTTCATACAGCTGTTGATTTACGTCATCATAGTTTCAGCATATCCAGACCATGTTCAATCACGTGACGTATCTATGGCGCCTACAGTTCACACCGAACACACGCAATTTTAGGTATCGCTACTGATTATGAATTTCATACAGCTGTTGATACTCACCAAAGTTTTATCGCAATCGGATGAACGGTATAGGAACGCATACAACACAAACGAAGAAACAAACAAACATACATTTTTTTCATACTGTCAAATAGCCTATTCTGTTTATTCAAGTGCTTTTGGATACACAATATTTTTTGCTTTTCTGTCTGGTGTGTATATGAATAAATCAGAAGGTTTTCCAACGCGTGAGCATGCCACATACAGCTGTCCATGTGAGAAGCATGGATTTTCCAAATTTAGTCCACACACTTGTAGCGATTGTCCCTGTGCTTTGTTTATGGTAATTGCAAATGCGAGTCGCACCGGAAACTGCAAACGTTTTAATTTGAATGGCATATCTGTCGGAATCATAGGGATGCGTGGCAAGAGTACATCTTCTCCTTTAAATTTTCCATTAAAAATTATAGCTTCGATGATATTGTTCATTAACTTTTTCACTGAAAACTTGGTACCATTGCAAAGTCGTGGTGGATTTATGTTTCGGAGAAGAATGATAGGTACGCCAATTTTCAATGTTAAAACGTGCGGCGGAATGCCTGGCAAATCAAGTGAATTTAAGAATTCAGTTGGATAATTGACAACTTTGTCTTGATTCATTACAGTATATATGGACTTATACGTTGTCGCTTCGCCTGGTATTTGTTTTTGAATGCTGAAGTTGATGGCATTAACATCGTTGTTTTTGGCTGCTAATATAGCACGTTCACTGAGCCACTGATGATTTTTGTAATTCTGTGCGATATTTGGGAAAACTTTGTGAATCAATTCGTCTGTGGTTCCTGTAATTTTACAGAAGATTGTTGGCAACGTGATACATTGTGTAGATTCATCGATTTCCATTTTCCCATTCCCAATATCCAATAATTGTTTTGCGAAATGTTCAGCGGATGCATCATATTGTAGTTCTACACGCATATAGGTCTTCAGAGTCAATTTCTGCACGTGTCGCCATAAAACTGATGATTTGAGACATGCATTTAATTCATCAGCAGCTGTTGAACGTGGTATAACTGGTAGAGTTTGTCGAAAATCACCAGACAATAAAATAAGTGCGCCACCGAAGAGCTGTTTATTTCCTCTCAAATCTTTTAGTGTACAGTGAAGCGCTTCCAAAGCATTTTTGTGCGCCATAGTACATTCGTCCCATATAATGAGTTGACATGATTGGAGTACTTTACCCATTCCAGAATTTTTGTTGATATTGCATGTTGGTGTGTCGGTGATTTGCATATTCAACGGCAATTTCAGTGTTGAATGCGCTGTTCGACCACCATCCAAAAGAGTTGCTGCAATTCCAGATGATGCGATTGCCAGAGCAATATTGTGTCGTGATCGTATAGTTGCCAAAATATGTGAAATGAGAAACGTTTTTCCTGGTCCGGATTTTGATTTGTTGCACGCAAACGATGCAAGATGTCTTCACTCATGTAGTCTTTGTATTTTTCCCAAAGATCTTTTGGATTGGATGGGAAACACGTTGTCAATATGATAGCAAATAACGTGCGTATTTGCTGTGGCTGATTCGATGCAACAGCGAGTGAAGTGTCCCAATGTGCATCGTTTTCCAAAAGATTTAATTCTTGGCAAGCTTCACGATAAGTGGCACATACTTGACCGTTTACTGTTCTCAGTTCTTGGAAGGATGTCGGTCCACGTACGTTAATTAACAGTAATCGCAAGTAAAAGCATTCTGCATTGTTTGGGTGAATAGTGTATAGATGGCCTAATGTGTCGGTCGAATATAAATTGGGATGTACTTCAACTGCTTGACCTTGTTTGCGACGTTGAAACTTTTTCACTGATGCATTCCATGTGTAGTATGTTGACACTTCAGAATAAAGTAGCGTCTTTGCAAACATATCATTCCCGCACAATGAGAAAAATGCAGTTAACGTTGTTGGCGGTGGTGACAATGCTCTTGCATGTGCATTTTCTGCTGTGAAGTATACGCGCTGTCCATTTTCAAGGTGCACTGCCAAATGAACAACTGTTGGATGTCGTTCATGGATTGGAAATGAGAAAATGCGCCATACTGCTTCATTGCTACTAATGTAGCGTCCCATTTGATATTGGTAGATTTCATCGACGGATGCATTTGCATTTCCCACTCCAAAAACTGCCATATCGCTTCCTTTGTTAACATATTTGCAAATGTACCTGATAGATTTCACCGAATTGCAATACTCGACATTGATGTGTGCTTTGTACGTTTTCAAAAGTAACGGTGAATACGGCACAACCCAACGATTATCGACTTCAACATCATTGTTTCGTACTTTTAAAGTTATGGATTTACCACCATCTTCAGTTGATCGCCGACGATAGAGTGGATATCCGTCATTACCAGTGATAGTCTCTGCAAGTAAGTGTCTTGGGTATCGTTTCGTGCATTTCCCATCAGACATGCATGGTGAATTGTTGTTGAGTATGCCACATGGACCATGAATCATGTTTTTGGCGACGACTTCAAATAAGTCTTATCAATATCAACATCTGGTATTTCTGCTGAGATGACTTGATCAATTTGATCTGGTGTGACTTTTTGGATGAACCATATCAAAATGTGTGCATGTGGCAAACCTCTTTTTTGCCATTCAATGGAATACATCCAACAGCGTGTCTGTCCAAAAACATGATGCTTGACAATGAAATCTATTAAAAATTTCAATTTTTGTTTGAACACACGCGCGGAAATATCATGACGATCCGATGATGATTGTCCAGGTAACAAAAGTTCTTGTATTTCATCCCACGTCGGATTGCATGTGAAGGTAATAAACAAATCTGGACTGCCATATGCGCGAACATATGTCATTGCATCTTGTGCGTATTCATGCATGTGCCGTGGACTCCCTGTAAATGTGGCCGGTAGTATGACCATTTTTCCGAATTCATTGAGATTCACATTGCCATCATTAACAACTGCATCACGTAAATGAATGTACTCTTCGGAACGCAACATAGTTTGATTTAATCGAATGTAGAGGTGTCGATCGGTTTCAATTTTCGCATACATATCGACAATGTATTGATGGAACAGTTGTCGACATTTCAAGATATGATTTTCAGCGCTTTCACGAATCATCAATCGATATGAATAGTATTTCATGGCACTGACTTTCTTATTCGTTTCCTCATTTGTTTGTGGATTTCTCATTAAGATGTTGAAATGATATCCATCTTCTCCTTGCCAAAATAAAATCGGATATTGCAATCCGTCGTATGAGCGATGAGTTTCTGAGACTCACTGAACATCACCATTTGTGCGATGAAGAATTATATCACGCGAGTTAAATTCTTCGCCAACTATAACGATCGCCACTTCATCAATTGTTGGTGCATTGTACTGTCTTTAGTGTTGGCCGACAGGTGTTTTGTCTGCTCTAACTACGACTTTGTAGTCATCAGTTGGCATTTGTTCAAGGGCAGTTCTGAACAATCGAATTAATTCGTTGTGTTGATCGAATAAAGTTTGTAATGCAGCGACTATTTCTCGTTTAGTGCCCGTATTGAATTGACAACGTTGATCGATTTGTTCATGAGTGTTTCCCATGAAATAAATTTGAAGAAATTTGTGATCTGCGTTCGGTAGTGGTAGTAGTGATCCTGCACGATGGTAAATTTGCCCTTGCACTTTAAATGTTGGCATGTAATTCTCGCGCACGATATTTGTTGCACCGAATGATGTCATTTGGAAACATGAATTGTACTTCCATATGTTTGCCAAGAAATGTTTCGATTGGCTTGTGTCACCTGATACCAACGTTGATAATGCTTCGGGTGGTGAATGTAATTCTAGCAATTTCACTTTTCCACCCGCGCAGCACATTCCTGGTGTTTCATTCTTAAATTTGAGGGCATTGCAATACACGCATGATTTATCCATTTTTCCAATAAGCACACTTGGATGAAGACTGTAATCATAATTTGCATTATAATGGAATGCACTAAGATTTAAATCAGCGTGCATTGTTCGTCTGGATTGAGCAGTGCGAACTCGAATGGTTTGCAACCTTGCTTCCCGTTGCTCGTCTGTTTCAGATGATCGGGTTTGAGCAGTGCGAACTCGAACGGTTTCTAATCTTGCTTTCCGTTGCTCGTCTGTTTCAGATGATCGGGCTTGAGCAGTGCAAACTCGAACTGTTTCCAATCTTGCTTTCCGTTGCTCATCTGTTTCTGAAGCTCGTGGTGCCTTTATCTTTCGTGCTTGAGGTGTAGATCGACCAATAGCTTTTCGTTTAGGTGGCATAATTGATTAGACAGTGAAAGTAATGCTTTGTAGCGACTATTACAAATTCACACCGCGATTGTTTGACGTAACCAAGGCGCGAACCAAATGTAACTAAGTAAACATGACGTACACCGATTATGAATTTCATACAGCTGTTGATTTACGTCATCATAGTTTCAGCCAATCCAGACCGTGTTCGATCACGTGACGTATTTAAGGCGCCTACTGTTCGATCACGTGATGTACAAATTCACACCACGATTGTTTGACATAACCAAGGCGCGAACCAAACGTAACTAAGTAAACATGACGTATCTAAGGTGCCTACAGTTCACACCGAAGACACGCAAAATTAGGTATCACTACAGACCGTGTTCGATCACGTGACGTATCTAAGGCGCCTACTGTTCGATCACGTGACGTATCTAAGGCGCCTAATGTTCGATCACGTGACGTATCTAAAGGCGCCTACAGTTCACAGCGAACACACGGTAAATGTCGCAAAAACACATTTGTTAATTGTTACAATTTTAATGATTGTACTAATTCAGAAACCATCGCGGGCGTGCAAGCTTGCCGCGGTTTCAAATCTAAGCTTGCGGCAAGCTTAAATAACAAGCTTGCAGCAAGCTTGCCGCAACCTTAAAAATGAGCTTGCGATTTTGTGCAGTAATATTACTCTATTTCCCGGTGACAGTGTAAAACTGCTTTTGTGATTACCAAAACCTGATGTAGTAACAATAGTACATTGCTAATTATCAAACCCATGTAAGACAAATTACTCTATTCCCAGGGAACAGTGCTACATTGATTTTGTGGTCTCCAAACCCTGCTGTAGTAAGAATACTATATAATGGTAAACACCAAAATCATGTAGCAATATTTCCCTATTTCCATGTGAGAGTGTACCACTCATTTTGTGACCTCCAAAATCCTGATGTAGTAACAACACTGCATTGGTAATCACATAACCCATGTAGTAATATTACCCTGTTTCCAAGGTAACAGTATACCACTAATTATATGATCTCCAAACCTGATATAGTAATAATACTACATTGCCTCAAATTCATGTAGTAGCATGAACCTATAATTTTCCACGCGATAGCGGAACATTGATTTTGTCTTCTCACAAACCTGACGGAGTAATTTTGCTACAAGGATGAAGTTTAATGATATGCAATAATGATTTTTGATATAGTAACATGACGACATTGTTATTCCTGAATCCCATCTTGTATTGATTTTTCTTCCTTTACTACTTTGTTATTATCAAACACTTGAAGTAATATTACCCTATTTCCAATGTAACATGTCAGTACCATTGTTTTGATCTTCAAAACCATTAGTTATAACTACATGTTTTACTACAAGTCCAAAATTTACTGCTATGCCATATTACTTGTTAATGCAGCTTTTCTACATTGTTAATCTTGTTCTGCATATTTGATTTAATTTATATTTGATTTAATTTAATTGTTTGTAAGTTTTATTTTTTTTAATTTTTAATTTCATTACATGTCAATGCAATATAATTTTGTTTACTAGGAATTTGATATTTTCCTCAAAATTCAGTTTGACCTGAATCTTTTCATAAATACCTAATATTAGAAAAACTGTTTCTATTTTTTAATTAGTTCCTGGCCTTGATTAGAGGTAAAGTAAACAACTTTATTTCAATTCAATTTTGGTGTATAAATGGTGTAGGTGAAATCGAGGTAGTACTGTGCTACGTGCCCTTAGACCCCGGGAAGCTGTTCTACGTCCCAAGTTACTGTATAAACTTTGTTTATAGAGATATTTCATCAGTTGGGGTTTTCTTTTTCACTGGAAAGTGTGTGTTTCTGACCAGTTTGGGAATTACATGTTAATTTTGATTTGAATTATTTGTATTCAAAAAGATTAATTCTTTCTCCTGGAAATATTTTAGTGCTCATACAGAATTCTTGGACAAAGACATTGATTCAAATTTTATTTGGAAATTCAAACACAGAAAAATATTATTGACTGTGGAATAACAAAGGACTGTACATATCAGCTCTATACTGACTACAGTATACGTCATCGCCTTCCATTTTGGATTTTTCGTCGGGGCTCCAACTTGAATTCATTAGAACATTTCATTACCAGGACTTCTAAAATTTAATTTGTAGATTATTTTTGGATTTGATTCGTAAAACAGTTCTTATTTTTTCATTTTTATAGTGTTTTTCCAGGGAAATAAATTATGTTAAAAAAAATTTTAAAGCTTGTTTTCACTCTTTCTTCTGTTACTGTTTATTTGAGCCTAAACTCGTAACATAAGAATTGTGCGCTCATCCTGGATTTTTTAATTTTGGCTTAAATATAACTTGGTTTTATTAAATTTGAATTCCTCTAGCTTTTGAAATCTTTAGTGAAATCAGCAAGCTTTTTCTAAAATGTCATCAAAAGTGGAAACCTTTCACTTGTCTTCAAACAGGAAAAAGATCCTGAGATCTCTTGTTTCTTTCAAAGGGCCAATAGTGAAAGTGAAGCCACTGAAGTTCCTGTCTGTTATTTCATTAAAAATGAAATTATGAGAAAATGGAAACCTCCCGAGGTACCTGCTGATGATGAGTGGTCAGTGAACTATCAAATTGTAGATCCAAAACCTTACAGACAGAAAATACTTAGTCTGACCCATGAAACTCCTTTGGCTGGTCATTTAGGGATTAAAAAAACTTATCACAAGATCTTGATTCACTTCTATTGGCCAAAAATCAAAAGTGATGTTGCCAAATACTGTAGATCTTGTCAAACTTGTCAAATGGCAAGAAAACCCAATCAGAAGATACCTAAGGCTCATCTGCAACCTATTCCAGCATTTGTTTCCAGATGTTTTTCCTTTGAGAAATATTAAATCTAAAACAATAGTAACAGCTTTGATACAGTTTTTAACTCAATTTGGCCTTCTCAAAATCTGTCCAATCTGATCAAGGCTCAAATTTCATGACTGGAATTTTTCAGCAAACTATGTATGAATTAGGTATCCAACAATTTAAATCTTCTGCCTATCACCCTGAGAGCCAAGGGGCATTAGAAAGATTCCATCAGACTTTGAAAAATATGACTCAATCATATTGCTTTGATACAGGTAAAAATTGGGATGAAGGCATCCATTTATTATTGTTGCTGTTAGGGAAGCAGTTCAAGAATCTCTAGGCTTCAGTCTCTTTGAACTGGTTTTTGGACACTGTGAATGGAACACTGAAGTTATTGAAAGAGAAACTTCTTTCTAATGAAGATACTGAAATTAATCTTCTTGATTATGTTTTCAATTTTAAATCGAAGTTGTAAAAGCTTGTGGGGTTGTAAGAAATAATCTGCACTCTACTCAATCAAGAATGAAGTCAAGAAATGGTAAAAACTCGAAGGAAAGGAGTTTTCAGCCTGGTGATACAGTCCTAACTCTCTTGCCCATACCACAAAATCCTCTTCAGGCCAAGTAATATGGTCCCTACACAGCTGACAGGAAAATAAATGATTTAAATTACATCTTAAATAATCCTGGGAGCATCAACAAAAACAACTCTGCCACAATCACGTGATTATAAACCCCTACCACCCAAATACTTCTGCCCTCACCAGGTAGAAATGTGCCCACCACAGTCCGCTTGTAAATGTTTCAGCCTTGATTCAGAAACATAGAACAAACAAGATTTTTCTACTTGCTTAAATGGCAGGCTAAGTTATGATAATGGTGGAAGTGTGATCTTCAAGATCAGGCATTCAACTCACGCTATGAAAACAGGCATGATGGTGATATCCATGATTCCAAGTTGGTAATTAATCTAATATCTTAAAGTGAAATGCACCAAACAATTGATGCCACATCAACATCAATCTAATCTTTGTCATTGTGGAAAATGCAATACCATCCCACATCCAAGCCTTTGGGAATAGGTGGTGTGGCTCTTGCAATTTCATATACATGTATTTAACTTGTACACAAAAAAAAAATTGGAAGGCAACATTGCTCAGACACTAGAAATTTCACCAAACAAAAAGGAATTTAAAAAAACAAAAAACAAACCAAAGCAAACAAAAAAAAATAAAAAACTGAGATTTACTTGTTAGTCTATCTATGCCAACAATGACCAGGACTAGCCACAATCGACCAACTTTTGAAAGTAGGAAACGGAACTGTTACAATCGGCCAAATGACAGCTAATTCCTTTTGTTTTAAAAATGAACACAGATAATAGTTTTATGAAACTTCAAAGAAGCAAGGACAATCTTTGTCATGGATGGACAGACAGAGACACAAAACTAACATAACAGTCAATAACAACATCCTTACTCTTCAATGAAGTACGTGGAAGACAATATCAATCAGGTAAGATAAAGAAATGACAAGAAGGATTCTTCAATAAAAAATGTCCCTAACAAGATTCACTTTAAGAGTCCGATGTTTTACTGCAAGAAAATAATTACCTGGAATTATAGATAAGACTGTTTCTTTCTTGTAACAGTTGAGTATTATAACCATCTCTAAAATACTTCAGTGATACAATTTTCAATTTAGCTCCAGCGTCAGCCATATTATATGTAAGATCTGCAAAATTTGGGACCAACTACACTCCATTAGAAGATATTAGTGAAAGCCTCAATATGATTATTAATTCAGGAGAATTTGTTACAAAATTTTCAATATAATCATTATGTCCTCCATATGGCATGTCAACATGGCACCATTTAGGACCAACTACACTCCATTAGAAGATATTAGTGAAAGCCTCAATATGATTATTAATTCAGGAGAATTTGTTACAACATTTTCAATATAATCATTATGTCATCCATATGGCATGTCAACATGCCACCATTTGGGACCAACTACACTCCATAAGATATTAGTGAAAGCCTCAATATGATTATTAATTCAGGAGAATTTGTTACAACATTTTCAATATAATCATTATGTCCTCCATATGGCATGTCAACATGGCACTATTTGGGACCAACTACACTCCATTAGAAGATATTAGTGAAAGCCTCAATATGATTATTAATTCAGGAGAATTTGTAACAACATTTTCAATATAATCATTATGTCCTCCATATGGCATGTCAACATGGCACCATTTGCATCTAGATCCGGCAAGATATCATAAGATATACTTTGGTGAAAAACCTAAATTTACAGCTAACATGACAGCTAATTCCTATTGTTTTTAAAATAAACCCAGAAAAATAGTTTTTATGAAACTTCAAAGAAGCAATGACAATCTTTGTCATGGAAGGACAGAGACACAAAACTAACATAACAGTCAATAACAATATCCTTACTCTTCAATGAAGTACGTGAATGACATAATCAATCAGGTAAGATAAAGAAATGACAAGAAGAATTCTTCAATAAAAAATGTCCCTAACAAGATTCACTTTAAGAGACCAATGCTTTACTGCAAGAAAATAATTGCCTGGAATTCTAGATAAGACTGTTTCTTTCTTGTAACAGTTGAGTGTTATAACCATCTCTAATATTCTTTAGTGATACAATTTTCAATTTAGCTCCAGCGTCAGCCATATTAGATGTAAGATCTGCACCATTTGGGACCAACTACACACCATTAGAAGATATTAGTGAAAGCCTCAATATCATCATTAATTCAGGAGAATTTGTTACAACATTTTCAATATAATCATTATGTCCTCCATATGGCATGTCAACATGGCACCATTTGCATCTAGATCCGGCAAGATATCATAAGATATACTTTGGTGAAAAACCTAAATTTATATGGCCACCAGTTTTGGATTTGTAGCAATAAAAAAATATATTCAAGATTGCTAACATGTTGGCCATACTGGATGTCAGATCAGAGTTATTTTTATTCAGTGAACATTAGACACAAGAATCCTTCAGGAGAAAACTCCATGTTAATATAACTTTTCATTTAGAAACAGTAGCAACAGGAAGATTTGCAAGCTGGCATGTTGGCCATACTTGCAGCCAGACTGATCAGCATATTTTCATTTGGGGCCAACTAGACATGTTAATAAGTTTAAAACCCATTTGTATGTTAATATGACTTTTCATTTAGGAGTAGTAATAACAAGATCGTCTAGATGGCTGCCATGGTGGCCAGGTTTGATTTAAGATTGGCACCATTTTCATTCAGTATCAACTAGACATTACAAAAAGTCATCTGGTGGAAACACCTATTGACATAATGATTTTCCATCAAGGACAAGCATGCATAACTTCCTCTGGATGCAGGTTGGACACACATTGTTTAAAGCCGCACCTATTATGACACAAATAAAACCAGATCATGGGCCAGATACAACCTACAGGCTGCAAGATACACATGCCTGATCTAGTGAGTATAACTAAGATTATAAGATGACTGTTGTGGTGGCCATATTTGAAAAAAGATCAACACCATTTTCATTTACGAAAAACTAGATGTTGTACAGTTTTTTAAGTGAAAACTTCATACAGATATAACCATCCATTCAGGTGAGTAGTAAAAACATGAATTTTATGAATGATGGTCACAATGTGACCATATTGGATTCCCAGACATGACATTTTCATTCAGGACCAGCTAGATATCATAAGAAACCTTCCAGTGGAAACCCCATACTGGTATCACGTTCTATTCTGGAACAGTAGTAATAACAAGATTTTCAAGATGGATGCCAAGGAGATTTTTATATAGGATCAATTACACCTTGGGATGAAGCTGCGTCAAAAGTGTCATGGCAATCCTCCAAGTAGTTTAGGAGGAATAGGAATTACAAACTTAGAATAAATAACAGATGGATGACGAACTACGGCAACAGGCTACTACTCTGTCACATATTCTGGTCTATTACCAGCAGAGCTAAAATGGGCTAGAGAAAGAAAGCAAAACCTTATGACACATGTATGCCAACTAAAGACGTAGCCAAAAAAGTTTAAATAAAACAAATCCTCCAAGTGGTGTCGGATGAGATGTAATGACAAACAAAATATACCTTTTGGGAAATGTTTTTGCAAACATTTCTGCCAAAATGGGTCAGATGAAAAATGAAACCTTACTGCACATCCAGAACATCTGCATATCTAACCTTCCACAAAATTTCAATAAAATTCTGTGAGAGAAGTGATGATGAGCTAAATACACTCTTTCTGACAATTTTTCAAGAATTTCTCCTTAAAACATCATTGTGCATCTACCCCAACCACACAGCTAGTCTACAAAGTTTCAAACAAAATCCTCCATGTAATGGCATAATAGCCTAAAAAATGGCACTATTATAAGCCTCAAACATGAATTTAACATGGGAATGGCACTATAGCCTCAAATGTGAATTTAGCATGGGAATGGACCTTGTGGTCAGTGGGAACTTAACACGTGTGACTTCATGTGATTTAGAGGGACAAGGCTTTATAGGGACAATAGGGTATTTATAGGGACAAAGGGATTGATTTGGACAAGCACAGAAATACACAAATACTTATACAACACAAAGAAAAAAATAATTTGGCAATGAGTATATCTTTTCAAGGCAACAGAGTGCCCCTGAAAAGGGCTGTTGGTTTCTTCTTTTATTTTTTCCACCATATTCTCACTTTCTGGAGGAAATTCATCTTCTTTTCATCCTCTGGCATCCAGTCTGGTTGCCCCATCCGTCTAAACTTTTCTTGGACATTCATCCAATTTTCATTTAGCCTATCAAAGTCTTCCTTTCTTTTCTTATTTTCTTTTTCCTTCCTCTCCTTTGCTCAGGTAGCTTTGATCTTGTCCACTTCCTCTGTCATGACTCTTACAACCATTGTCTCAGCTTTGTTTAAATTGGCTGATCCCCATTCCACACTCCATTAGGATAGGTAAGACCAATCAACCCAGTCCTCTATCTTTTCGAAAAAAAAAATTGATTTTCACCATGAAATCCCCCTTGAAGCCCCCTTCAACTGACCCACTTTACAATATTCAAAGGTCATCATTCCTTTCATCTTCTTTACTTCCTACTCGAGCACATCTTTGACCAGCTCCCAGGCTGCTTTAGAGCTGTTATTTGGCTTGTCACATGTCTTGGGTGACTGGATACCACCAATAAAAGGCACTTATTTTCCACCACATACTCCACATCCACCATCCAATACCAAGCAATTATCATTCACTGCGCTCATTCTTATAGTTGATGAGTCAACGATTGTAGCCAGACTGTTGAATGCTACATTTTATATACCTTAAGTACCAATGTGAAGGAAAACACCCCCTCACAAAAACTACACATCATGTACAAAACATCCAAAAGAGATAGTAGCATGGACCTAACAGAAATTCTCTTTTCAATATTTTACATACAAACACATTACAAACAAAACACACTATAGTCTATACCAACACATATTGGAGCAGGGAAACCTTTTTTTTTAAAAATATACTCGACAAAATTACATACAATCACCAAACATACCAAATACATACAATAACACAAGCAAGGTTAGTAAGTGTTTATAGTCACAACACTAAAACCTCACATACAAACACACATTAGAGTTGCGAGATATTGCTTTTCTTGAGGGAAAAAGGACACGCACACACACACACACACACACACACAAAGAAACAAACCCATCCATACACAATCATTTTTGGGGGCAAATTGATCAGCCTGTTTTCTTGACATCTGTTGGCTCTGAAAAGGGTTAGAGAGTGTTTTTCTGACTATCAATATTGCACCCAGGTGGACTGAAACAAACAAAATGTCTGCTGGTTAATGCCCAAAGGCCTAGCACCACACACACAAAGACAACTCCAGTCATTCTCCCATGAAATGTTAACATTAGCGAGTGCAGACGGGGGATAGGTGGCTTCAGTATCCCAATCCTCCAAATACCAACACACTAATATACCAAAAAAATATTTTTAGCAACTGAATAGTATGTCTTTTCTAGGATGGGCACACACACACTCCAATCATTCTCCCATAAAATGCTAGCATTAGACAGCGCAGATGGGGGATGGGTGGCTTCAATATCCCAATCATCAGTCTGAGGGATTCTGAAGTTTCTTTCTCTCACCACTATGTGATGACTGCCTGTGAATGTTGTGGCACTCGTGGTTGTTGTCACTGAGGCTTCCACTCTTGCCTCTGTCTCACCAATTCCATATCCTAATTTTCAATCTGGGAGACAATGGCCCTCTGTGATGCTGGTGGTTGGCCTTTTGTCCTCCAATGCACCTGATTAATGGCCGCACTTTCCAGGCCAGGCACCATACTCACAGTGACAACTCCAGTCATTCTCCCAAGAAATGTTAACATTAGCGAGTGCAGACAGGGGATGAGTGGCTTCAGAACCCCAATCCTCCATTTTAGGGACTCTGAAGATTCCAATTTCCCTCTGCATTTGTCACTGTGCATATGGATGCTGCTGTGGTGATTGGGGTCTATGTGCTAATGGCAATTCCAAAATCCAGTCCTCTTTTCTGCAGAATAACTATTCTTCTCTGCTGTGGTGATGGTGTCCTCACCAGATGTTTGATGTCACAGGTCTACCACATCATCAGATGGGGTAGTGCCGACATTTCTTTTCCTCCTCTTCATTCCTTTTGTCTTCTTTTATTTTCCCCACTTAATGTATTGCCTCCATAGCTAGCTCATATCTGAGGTGATAAGCATATTCCAGGTGCATCTTGAGCTCTAACAATTTCTGTAGTCTGATTATTTTTCAGTGTTGACATGTAGCAGCAGAGAGGGTGAACCTCACAACTTTCCGAGCGTCGATTCGAAAATCTGAGGCTTCTGCCAAATAGTAAAAAAAATGGCGTCTATTCGATAAAATAAGATTTCCTTATATACGCCAACGTCGTTGTCATCCACCCTCTCTGCTGCTGGAACTTTCAGTTCTGGTTAACAAAAATCATTTACGATTTCAACCAAATATTTGATCGAGTCTTTAGGACGAAAATCATTTAAGATTTCACAAACAAACTAATCGCTAACACCTCTTCTTGTAAATCAATCAGATTATTTGACTGGTCGGTGAGTTTGAAATTAATTCTCGTTAGCGAATTATTATGGCATCGCATGTAGACAGGATTAATTGGGTTTTCAATAATTAGGAATCCTGGAGGAGCTGTTGGTGCAAACGAATAAAGAATATATCCCTGCTGAGCTTGATTTGATTTCTCTAGATTAATTTGATAGCTTCCTTCAATTGCATCACATACTAAATTGAGCGCAATCACCGTTGAAATATTCACATTATGAGGGGCAATATGCCTACCGCCACCATCTGGATCATTATTATACCTGAAGAGGACAGCTGAATCTGATTTTTGTAGCGCCTTGATATCGGTTTTAACAATTCTTGCTAGTTCGTCAGCGTTGTATTTGGGAAACTTGAAATTACGCAGATTGTCCTCTGTGATATTGTAATCGGTTAAGAATCGTTGTTTATTGTCGCTGTTGTCATTAATTATTGTTTGAATAATTAGTTCATAGATATATTTCATGTCCGATATAAGCTGATTTATTATTTCAACGTGTTTTTGCGATTTTGTTTTCCGTAGTTGTTCTAGTTGTGTGTCATATAATTGTTTAATCTCATTAAAATAACCACGGACGTCAGTTAGCGTAAATGAAATAGTAACAGATGAGTCGGTTGTTCTTTTAATGATAAAATCCCATTGCAATGTGTCTTTGTTGGTAAATATAAATCTATCGGCGATTCTTCCTTTTCTTATATCAGATAAATTATCTCGATAACTGGGATTGATTTCATGATATGATTGTATGTCCGTGGTTAAGTCGGTGGCGGATTTTTCCGGTGGTTTTTCAGGCCATCCTAACACTGTTCTTAACGAGCTGTTATATATATCTACAATGTATCCCTCTGTGCTTATTTCGATCGACGACGAGAGCGTCGGTTGATGAAGATTAATAGCTATTTTTGATTCTTTTCCAGTGATTGATTTTATTCTACGCTGAATTTCAGCATTGATTTGCTTAATTTGGTACGACCCAGTTGGTAACGAAATAGTTTCCCACTCTGGAGTACCATCGGGTTTATTCTTATACGAGAACACCAGTGTGTTTTTGGGTTGCTGACCACTAAATGCAACCGATCTGATATTAGGCCAACTGTGATACACTCGTAGTTTTGCTAGCGCTATCTCCTTCACTGGGACCGGAGAGGGGAAATTCACACTGAATTCTGGATTCGTTGATGTTATTGATATCATACTCGTTTGTACTGGGTTCGTGTTCTCCACTACTCATTGAAGTAATTCCATCGGTGTCGTCATCGTTGCTATACTCATGATTTATTTCTAATTTTGGTATCGAGGAATCATAAATACTGACCATCACTGAGAACTCACAATCTGGTAATGTTGATATTATTGAGATCATTTTTTGTTTTTTTGGGTTCGTGTTTTCTGATTCCATCGGTGTTGTCATTGTTATTATATTCATGTTGTCGCTCTAATTTCGATATCGCGGAATCAAAAATACTGACCATCGCTGAGAATTCACTATCTGATATAATCGTATTATCGAGTGACGACGATATCATCAATGATAATTGCGAGTATGCGGTTGATGCAATATGAAATTGAAGTAAGTAATTCTGCAGTTTACTCTGGCTGCATGATGATATCTTTTTTGCTATCCCGGTTGATATACCCCCGATTGTAGCCACCGCAGAAATGCAAATTGGAACTACGACCGGGGCAATCATTGTAACCGCTGCAAGTATTATTCCGGCGCCAGCGAGAACGCTTGACACCGAGTACATAGTAACATCAATTGCGGTGATTCTTCGTCGGTATTTTTTCATTTTTATTTGATACTCCTCAGTGAGGGTTTTGAGTCTATTTTGAAATTCTCTGACCTGATCATAGCGACATTGCGTCGATGACAAAGTCATTGTTGTTATTTTAAACCCGCTAGTGTTTTCAATTATTTGTCATCGTTAGCGGAATTGTTAGTAGCTTCATCCGAAAAATCGTCTACAAGTTCTAAACACCAAGTTATTTTTGATCTAACGGTGGAGCTATTAACCGCGACGACATTAAAGTTTTTTTTGCGACCATCCATAATTAACGTTGCGGTGCCACCAGAGTAGGTTTTACCGTCCGCGATCATATTAAATTGATCGATAGAGATCCACGTTAGCCTGTAGATACCATCGGCCCATGTTGGCTTGTAGTCAGGGCCCGCTATGCCGGGGAGACTCAAGATACCGATGGATAATGTAGTATAAACGTCTCTTATCCAATCCATGGTTCCATGATTAACCGTATACACGATATTTTTAACGCCTATGTGGTTATGCGGAATCTTTACCTTTTCATATATTACTTTCAGTTTAAGAAGATCGTCGTAAATATCGAGATAATTTACCGTGATTCTGGTAGGATCTATTACCTTCCTTGGCTCCCTGTCAGAAAAGAATGAAACCAGAAGTTCGTTGATTCTAATCCATGCTTGGGTTTTAATATGGTTGTCGATGTTAGAAAATTTCGTCGTGATATCTTGGAGGCTACTGCCCTCAAAGAACTTATTAACAATATCGCTGGTGTGCTTTTGTTTGTCAATAGCGCTTTTAATTTCCGCGAGAGTCATGCCTGTCAACGATGTGGTTTCAGACACAGGTGTTCTCCCTAAAAATTTATCCACGATGGTATTAAGTGTTGTTTGTCTCACCATAAACATATTAATATCTTTGAGAGTCATTGTAGATGTAACCGGGACACCAAAGAAATTATTAGCGATGTAGGCATTGTGAGTGTGCTTGCCGATAAACTCACTGATTTCAGCGAGAGTCGAGTCTGCCACAGGTGGGGATCCAAAGAATCTACCAACAATGTCATTAGTGGGTTTTTGATCTTCTATTAGTTTAGAAATCTCGAGATAATTTGCCTTGATTTCATTTTCATTCATCATCCTTCCCGCGTCCTTGTTAGCGAAGAATAGCGATAGTTTTTAATTTCAGCGAGAGTCATGCCAACCACAAGCGGGGTTCCAAAAAATTTATGTACGACATTTTTGCGAAAACTATTATAACCTCGTATAAAATCATTCAGCTCACGTTCGTTGGTAGCAATCGCGTCGGTGATCGTAGACACAAGTGCGCCTGGTTTAAGTTGTCCATCGTTGGAATACAGTGCAATAGAGTTTTCAGCGGCAGCGCGATGCCGTATCAAAATGTCATTCACGGATATATTACTGCTTTTCAATTTACCCTGGCGATCTTGAAATACAACTATTTCGTTCGGGTCAACACTTGTTAAATTTAACGTCTCAGCGATTTCATCTTCTATTATTTTTTTTACATCCTCGATAGAACCCGCAGATGTTTCCTCGGTGGGTTCCAACATTGACAGAGATTGTCCCCAAATATCGATCATTATTGTTAGCGTAACTTGTGTTTTCAATTTATTGATCCTTGTAATTTCCCACTCGTGTATTCGTTTACAATAATATGAGGTGGTTTCCACGGAGATCCAACGGATTTTAATGAAATCTCCGCGAGGACATTTAATACTTCACGGCCGCATATCGGTGGATCATTTAATTGTTGTGTTGGCAGCGTGGAATAAAAAATCGGAAACCCTTTGAGTTTCATCGAGGAATTTATATATCGCATAAACTCGCTTGGCGGAGCTAACCCATATGAATCGAAATAGACAATCCCACGTGGATCAATCGCGTATGCAACCCAGTGAGTTCCCGATCCGCTGCTGTTATCAAGATTGATGATACCGGTTTCAACGTTATTTGGTTTTCTCGGTAATTGATCTCTCATAAAAACCCCTCTGAAGTTTTTTATCGCTAGTTTTTTAGCAGCATCAATTAAATCAAAATTGGACATAGGAACCATAGGTTCCTCAACTATAGGTTCCTCAACCATAGGTTCGGAAATCGAAGATTTTTCAACTAATAAACCGTTCCTGGTATTTTTCTTAGACCCGATCCGTTCACGGATTTGCCGCTGTACCATGAATACGGGGTTCCTGGTAGGTACAACCCCTTTCCCTTTTTTTTATACCCAGATCCACGAGTGGATCCACCAGTTGCCTTTTTCAACGCCATCCCTGCTGCGGTCCCAACGGCTCCCAACGCTGCCGCCTTCGCCACCGCTGGGGCAGCCGCTGCAATCAATGCTGGTATTGCGGCTAACAATGGAAATATACCACCTGATTTTATCATGTTCGCGACTGCAGCTTTCGAAAATTCTATTTGAACTCCTCGCTTATTTTTCATTGCATCATTGAAATGTTTTATTTGACGATCCGTTAATGATATTTTATGTGTACCTCCGGACATCTGCGCTGGTTTTAACGTTATTGTTGTTCCACATTCCTTAGCGGATTTTGATTTTAATTTCTTGACCTGACCATCAGTCAGCTTGACACTAACAACACTATATGGCATTTTATTGTAAAACACATTTATGCTTTCAATTGATCTAATTGGGGAAATCCTATGGAAACTTTTCAAGTTTCATTTACATTTACAGATTTTCCACTGGTGCATCAACGAGTCTCATTCGTCCGCCAGCCCCTTCTAACAACATTGATTTGTCGCTGAGAATAACAGCAACCGCTCTATAATCAACACCACCATGATCTATACGAGCCCTAAAATGTATATCAACAACGGATTGCCTTGTTAAATCAAGATGTTCCAGTGAAAAGTAATAAATTGGATACAAGTTCTTAAAATCGAGCTGAGATATTTGCAAACCAGTATCAACATTTTGATCACGACCCATATATGACAGCATCCGATGATACACACGTGCTATTTGGTTGTTTCCGTAATTAAGCTGTATATCCTCAGATGGTTCTTGTTGTCCGTTTATTCTCAGTGAAACCTCACTTACCCCTAACCGATCAAATATCATATGACTGCGTTCTTGGGAACCTAATCGATTCCGATTCTGCAGCGCTATAAATATATGACGTGGAGCTGAAACGCCTTGTTTTGATGCCAGGTGCCATGTAAATGTACCATTAACATTATCCTCTTTAGCATCAGTCGTTGTTGTAAGCCAACTTAGCAATGATTTACCACCGGTTTCCATAAATGAAAGTAGCCGCTCTTCCGTGGTAATTGATGGAGTCATTACTGGCATCCATAATACTATTTTACTCAAAACAACTTTACCTTCATCGGCACCAGTACGCCAAATTGCATCATTGTCATTGCCTTTTCGCACTAATGCGATTGTGTGTTTGGCTCCATAGATGACTTTTCTGACATTTCTGCAGAATCCAAATATGTGATGGAGTGGAATCGCACATGAAAACTTTTTCTCTTGTCCTTCCAATGCTAATTTTCGTGTTGCAAATCCTAAATTGAAATTACCATTAACACCTCCGAGAATATCAAACGCAGCTCCGGGTCTAGCTCGACGTTCTGGATTAGTTGCTTCTCGTTGATTATCAACTGAAGTGTCTTGCGGTGTTAACACTTTAATGTATTGAAGGTGGTCAGCGTTATCAGAGGTATCCTTTGCAAACATCATAGATGGACCAGCCGATCTTGTATAATCATCGGAGTATCTTGCTAGTCCGATTATTGTTGTTGCAACATCAACCTCGCGGTCTATTGATTCAATTTCTTTTCCATCAATGAGATATCTTGCACTTTCAAATAACGCCATTATACCGTTGTTGACGAAACCAACTCGGATATTTGAATCATTTGCATATGGGGTATCAGGTGCACCATTTGTTACAAGTTTTCCTTCTACTTCAATAAATGCTTCACATGGTAAAAAGTATTTACTGGTATCTTGAACTTGAAGTTCAATTCGCGATCGTAGGTCGGGTTGTATTGCATGATAGGAATAGTATTGATAATCGCGGACGGAATCATCTTTGCGCATCTTTGCTTCCATATCTAACGCGGGATCAGCTGTTCATTTAAACATTTATAACATTACTAGCGTTTTCAATTGTGAAACTCGAAGAGTTTAACGCTAGCGTTTTAATTCTTTATAATCATCGTCGTTGAAAATTCTTCGAATTTCTTTCTTGTTTCAAACCACTTCCTGCTATCGCGTTCATGATAGCGCTATCTGTTACCGGTGGTGACGAAGTCAATTGCGCTAGTTTTTCTTCCACTGCGTTATTTATTACTTTGCTGATTTTTGCAGGCATCACTGTAGTTGATGGCAGCACCACTGACGAAGTCATCGATGACGAAGTCATTCGTGGTTTCTTTCGCACCAATGATGCTATTTTATCTTTCGCAGCAGAAAATGCCTTTCCAGCAAGATTTCCAACGAAATTGATTCCCTTATCACGGATAGCATCAATGGCTTTCATTGATAATTGTTTAGCTAACGGCGCCACCTTGGGAGCCATTCTTGTAAATAACCCCGCAATGGTATTGCCGAAACCATCTCCGTACCACGCGCGATAAACAGGCAATCGTGAGTTCACCACGTAGACGCTTACGGGTTTATCATGGTTATAGTGTATAATCATCTTGTTATAAAACTAGTAGTTTTTCAATTAGTGATCAATCGCTTACATCCATAAGATTTTCATCGTTGTGATTTTCAACTAATTCAGCAATAAGTTCTCGATATACATTAATGTCCATGATACCACCAGCAAATAATCGTCTACAGATATCAGCGGCTTCATTAATTATCTCGACGGAGTTATTTCCGGCTCGTTTCCCTCCGATGAGAACCTCTAACCGTGATATATCACTGAGAATATTACCAGGACATGTCACGGTAGAGTCAAATACATCCTTTGGATTTTTAATCGAATATCCCTTTCCGCTTGTTTCCTCAGTTGTACCAGTTGCGCCCTGACTATCATCAAGTAATTGCCTTTGTCGGCCTCGACTTTGTTTTTCTCGTTCTTGTTGTTTTTGTATACCATAACTATCAACTCCTACTTTAAAAGATCTATACTCAATTGTATCCTTTTTCAAATTACCAATAATCCCCTTATTCGTTTTATACAACCAATTAACCCATTCATCTCGGCTTATTCTACTGTTTTTATACTCGTCTTTTAAAAAATCCTTTCTAGAATCAAAGCTTTTGGCGGCGAAATCACCAAAAGTCGTATAATCCTGGTGTTTCTCCAATTGAGGTCGTTTGATTTCCTTTATAGCTCCTTCGGTGAGTTTGTCTATAAAGGAAACACCTCTTGGGGTGACGACATCAACAGGTTGTGGTTCAGGTGCGGAATCATCAATATCAGCTAATCGTTCATACTCACGCTGAGTTTTTATATCACTGGATAACTGTTGTATCCCTGCGCGTGTTTGTCCGGTCTCTGCTGCTATCTTTTCAAGCACACCAAGAACAGGCACTTCTCGTCGCTTGCCTTCCTTAGGAATATCTCCGTATATTGCTCGTTCAGTTGCTGTTTTCACATCTTTGGTCGCACTTGTTATCGGAGTAAACAGTTGTTCACTTGACACAGAAAAGTCAGTCTGCGCTTGTTGTCGTTGTTGAAGTTTCTCGCGAAGTCTGTCTCGAACCGGTATAAACTTTTTAATTGCTGCTAGCCGCTCTCGGGCTAATTTAGTTGTAAGCGATTCACCAACCATATATTGTTTGTGAACTAAATTTTCAAATGTGAAATCCGGAGGGTTTCCATCATAATTAAAAGCTTAGTTATTAAATAACTTAGTTATTAAATAATGTACCATCAGGCTAACGTATTCATCTTCGACAGGGTTAAACTGTACGACGCTATCCGCGAGTGTTTCAGAAATAACATCGCTGGGGATTTCAGAATTGTAATATCTGAGAATGGCGATGAACGATTTGTGTTAACGACGCGGCAACAAGAACAATTACGTGAAAATGGAGGCGTCGCGGTGATTACTTGCTACTACGACCAGATCATCCATTATGCACATAACTGCATGAGCAAGTCCAGACTGATGAGTATCCTTTCAGGAGAAAATCCTATGTAACAAGTGTTACAAAAAACGCTAAAAAAAAATAAATAAATTATTTAAATTATTTACGAAAGCTTATTATTTTTTTTAGTAACACCCACGTGGTTAAGACACTGGTCGCTCCTCGTTTAACATTTTTCTAAGATCACGAACTTTAGAACCAATTTCAGCTCGTTTTTGATATTCTTGGCCAAGCTTTTGACGTATTGCTTCAACGGTGCTAAATAGCGTTATAAATAAATTAATGTCGTTACCGTACAAACAACCATTGATGGATTTTTGAATTCCTTTCACGAGCCTGTACATCCTAGGTAAAACATAACGACCCTTACTAGACAGATATTCAATATCTTCATATTCCGAGGTAATCTTGTCAACGTCGAGACTTTCAGATAATAATACCCCTTTATTATTTAAATTTGAGATTTCAGCAATTATAGCATTTACATCATTGATATCCATTATTTTTATAAATATAGTATACTGTATCTCTAATTAATAAAAAAAAAACATATATGACAGCACATCTTTGGAACTCCTTGGGTGCCTTCGCATCCAATTAAGCCCAAGGGGACCCGAAACATACATCTCCGGCGGGAGGCCTAAGGTGGCAAACGCCATCTTAGACCGCCCAGAAGATATGCTTGAGGTATAACGTCACAACATGGACGGCACAATGCCATATATTTCCACTCGAGTGTTGTGGCAAATTTTAGGCATAACATGTACTTAATTAACTTAATTAAGGATGGATTATAATTCAATGGAACGATGATGGTATGATGTGGGCGTGGTAAACCAAACCAACATGGCAACCCATGAAATCGAATTCATGGTTGCATGAGTTAGAAAAAACACCAACCCACGCTACCGAGAATGCGATAGCATGGGTTGCCATGTTGGTTTGGCTGAGGGGGACCGCCCTTCACCCCCAATTAATAGAAAAAAACATCTTCCGTTTCGCCATCAAATAATGTATCTGCTATGGGGACCGAACACGTAGTTGATAGATCTATGTTTACAAGACAAACACGATACCATTACACCACGGACTAGTCATACAGAATAGAGATTTTTTAATATATATATATATATATATATATATATATATATATCTGATATACTTAACAATAAGAGATTTTTAAAATAGACAATTTTATGCTGCAACAATGAGAAATATTTTAAACAAAATAATACAGTTGTTTAATAAAACAGCGTTTTTATACTCTGTTATAATTCTCTAGATAAAATACATTCACATACAAGGAATTTTAACCACGCCCACCTACTTCAATGAATAGGAAACACTCGCGTTCCGGCTGAGCGAACATAGGTAATGCGTTAGATTATAAAGAATTTTTGTACTGAAAAGAACGAGTTAGCTGTCTGCTTTACTGCTAGTCCACCCACCCCACACATGAGATATGTAGATAAATAAAACTAATAATGCAGTTTTAGCCCACAAGTGACAATAAAAAGTTTTATTCTCTATCGAAAACTCATGCATTATATCTCCATTACAGTCACGTGGGCGCGCCTAGTCAAGTACAGGTAATATAGCAGGCGACAAATTCCTTTGACGTCATAATACAAAGGAACTTAGTAGGTAGAGTGTGAATTGTAGTGCGGATTTATCCATAAAGGATTTATCTCCCTTAAATAGTTTCAGTGTATACGAACTTTATTTTATGACCATTTTTTTTAGACAGAGATGTTTTAATGATTTTTTCAGCAACAAATCGAATTGAAGTACTACAAATATCGAAATATTTTCCAGCCGCATTTATCGACTGAAAGCTTCTCTCTTCATTATTTTCTAAATCAAACGATTTCACACCCTTGGGATGTTTTGCGTGCTTACCAGCGTTGCTTTTTAAAAGGTTATCGCGCTGCGAGACGGCTTGAAGATTCCCAAGACAATTATCAGTCTTCACGCCATTTATGTGATCAATCACAAGACCGTCTTCGATTAATCCGTAAAATGCTTCATAGATGGCTCTGTGACAGAGATACTTCTTCCTCCCAGCTGAAAACATCAAATATCCCATATTATTCAGATACCCAACAGGTTCTTTGAGTCTGCGGTGTCTGACAACACCATCACTAGAGGCTTCGTAATTAGCAAGCACTGGGTGGTCTGAAATCTTGGCTCATTTGTATAATAATACTACTTGTCTAATTTATTATCTGCTTTAATTATAAATCTCTGGATATAATCTTGAGGGGTTTTTATTACTTTGTCCTTGATTTTATCAAGGATGACGGAGTCAATGATTCGTTTGTCATAGTAGCGTTTTAGTTCCCTGTATCGTTTACCCCCACAAGCAAGGCATAATTGCGATTTTCCTCTAACACCCACCCCACATTGGAGGCATGGGAGAGGGCCTTTTGAACCGTTTCTCACGCTTTGCATATGATACCCACAGAATTCGCTTCTGCATGATTTGTTACACGGGGTTGTAGATCCAATCATTAGCCACTTGCAGTGATTCATTATACTATATTTTTCTATTTAAATACTTGTTTTAATTATAACATGGAGGAGTTCAAGAGATTATCGAAAATTAAGCCCTGGAAAAATACTAAATTCAATCTTGATAGGGAGTTCCAAAGATTATCGAAAATCAAACCTTGGAAAAATACTAAATTCAATCTTGATAGGGAGTTCCAAAGATTATCGAAAATCAAACCTTGGAAAAATACTAAATTCAATCTTGATAGGGAGTTCCAAAGATTATCGAAAATTAAGCCTTGGAGAAATACTAAATTCAATCTCGATAGAGTCTCTGATACACCAAAACGTCTAATCGGTGATAGAACTATACTCGGTAAAATCAGGGAGTGTTTTAATGAATTCTACCGAGACGGTGCAGCATACTGTTGGTCGACATTTCGAATTATTGATGAAGATGTCAATGTACCCATCATCGATGCTACTATGAACGATAAAAGAGCAGCTGAGATAATTTCACACCTTGGTGAAATTACAAAGCAATTTCCATCCAAAGGATTTCAAGCAAAGCAATTTCCATCCAAAGGGGAAATTCAAAGATGGAAATTCAAAGGTGGAAATCCAAAGGATTTCAAGCAAAGCAATTCCCAACAAAGCAATTCCAATCAGAAATATTTTTTCAGAATAAAATTCATTATCGAAGTCGAAGGCAAATGGATTATTAAGGATAAATTTGAACCAATCCTCAAGAATAAAAAAGCTGTCATTGTGAGTAGAGATTCCAAACCAGGGATTCTAACCGGCATTGATAAACCATACTACGAAAGATCTTATCCCGTAACAGCAATGGTTTATGGGATATATCCGTTAAATGATAAACCCGATATTGCAAAACTAGCTCCTATGAAATATTCACCGTTGACTTCGTCAAGGCTCAATTGTGTAGCAACACGGGTAATGGAACACTTCACAAATGCATCCCGAGGAAATAAACTAACTGATCTGCGACGTAGGAAAATAACCGAATGGGAACTGACAGTGAAACAGCACGGTGCAAAGATTTCTGATATAGCTAAATTAGAAACATCATTAAGATTCCCAATAACCGTTATGACGATAACCGGAGAAGTATTACACGAACCGAAATATAAATTACAAGGAGCGCCAATACAAATTATTGATCATAACGAACACGCGTGGACACCTGCAGTAACAATATTTCCACGAGATAGAACCGTAAGATATATCCCCCGGAAATTTTCCGGGGAATTTTCCGGGGATGTTTTCTATGAAGAGAAATAATTCGATGCTATTCACGCGTTGTGTAAAGATGATCCTGTGTCAGTGTGGTTACTTAGTAGTGCTGGTTCCGAATCAGGATTTGATCAATTTGTAAGACCAAATGGTGAATTATATCGCGTTGAAGAATTAGATAACAGAATGAGAAAAATCGCTAATGATTTTTCACCGGAGAGTTCTCATGAAAAACTATTGACGGATAGTTTTACTATTCCATCAGTGGTAGCTCACTTCGCAAGAGAAAAAAACTCATGGCGTCCAACACGAAGTGATTTTCTCGAGGACGTTAAATTGAGTTGCATCGAATTTGGTCATGGAGGACTGTGGAATACAAAATACCATCGTGACGGTATGATTTCAATTGATATATCCGCGTGTTATCCTGGAAGTTCTCTCGGGTATGGGGAATGCGCTGAATACTTCAAACGATTTGGACACCCCACGCATGAAATGACGTGTTGCGATTAATGGACCATTGCCTGATTTTGATTTAACCGGATTCGCTCGTGTGATATCATTTGAACTCGCTACAGGGTTACATCCGTGTAGTTATGTTTGGCTCGGTAGACACCTATCTGAAAAACACTGGATGCCAATAGTGCTATTGAGATATATGATTGATTGTGGCATGCTGATATCGTTGATTGTTTCCGAAGCTATTATATGCTATCGAGCTCAGAAAGAAGTTTGGCTACCACAACCCGATCTAGATAGAATAATCAACGAACTACGAAAACAGTTTCCAGAAGAACAAATCATGAATTGGTCTAAGAAGTTATTTGAAATTAAAAAAGAACAAGCAAAAGATTTTGGACGAAGAATAATCGGTAAATTTACCCAGGGTGGACGATACGACAACGCAAAATACTCTTCGCGGTTGATCATAGATGTCGCTGAATACGATTTTATTGTAGCGGATTTAATGAAACAGGGAAAACTTGTATCCCGTAAGGATGCTTTTCTATCCAATGGTGAGAAATTAGGTACGGTTGTTACCTACTGTGATGGATATAATTCCCAGTACACACATTTGAGAAGTTCAATGCTAGCCTATGCTTGCATTAATCTATTTTCGATGATAAATAGATTTCCTAATACCGCGGTTAGAGTAGCCACTGATTCGATGTATATACACAATAAGTACAAATCAGCTGTAGCGGCATTCACAGATCCGGAGGAAGCGTGGGGGCGTTGGCGATTTAAAAAGGAGATGCTACATGAGTATTGTGAATCCGCAGACGTTGCCATGGATGAAAAGTACTTAAAATGTGATGAGATTCAATCAGAATTTTCTAATGCACCACCGGTATCTGATCCAATATGTAGATACAAGACAGTTTATTTAAACGGTTGTGGTGGGTCAGGAAAGACAACTCGTGCAATTGAATTATATCGTCGTGGAAACGCTAGCGTTTCTAACATGATTGTGTTAACACCGACTCACAGACTCGCCAGAGAGATGATACAGCGAGGGGTAAATGCCTGTACTTATCATAGTTTTTTTCGATGGAAAGGTGACAAATGGACTCCTGAGCGTATGGGTGATAAATTCATTCCTGAAATCATAATTTGGGATGAAATATGCACAGTGTCATTAGATGTATTAAAAACATTTCTTGAGTGGTTGTTAAACAAAAACACAAAAGTCGTCATGTGCGGTGATCACGGCCAACCACCACCATTTGTCGGTGGATCTCCACATGAATGGCTAAAGGGTTCTGTAGACTATTATGAAGAAATTAATACCGACCATAGATCACTTGATGAACAATTACGCGAGTTCAAAGCACTGCTTAGATTACAACCGGATAAAATCCAATGCGAAATAGCGCGTGAAATAATTTTAGAAACTCCTATGAATGATTTCTGGGAAACGTGGAGACCAAATGATTTGATAGTAGCAAGTAGAAAAATAGTCAGAGACACACTTCAGATGAAGTTATTTGAATTGCATAAAGAAAAATTTGCAACGCTTCCAGTACCGTTGTGTTATAGGCCTTCGGATACACGAAAGCAGAATATAGAAGTTGATATTCCAAGCCTGACAAAGTCAGGAAGTGAAAAGCAGATTCTCGTGTTAAATGATATTGTGCTGGTTGATATCAATGTCGTTGAAGATGCATTGCGTGCTAATAAATCCCCATGGACGCTAGGATACGCAGCAACAATACACTCTTCACAGGGATTGACTATATCGGATACAATTGTTTGGATGGTAGATAATCGCATCGAATGGTCGAATTTAGTCTATCTCGCAGTATCCAGAGTACGAAGAATAAATCAGCTTCGAAGAGTTGTCCTGACAGAGTCAGGCGATGATGAAATCATTGGTGATGATAATGACACAACAATAAGTGATATTGATGTTAGCATCATTAATAAAAAACTCTCCGGTTACAAACAACAGGACAAAAAAAAACGAGAATTTGATATTGATGCTAAATTAATAATCACTTTGAAGAAACAACAGAATAATCACTGCGCGAGTTGCAATTGTATAATGCGTTGGCAGTATTCGGATAAGGATCCTCGCCAATTCACCGTAGACAGAAAAAATAACAATCTCGGTCATGTCAGAAATAATGTGATGTTGACTTGTCTTGAGTGCAATAGACGCAACGGCGCTAGTTAAGACCATGCGGTGGCAATTGAGTATCCTCGGGAATCACTTGTAGTTGTTGTCGAGTAAATCCTCGCTGAGGAGCAGTTGAATCCAGTTTATAGATTGCTGGTCTACCAGTTGATCGTGTTATACTAGATATCTTATGCGTAGTGACGCTCCAAATAGGATCAGTAGCCCTTTTTCTACCCCCTTCAAGCTCTCCTGGTTCGTATAAGTACCTCACAATGACACTACTACCAAGAATTGGTTGGGAAACGCTAGCGTTTCTAGGGAAATCTTTTTGTGGTTGTACGGGTATTGACTTCTTTTTAATCGCGTTGATAGGTTTCATGTTGATTGTTCTAGTAATCTCGTTATTCAGTGCAGTAATCACAGATGGTAATCTTTTAACCCATTCACTGGATCGCTTTTCTTGAATGAATTCTTTTGCGTATTGATATCCAAATAACCGCTCAGCAATCGTCCGATTAAATCGTTCGACAATGGCCTGATCGCGATGTAGCGCAGTATGCCCTCGTCGTATGGTGACATTATGATTTTTCATTGTAGATAGAACCGCACCCTGAAATTCCTTGCCAGGATCAACCTGCAATAGATTCGGCCAGTGCAGAGGACCTCGTCGATAAATCCTTTCAAATGCAGAAGCAACTTCAGTGGCTGATTTTGTTTTTAACGGTTCTGCTTCTTTGTATCGACTTGCAATATCAACTACGGTTAACGCGTATTTGTAACCACGATCATGTGGCAGAAATAATATATCAGCCTGATGAACTTCATTAGGAGCGGTCACATCAAAATGCGAGAATTGAATTTGTTTAGGTGGTGGTAGATAAATTTGCCATAGTGCCTGTTTGGATAACCAATCCGCCGCTGTAGTTTTTTTCACTTTTGCAGCGCTAGCGAGTTTATGGACTGCTGATTTACCCCTCCAGTATCCTCTTGGGGAATAATAAATTGATTCCATATTATTAATTACCAGCACCCATCATCAATTTGCCTTTCATAGCTGATTTTACCAACCACGAAGCCAACTTTTCTTTAAAAGATTTATCAGGAATAGCATTTAACGCATGAATTAATTTCACATCCGCGAGATGCCTGTTTTGCAGATTGCTGCTTTTATATGCAACATCATGAGCATGACACGCCTTATCAATAGCGTTTATCGGATACTTTCCGGATCGGGGTTGATTTTGATCATCAAGTCTGATATCTAATCGTGTTCCGGGACCACAGTAGCTATATCCTGGAAGGTGCTTTTCTCCGGGGTACTTTGCCCATGGGGTTCCAGGGAGCTTTGCCAATTTGGCTGCGATATCACCTCCTCGTTTTTTTTTAAAACATCTCCGGATTGTAAAATCTTTGATTTTGTAGAAATAAATCTAAACTTTTTTATACCACATGTTGCACATCTACCAGTTAGTGCTGATCTGTTATTTTTAGTTGTAACCGTCGTCACATCATTTGTGCTAGTACGCGTTTTACACTTCACACAATATAGATCCATAATTTATGTATAGAGATATGAATATAATTGATTTTTCAGCGACTAAAATAAGAGAACCAGTTAAGCATCATGCAGCGCTACCAAACTCTATCCGTGCAATTATAATCGGGCCATCTGGATCCGGTAAAACGCAATTGTTGCTCAATTTAATAATGAGATGGATGAAGTGGGATAAGTTGTATTTAATTGCCCCTAGCGTAGATGATCAACGATGTTATGAAGTGTTAAAAGATTTTAACGAGAATGCATCAGAAATTAAAGGTGAGAACGCCATTGATTTTATAACTGATATTGACGAGGCGCCGTCTGTGGATGACCTTGATGGGAGCATTAACAATTTAGTCGTATACGACGATGTGATGTTAGACAATCAAAAAAACCCAGCTAGAATATTTTCCCGGGGGCGTCACAAAAACACTGATGTGATATATGTCACTCAACGCTACACTCAGATTCCAAAAGTGATCAGAGATAACTGTAATATTCTTGCTGTGTTTAACGGCGTTGATACACATACGCTACGAAATATTTGGCAGACATGGTGTTCCGATATGGACTTCAATCAATTTAAAAATTTCTTTAGTCATGCTCAGTCAACCCCGCATGGATTTGTAACAATAAATTTACATGATCCTCGGACACGATATCGTATCGGACTCGATCAAATTTTCGGTTGAAATCATAAATGATTTTCGTCCTAAAGACTCGATCAAATATTTGGTTGAAATCGTAAATGATTTTTGTTAACCAGAACTGAAAGTTCCAGCAGCAGAGAGGGTGCATGACAACGACGTTGGCGTATATAAGGAAATCTTATTTTATCGAATAGACGCCATTTTTTTTACTATTTGGCAGAAGCCTCAGATTTTCGAATCGACGCTCGGAAAGTTGTGAGGTTCACCCTCTCTGCTGCTCATGTCAATGAAGGGTAATTGGACTGGCGAGCACTCTGCTTTATATTACTGAAGAATGGCTGTGAAGGAAAACACCCCTCACACAAAGTATAATATGTTGTTGTTGTTATAGGGTTTAACGCCATTTTTCAGCACAAGATAGGCTATACATGGTGGCCAGTAAAAATGGTGGAGGAAGAAACAGGGAAAACCCCAGAAAGAACCACCGACCCATGAGAAGCTTCCCGATACTCAAGCTTATCAACACCAACACACTAACAAACAAAACTATTTTTGGCTATTGATTAGTCTCTGGGTAAACCTGAAATGGGCTGTTTTGTTTAGTTTTGTCAATCTCTTAATGTCTGCAAGGACTGCCATGTCTCGTTGCAGGTTTTCCCACTGGAAGGCTTGCTTCCATGGTGTCCAGAAATGCTGCCAGGAATATTTTTAAGAGGGGGAGGTCCCACATAACTACTTCCAGGGGAGGGGGTTTGAGGCAGGTCTAGCTGATGGGTAACAACAGTATTATAAAGAATATGCATATGTAATTTAATACAAGAATTGATCTTAAAGCAAGTATTTCACAACAAGCATATAATGTATCTGCATACCTAATTTTGTTTGCTGAGCTACTAAAAATTCTAATCTGTTTTTTCTCACTCCACTTCTTCAACTTAGTTGGACTAAAATATTTCCAAACTGGCAGGTTCTCATAGGCAATATGCTGTTCATTTGGCACAAATGACAGCATCACTTTATTTCCACATTATTGACACGGCATGTACTGATGCTGACTGGAAGTGCTTCTGTATCACACTTTCCTTAAGTGCTTGGACATGATCTGCCGAATGCATATGTCATGTCAAAGTTGATGTTAAAAAATTTGTGCAATTATTTTCATCTGTAAATGGATTGTCTTTCTTATATTCTTGACACAAAACACATAACATCCCTCCTTTTCGTTCATTCCTTAACCAGTTGTAGGTACTCAATCACTTGTCTTGGAATTTTGATTCTTTTTTATTCTCTTTTTCTCAGCTTTTGGTTCCCCTTCTACATATCCTGATGAGGTGCCAGCAAGTTATGTGCACTGGTTTGTGAAGTGTTCATTTTGCGTTGGGACTTAAGAGCTTTCCTCTTGCTCTTTAGTATTGATCGTGGCAGATGATCTGTGTTGTGTATAGCAGATGATCTTACTGCAATGAAATCTGTTATCTTCCTTTTCAGCATACTTAAGCTTGCTGTTTGTTACACTATACATTTCTAGTATGGCTGATCAATGGATCAGAATGTCTTACAACTCTAGGGTTCAATTAAATCAGAAACCCTCAATAATTTTGGCATAAAAACATAGACTAGTCCCCTGTTATATATACATATATAATTACACAAAATGGGCAGTATTTATATATCGGCCAGGGAACCTGGCTATAAAAACAGCAGCCATTCTCAATCTTAGATTTGCTTGTATTTAAATACTGTATCTACTTCATTATACCTTAAATCAGATCAAAATGGACAGTATTGCTAGAATACTCACACATCACAATGACTGTGACACTAGCCATAGCTGATTTCATTGAGTTCTCCTTATTGGATGCAGTGCAAATGTAATTCCCTCCATTGTTCCTGTCCACAAACCGTGAAAGCTGAGCACCAGACTGAGAAAAATCTTGTGGACCAGTCCATATGAAGCTACAGGGAGGGTAGCAGTCAGCTGAGCAGGTAATGTTCAACATGGTGCTATCTTCAACATTTTGGTTTGACTGGGTGGTAGATAACATCACCTGACCATTGGATGGTCCATCTGAAAGAAAGGATACAATAAAACAATACATTCTGGAATAATGTACATGAAGGTCACATTATAATAATAATCTGTGAATTCATGATATGTCATGCTGTACCAATTTTTATAGCTGTTTAAAATCACAAATTTAAAAACCCAATAAACAATATTTCTTGACAGTAAAATAATGTTAAGTCATATCACCGATTGTCTCTAATCTGATAGATTCTTTTTTAAATGTTGTGAATTTACTTTTTTTCCTACACATTTTGTTCGTGAGATTCATTCATGTAGACTGGTAGAAAGTAGTAGTGGGTTTCAAGGGAGACTAGTAACATCTGTATTCTGAGCTACCCTAGTTAAATAAATAATTTTATTATTATTATATTATTATTGCTTATGCCACAGGCTGTGGTGATCGACGTACACATACACATTAACTCTGGACATATCAATCATACTGAAACAAAAGACAGATTAGAATGCAAAGACACAAGACTGGATTCTCCCTGCATAGACAAAGGAGATTTTACAAGTTCTAATGACATGCAAATCAATTAAAAATCAAGTATCAAGCATTTGAAGTATTGTTTTCACACTTTCAAAAAAAGCTGCCGATCTAACTGATGCATTCAAAGAATTACATACTTTTGTTCTAGAATATTTAAGACCACATTGAAAGTGTTCAGTCTTAGGTTTTGGTAATTTCAGGTGGCCATGTAAGGTCGACCATAAAGCATATGGCTTTGAATTTCATCAAATAGTTCTGTCATAATTTTGGCATATTGCTGATTATATATTTGTAAACAAGTACTACTTTTTGAGAGTTTATTTTGTCATTTATTTGAAGCCATTTCAGTTCAAGGAAAAGAGTGTTAGATGGTGTGTCAAAAGGAGCATCCAGAATAGGTGAGCTACTTGATTTTGTATCTTATTTTTTTTAACAGACTCTTGGGGCAGTCTCCCCATACTGTCAAATACAGAGTAATAGTCAATTATTCTAGTTTGTATGGGTAGGTATTTTTTAATTTTACTTAGTAAGGTTAGAGATAGAGATCAACTGACATAGTATGTTTGTCCCACATTAAGTCATTTTCAACTATCATTCCTAGAAGTTTTTCTTTATTAACATGTTCATCAATGTGCCCATTGGTATACTGAGTGAATGCAGACAAATTCTGAAAAGGATGGACATCAATAGTGAGAAGAAGTGGGGTATGTTTAAGTGGATGAATACACATTTAATAATTCAGTTAGGAATAACTGTTAATAAGCAGGATTTTCCTAACAAAGCTCTTCACTTTTCTGTATAAATCACCTTTATTTTCAATATGTTTAATCTCTGAAAAATTTATCCGAGTGGTTTCACATGTGTAAGAGTAAAAACATTGTGTATTATGTCCATGTTTTTGCATGTGAATGAGGATACATTTTATCGTTACTTTAGAATCAGAATAAAAACATTCTTTATTTCAAAAAGAGTGACATTTATTTAGAGAAACAACAAGAATGAAACAGCAGTCATATCACATTTATGATGATTACAATGAAACCAAACAAAACAATAAAATTGAGACAAGAACTTCAATTGACAAGTCATCTAATATAAATAATAATAATAATAATAATAATGACCTTATTTAAAGAGGGTAACACAATTAGCTAAGAACTAATCTACCTTGGGCCATCGTACAAAAGAATTTATTTAGTTTAGTTGCATCTCAGAAGCCACTGTATATATTGGGTTTGGAAGAAGGAAATAGAGTGGGCATTTCTAATCTCAACTGGAATACTATTCCAGAGCAAAGTTCCAGAGTATTAGAAACTTTTTTAAAATAATTTATTTGATTTGGGAATTGTATACTGTTTGGTAGACATGGATTGCAGGTGGGGTGTATTACCAGGTAGCCTATACTGGAATAGTGATTGTAAATATTCAGGAGCACTATTTTTGGATATCCTGTACATTAATTTGGCTTTTCTTAAACAGATTCGGTTTTTAATAGGTAATGTTTTAAACTTACCATCTCAATTTTCCTTCCTTTCTATCTGGATTGATATTAGCCCAAATGCTCTTTTTTGAAGATGTGCCAGCTTTGCTATCTTTTATCATTTGTTTTACCCCATACTGTATAACAGTAATCTAAGTAGGGTTGTATGTAACTGTTATAAAATAGTTTCTTTGTCTTTCAGGGAGAAAATGTCTTATCCTACTGAGAAGCCATAAACTTGAATTGACTTTTTTACTGATATGTTCCATGTGTTCAGTCCATGATAGCTAATTATTATCTACCAAAACACAATGACAGACCATTTTGCAAATTTTTATCCTTCCATGTCATAGTTCATCACTATCAAGGTTTGTCCTTTTTTGCCGTGATGAGATAAGTAATATTTTAGTTTTACCAGTATTTACCACCATGCCATTGCATGTGCACCAGTTTTCCAGTTTGCTTAGGGCATTCTATAAGGAAATTATGAGTTCAAACTTTGTGTTTTGGATGTCTGACAATGTTGTGTCATCTGCATAGAGATCTGTGGATGATATTGAGTCTCTTAGTAAAAGTGGAAGGTCAATAATAAATAAAATAAATAGTAATGGACCTAGAATTGACCCTTGTGGTACTATATAATTGTTCCAGTTTCAGGCAGAACATTGTTTGTATAAACATGTTGTGTTCTCTAACCTAGATGTAAAGTAAACCATCTAATTGTGCCCTCATCACATTGGTAGATTTTCAGTTTCTTCAAAAGAATATCATGATCCACCATGTTAAAAGCTTTCCTGAAATCTACAAATACAGATCCTATTATTCTACCTTGGTCAAGTGCTTGAAGCCATTTATCAGTTAGGGAGATCAAGGCAGTCTCACAAGAATGTTTCTGTCTAAAGCCTGATTGATTAGAGTGTAACAGCAAGTGTTTGGTCATGTGCCCAGTTTCTCTACTGTAGAGACAGTACTCTTCATTATAGTGCCTGAAAAGGGTGTATACATGTTAATATTCTCAGTAGTTGAGAGGTTCCTTTTCTGCTAAAATGAATTGTGTCTGTGGTAGAGACATAGGTTGACATCCTGGTTCTTAAGAAAGAAAGATGTGTATTGTGAAATGTACTGTAGGTTGAAGTCTTCACATATGTCAATTATCAGATCATTGATTTCTTTCACCCTGGTGTCCACATAAGGAGGTAGTCCTGATATCATCATTTTACATGTATCTGGACTGCAATACATAGCAGCATACAGTAAACTTCCAAATACTGTTCTGATTTGATTTAGTGACCTTCCCTTACATCATTTCTACGCTACTAAAATAATAATTTAGTTGTATTTGGTTAGGTCAGTATTCATTATTGTGTCCATGATGTTGTAGATTTTTGCACCTCTTAGAGTCTGTACATCTGTTTTAAAAAGTTTCCTTGGTATTACGCTTTTCAATATTGAGGAGCCAATTATTAAAGTCCTATCTTTTCTGGCTTGTGATTTCATGTGTTGGGCTCTGGTGGTTTGTATATCAGACACATATCATGGAGAAAGGGGTGCTGAAATTAGTGTTTCAGTTGTGTGAGCTAATCAAGCTGATGTTGACACATTTGTCTGAGCACCGGGAAATGCAGTTGTTGGTGTAGGCAACAGACTTGTCTGAGCTGAGGGCCATGGGTGTACACTTATTGCTGTTGCAGGTGTGACACATGACTGGGGGGGGGGGGGCAATGTTGTTTGCAATGCAGGATTACTTTGTGTATCACTTTTTATTTGCATGGTCATTTTACATTTTCTCTTGACTGGTATTGGCATTGTCTGTGGCTGAGCATCTGACATTGTTGCTACTTGGGAGTCTGTCTGAATTGCTATTTCACATGAGGTTTTAATTCTTCAATTTGGGACTCCAAGTTACTAATTGTTTTTTGATGTGCACACATGGAGATATCATTAAGGTTTAAGCCATCACTGCTGTGATCATCATTTTTGGAGCGTGTAATTGCCTGACACTCTGGAGGGGTGTTCATTTTATTGCCTGAGTCATCTAGGTCAAAGACTTTATAAGTTGTTTCATGTTTGGTACTACATCTAGTTACTGGTGTTGATGTCAGCATATAGCTGCCTTTAGTATGGGTATTCTCATCCTGTCTACATTTACAGACAATATGATCTAACCATGAGCAGCAGAGAGGGTTAACAGACCTTTTTCTAGAATGTAATTTTTTTTTAAAAATAAACCTTCCTATGAAAATGACAAAAATAAGGTCAATAACGTTAAACCAAAGCCTCTAACTTACCTAGAGTTTCTCTCCAAGAGTCTCTCTTAGGTTAGATTTGTTTGTTACATCATTAGTTATTGTTTTTTCAAACTTTTTATGCGTGTGTTTTTGTTGATGTCATACTTGAGGTCGTGCCCTCTCTGCTGCTATAATCTTTCAAATTTAACCAAAGATTTTATCAAGACCTACATGATATCTTGATCTAGGGTCATGTAAATTTATCGTTATAAAACCATGTGGGGAAGATTGCACACGTGAAAAGAAGTTTTTAAACTTCATTTTTTGTATTAACTCCATTAAATACAGCTAAAATATTACAGTTATCTCTGATCACATTCGGAATTTGAGTATATCGTTGAGTTACATAAATTATATCTGTATTTTTATGTCATCCTCGAGAAAATATTCTAGCTGGATTTGCTTGTTTATTCAACATCACGTCATTGTAAACAACTAAATTATTAATAAATCCATCAAGTTCATCAATGGACGGTGTTGTATCAATATCAGTGATAAAATTGATAATATCATCACCATCACTTAACAAATTTGCATTTTCTTTAAAATCTTTAAGTACTTCATAGCATCTCTGATCATCTACGGAAGGTGCAACTAAATACAACTTATCCCATTTCAACCATTTCATTATTATAATAATCAACAACTGAGTTTAACCCGATCCAGATTGACCTATTATTATCATTCTAATTGAATTTGGTAGCGCTGGATGATGTTTGACCAGTTCACGCGCTCATGTTGCTGAGAAATCAATTACATTCATATTATAAATATATGGATCTATATTGTTTACGATGCCAAGTAAAAACTCCAACAATTGATTTATCCCCAGTTACAAAAAAAATTAAAAAATAGCATGCGGTGGAAAATGTTCAGTATGTGGTAGAAAGAAATTTTCATTTTTACCTAAAACCCAACACAAATCCGGCGGTGAAATTGCAACATTAATGTCAAGATTTCCAGGAACTCCATGGGCTAAATATCAAGGAGAAAATCATCTTCCTGGATATAATTATTGCGTTCCTGGAACTCTACTTGATATTCGACTTGATAACAAAAATCAACCAAAACCTGGAGAATATCCAATAAATGTGATTGATTGAGCATGTCATGCTCATGATGTTGCGTATTTAAGTAAAGATTTAGAACAACGACATCTTGCAGACGTGAAGTTGATTCGTGTGTTCAATTCTATACAATATAAATCTTTCAGAGAAAATCTTGCTAGTTTTCAAGTAATATCTGCGATGAAAGGTAAACTAGTAATATGGGCTGGTAATTAATCATTCACTTTTAAAATAATGGAATCAATTTATTATAGCCCAAGAGGTTATTGGAAAGGTAGAGCAGTGATTAGTAAACTCGCTGATGCAGCAAATGTTTCACGTGTTGTTGCTGCAGCGTGGTTAGCACGACAGGCAATATGGCAAATTTATCTACCACCACCTAAATGAATTCAACACACACATTTTGTTGTTAGCGTTACTAATGAAGTTCATTAGGCTGATATTCTGTTTTTACCTCACGATGTAATTAAGATCGATAGACGTTAATACATGTACAAATATGTGTTGACACTCGTTGACGTTGCAAGTAGATATAAAGAAGCAGAGCCGCTATCAACAAAGACGGCAGTTGAAGTTGTATTAGCTTCTGAACAAATTTATCAACGAGGATCCTTGCGATGGCCACAGCTGCTACAGGTTGATCCTGGCAAGGTATTTCTAGGTGCAGTGTTGTCGCTGATGAAAAATCATAACGTTAAAATACAACGAGGACATACGTGAACAATTACAAGTAGTTCCTGAAGATACACAATTACCACTGCGTTCACTTAACTAGCACCCCTACGTCGATTACATTCAAGACAGGTCAGCATGACATTTTCGCGTGTATGACCAAAGCTACTGTCTTTTCTACCTATGGTAAATTGTCATGAATCATTATTTGAATACTGCCAGAACATTACTGTGTTACAGCTCGCACAATGATTATTCTGTTGCTGTTGCAGCATCATGATAAATTGCGCATTAAGATCAAAATTGTCTTTATTTTTTTGGTCACACTGTTTATATCCGATTAATTTTTTTCTTACTACGTCAACGTTAACTTCGTTATCAGTAGTTTCTGTAAAATCTATGCAAACCCTCCGTAACTCAGGTATTTTTCTAACTCTAGACACTGCGAGATAAACTAAATTTGACCATTCAATACGATCATCAACTATCCAAACAAGTGTATCAGAAATAGTTAATCGTTATGATAAGTGGATAGTCATTGCGTATCCTAGAGTCCATGGAGATTTATCTGCTAACGTATCCACAACTCTGACATCAAACAAAACGATATCATTTAATACGAGATTCATTTTCTCTGAAGATCCTGGTATGTCAACGAAAATATTTTGCCGTCGCGTATTTGCTGGTCGATAACATAATGGTACTGGCAGCGCTGAAAACTCCTCTCGGTGTAATTGAATTAATTGTTCTTGTAGTTTATCACAAACTAACTTTCTACTTGCAGCTATCAAATCATTTGGTTTCCATAATTTCCAAATATCATCCATGGATGTTTCTATAATTATATCACGCATTATTTCACACTAAATATTAGAATTTTATCCTTTTTCAATCTGATTAATTTCTTAAACTCGGATAATTCTGAATCAAGTGCTCTATGATCATCAGTTATTTCCTCGTAATAATCAACAAACTGTTTCAACCATGCATGTGGAGATAATCCAACAAAAGGTGGCGGTTGACCATAATCGCCACACATTGTCAGTGACTGCAGTATTCTTCAACAATAGCCAATCATGAAATGTTTTTAATATAACTTTAAATGCTGTACATACTTCATCCCAAACGATAATCTTTGGAACATATTTCTCACCCATTCGATCAGGAGTCCGTGCGTCTCCCTTCCATCGAAAAAAAACTATGATAAGTACATGATTTAATGCCTTGTTCTCTGTTTTCTCACGCAAGTCTATGTGTAAGTGTCAGCACAATCATATCAAAATTTCGAAATAATTCGATCACTCGAATTGTTTTACCAGAACCTCCAGGTCCATTAAGATACTGATGTATGTCTAGCTATAGGATCACATACAGACGGTGCAGACGATAAATATATCCCTGATTTTATCGTGTAAATATCTTTAATCGTACCATAAGCAGATTCAGAATAATTCAGTATATTTTACTGTTTTATTCTCCACGATCCCATCATCCATCAGCGCCAATATGTAGTTGTTCAAGCAATCCTAAATGCGTTTCATTGATGTAAAATGAATCAGTAGCTACACTGACAGCAAACTTAGAAACTTTATTTATGATCGACAATAGATTTATTGAAACATATGCAAGCATTGAAGATCTTAAATGAACAAATTGCAGTGATTCACCATCAATATAACTTACGACTGTACCTAATTTAGTTCCGTTTGATAAATTAACATTACGACTAATAAACGTATTTTTTGTTGTTGTATCAGCAATTATAAATCTAACTCAGCATCATCTATAATCAATCTTGTACACGTTCGTTTATGATCAGATCCTCCTTGGGTAAATTTACCGATTATTTTTCTGCCAAGGTCTTTCGCAACTTTATCATCATTTTCTTGTCTGACCTTAGATATATTATTAAAGATTTTGGGGATTGCTTCTTTGTCAATATTAAATGTGTCTGACTGTGATAACCAAACTTCGCTCTGCACGCGGTATGATATATTGCTTCACTTATTTCATGAAACATCAGTATAATTACGTCGATCATATATTATAACAATACAATCGGCACCCATTTTTTTTCTGAAAAGTGTCTACCAAACCAGACATAACAAATCGGATGAAGATTTTCAGCAAACTTAAATGACTCAACACAAGCGAATCCAGTCAAATCAAAATCTGGGAATGGTCTGTTTATCGATACTCGCGTCATCTCGTGTGTCGGATGACAAAACCGCGCAAAATATGTAAAACATTCTCCCATTCCAAAAAAACTTCCTGGATAACACGCAACCATATAAACTGAGATAACGTCGCTATAATCGTATTTGGTATTCCATAATCCACAGTGTCCGTATTCGACACAGCTTGATATTATATCATTGAGAAATTCCAATCGAGTTGGTTTCCAAGAATTTTTCTCTCTAGCAAAATGAGTAGCTACTGACAGAACTGTAAAACAGTTGTTCAGCAGCTTGTCAGTATTATTGGTATATTTCAACGCAAGATTTTTCATTTCTTCGTAGAGAGATTCTGTACGATAAATATCTCCATTTGTTCTTACAAATTGATCATAGTTTTCATTGGAACCTTGAAATAGCCATATTGATACGGGATTATTCTTACTCATTTCGTTAATAAAATCAAATATATTATCGTTATAAAATTTAACAGTTCGATTTCGTGGAAATAATGTTATTGCATTAGTCCATGCATGTGCATTGTGATCAATAATTTCAATCTAAGCTCCCTTTGATTTATATTTTGATTCGTACAAAATCTCTCCGGTTATCGTTTTTACTGTTATTGGGAATTTTAATTTCTTTCCTAGCTCAGCGAAGTCTTTGATAAATGCATCAGTATCTTTAACTATTTTTGCCCACTTGTTTAGTTGTTTACGTCGTAGATCTGTTAGACCGTTTCCACATATTGCATTTGCGAAGTGTTCCGTTACTCGTTCAGCAACACAATTTATTTTAGAAAATTTCATTAGTTTTAAATTATTAATGTTGGGTTTGTCATTCAGTGGATATATCCCAGAAATTACAGCCGTTACAGGATACGCTCACGTATAATATACTTTGTCAATACCAGTCAACATTCCTGGTCTGGAATTTTTACTCAAAATGACATTTTTTTTTCCATTAGCAAGGACAGGATCGTAAATTGTCACGGATAATCCATGTTTCTGATAATACATTTCATTTTACAAAAATATTTTTGATCGCCCTGATGATTTATAATCATTGCCGCTCGTTTATTGTTCATGGTAGCATCGACATCTTTAGTGTTGCGTATGATTTTAAACGTTGACCACACATGAGATGCGCCATCTTTCCTAAATTCTTCTTTGGCATTATGCATTTTATTAATCAGTGCATCTCTCCTAAATTCCTTCTTGGTGTCATGAATTTTATCATTTGTTGGATCAACCAGAGCTCGCACCGGTAAGTCAGGTGATATTCTGTCAAGATTAAATTTATCTTTATAAGGTTTAATTTTAGATAACCTCGTAAATTCATTCATATTATAACTAAGACAAATATATATATATATATATTTAAATTGAAATATTGTATATATGATTAAAACAAAGAACAAATGCAGTTGGCTTATGATAGGCTCTACAACTTCTTGTAGCAAATCTTGCGTAAACGAGTTCTGTGGACTTCACTTACAGCGCGTTCGTAATGGAAGTCTAGGACCTAAACTGTGTTTACGATGTGGTGTTGGAGTTAGAGGAGAAACGCGATTATGTGTACAGTGTGGTGGTAAAAAATAAAGAGAGCTCAAAAGATACATTGATAAAAAATCTAATGACAGCGACAAAGCTATAAGAACCGCAGAAGGCTATCTATCTAGATTTCAAAGTAATGATTTAGACAAATAATGATTTAAACAAGTAATATATATAATGGAGCAAAGTGAGTTTGTCAAACATCCAATCATCAACAATTACGAAGTATCTCGTGATGGTGTAATCAGAAACTGTCGACGAAGAAAAACAGTTGGTTCTGTCATTAATACTGGTTATTTCATATTTAGTACTGCGAAAAATAAAACATATTTCTGTCAAAGGCACGTGTTCAAATGTTTCAACGGATTAATCAAAGACGGTCTTGTGATCGATCATATCAACGGTACAAAAATCGATAATAATTTATCCTATGTGCTATCTCACAAGTAAAATTCTGCATGTGGTGGGACTAGTAAACATTCAAAAATTGCAAGATAAGCTGAATCTACAAATGTTGAGACTGGCAAAGAAATAATATTTACATCGACATATGCAGCTAGCAAGTATTTTTATATTAACTCATGTGCGGTACAATATGTTGCAGATAATATAACCAGATCAGCATTTTCAAAGAAATATAAACAAAAAATTATATTTCAATATTGTTGAAGGTATTACTACACTATTTTATTTTATTTATTAATTTTTTGTCAATTAAGTTACTTTGCGACGTTTAGTATAAAAGTTGTGCTAAACTTCTCTGTTCGTATACTACTGCTTCATGTCAATGACCAAGGGAGATAATTATGTAACATATCTTCTCCGTATATTTTATCATAATTAATTAATTAATAACCATTTCAGTGTTAATTAATATCAGTGTACAGTACGGTAATTTATTTTTAAATCCGTTATACAATATATTTCTGTCAGGCTAAAATGTCAAGACATAACTTTTATGTATATCTGTGACTAATAGCTGGTGAGGAACGAATCATAATATTATTACTATATAAGAAAATGATTCGTTCCTCAGTCGTAAAACATGGGCACACGAATCATATATATATATATATATGATATATATATATATATATATATATATATATATGATATATATATATATATATATATGATATATATATATTAAAGCGAAACCGGTCACAACATTAATACGTGTTGGCGTTGTTTATTTTATATTTATATATATATATATATATATATATATATATATATATATATATATATATATATATATATATATATATATATTACGTACTTCCTCACTCACAGAAATTTAGGATAGAACCGTTTTGTCATTCCGAGACCTTTCGCACTTCTGCCTTGACAAGGTCAGGTTTGAAAATATAAAAATCAAGTTGTGATTTTACTCAGTACTTATCTAGGCATATACTATATATAACATATACAACTTGTAAATACATGTAAATAGGCATATACAACATGTAAATCACAGAATTTTCTGAGATCTGTGTAAAACAAATATTCTGTAATATTTTTTTTTTGTGAAATTCATCAGACCAATATACCCAATTTGATAGATTTAGTACTATTATGCCTATGATAGATTTTCATTATACTTATTATATTTATTAGATTTAGTACCAATATACCTATCAAATTAATGAAATTGCTTGATAATCTGGAATTATGGGTAATGTACCCTTTATTCAGAATTAGGTAACATTTTTTAATCTGATCAAATTTAATGCAGGAATGTACATAATTCAGAATCTGATCTCGTTCACACTTGATCATAACAATATGTTCTCGCCGCAGTTTATCTAACTACATCTGCGTTAATAAAAAATCTTCGTTACCGTACTCATCAATAACTATGTCAATGCTAAATTGTTCTACCTGTGTAAATACTCTCTTGATTGCATTTTCAGGATTTTCTTTGTCGTGTATGAAAACCTTCATGTGTTGGTACATTATATAATATCCCTTTGATCAATTCTTGCGTCAAGATCTCACATAGAGATTTATTGATAAAATTTCATTTCTTAAATTAAGTAAATACCCATGTTGGTCATTAACTTTACAATTTATTATTGACAAATACGGATTATGGCAATGTAGGCAATGTAGATAATTCGAATTGATTGGTTCTTGTACAATCAAAAATCCAGGAGAATCTTGCGGAGCAAATGTATAAGAAATATATCCTTGCTGAGCTTGATTTGATTTTTGACTGTCAATTTGATAACTGCCATTAATTACATCACATACAAGATTGACCAAGTTGTTGATGTTATATTAACGATTTCTGGTGAAATATCTATATCGCCACCATGCGGATCATTGCTATATCTGTGAATAGCTGCTGGTGGTGCTATTTTTCTCCATGCAGAAATAATTTTAGGAACATTTTCGTTGATAATATAGTTGACTGATTTTTTAAGTTCAGTAATATCAAATCCTGGTATTACAAATTTTAATAAATCTGCTTCAGCTATTTCATAATGCTCAGCATATAATCGCCTAAAGTTTATTTTTTCATTATTGAAATCATAAGTACTAGCATTTATTACCTCAATGATAGTTCGATTACTATACTCAAGGTCTGATACATTTGATTTAAATGTTGTAGTGACACAATAATTTGTTTTTCTTAAATCGTTATTAGCATACTCCAGAATATAATTTTTAAATATTTGCACTAATGTCGTGGACATCGTTATATGTTCAGTTTTAATTTCATCAGCTAATGATCTGAGATCTTTTTCATTAACAATATATTTAAAAGTTTTTTGATCAACATCAAATATTGATATTGGTACTATAGGAAATCTTCTACCATGCATTTGTATATATCTATCCGTGTCACGCCATGGATATTGATCTCGACATTTTGGAGTTGTTATAAGCGCTTTATCGTTGGTAGAAAAATTATCTCAACGCGGTTCTGGTGGTCCTTAATATTCTTGTGGAATTTCTGGCCATTCTAATACGGATCTAATCGTTGATTGATAAATATCAATGATGTAATCAGAAGAATTTATTTCTATCTCAGCCGATAATGTTGGTTCGTGAACGGTGATAGCTATTTTTGATTATTTTCCCATAATAATTTTATTCTACGCGCGAATTCATCATTGATTTGTTCGATCTGATAACTTCCGGTTGGAAGACTAATAACATTCCAATCTGGAGTTACAACACCATCAGCGTTGGCTGTGAGATTTTTATTTGCAAATACAAGAGAATTGTCTGCTGGTAATCTACTAAATGATTTTCATCTGATATTTGGCCAAATGTGATATACTCGTAATTGTGCAAGTGCGATCTCTCTCACTGGAATTGCGGTTGGAAAGTTGACGCTAAATTCAGGTGCGGTTGAGCTTATTGATATCATCGTTGTCCTTCGCGGAGCTGTGTTTGTCACTATCTGTTGCAGTTTTTTGTGCGTCATTATTATTAGTATTATTTTCTAAATCAGACGTAGTCATTGCCTTGTTGTAGATCTTAATCATTTCTGCAAAATCTATATCTGATATTATTCCATTGCTGATCGCGAATGATATTTTCGAAGATAATTTTGAATATGCGGTTGTTGCAGAGCAAAGTTTCATTGTGTAGTTGTATAGTTTATTTTCGCTGCATGTGGATATCTTTTTCGTAATAATATTAAGAACATCAGCAATTGTTCTCGCGGATGAAACACAAATAGTTGCGATAATCAGCGAAGTCATTGTTATTGCGGATAATAACAAACCAATTCCAGTGACAACTGCAGATGCCGAATACACAATTATGTCAATGACAACTACACGTCGCTGATATTTTCTATTTTTATGGTGTACACGTCGATGATATTTTTTATTTTATTTTGCCATGCACAAACCTGATTGTACCGGTATTCTTGAACGTGTTCATTATGATCAATAATTTAGATTGGCGTTCCTTTTTTTGATTGATATTTCGGTTCGTGTAATACTTCTCCGGTTATTGTCGTTACTGATATTGGAAATCTCAATGATGTTTCTAATTTAACTATATCCTGAATTGTTGCCCCATGCTGTTTCACCGTTAATTCCCATTCATTTATATTTTTCGTCTTAGATCGGTCAATTTATTCCCCCGGGATGCATTTGTGAAGTGTTCTATTATTCGTTCTGCAACAAAATTCAACGACGAAGAATATTTCATTGGTGCTAGTTTTGCAATATCAGGTTTGTCATTTAATGGATATATCCCGTAAACAACTGCTGTTACAGGATAAGATCTCTCGTAGTATGGTTTGTCAATTGCAGTCAAAATTCCTGGTTTGGAATCTTGATTCACAGTGATAGTTTTTTTATCCTTCAAGATGGGTTCGTATATATCCCTGATGATCCAATCTCCAGTGTCTGAACGGATAATGAAATTTATTCTAAAAACATACCTTTTTCGAAGATGTGAGATTATCACTGCTGCTTTTTCATCATTCATGGTAGTATCGATATTAGGTACAATTCGAAATGTTGACCAACAGTGAGATGCTCCATCACGCTTGAATTCATTAAAACAACCTCTGATTTTACTAATCATGGTTCTATCAAGAATTTTATTCTTTGGTGTATCAGAAACTCTATCAAGATTGAATTTAGCATTTTTCCAAGGCGCAATTTTCGATAATCTTTCAAACTCCTCCATACTATAATTAAAACAAGTATTTAAATGAAAGAATTTTATATAATGAATCATTGCAAATGGCTCATAATTGGATCAGTGACCCCTTGTAACAAATCATGCAGAAATGAATTCTGTGGGTATCATATGCAAAGTTTTCGACGTGGAAGCCTTGGTCCGTTACCCTGCATACGATGTGAGGATGGGGTTAGGGGAAAATCGCAGTTGTGTCTGAATTGTGGTGGCAAACGATACAGAGAGTTGAAGCGTTATTATGACAAAAGAATAAAAAATTCTGACCCTGACAGTGTCCTTGACAAAGTCAGCGACAAAATCATAAGAACTCCTCAAGACTACATTGAAAGATTTTCCAGTGATGTTATTATTAGACCAAACAATAAATTAGACAAATAGTATTAGTATACAAATGAAGCAAGAATTCAGACAGCATCCTGTGATTACAAATTATGAAGCATCCAGTGATGGTACTGTCAGACACTGCAGATTGAAGAAACCAGTTGGTGCTGTGACTAATCAAGGGTATTTGATGTTTGGCAAAAGAAGGAAAACTTATCACAATCATCGTTTCGTTTATGAGGTGTATAACGGATTGATCAAGGATGGTTTTGTTATTGATCACATAAATGGTATTAAGATTGAAAATTCTTTAGATAATTTACGAGCTGTTACACAAAGTGAGAATACTTCATCTGGAAAAACCGGAAAATACTCGAAAAACGCGAGACCAGTAAAATCTTTTAATACAACAAATAACAAGGAAAAAATATTTTCATCTATGAATGAAGCCGGTAAATATTTCGATATTTGTGAACCCTCAGTACGAAGAGTTGCAGAGGGAATTTATCGATCTGCCATTTCAAAAGACAGGACACAAAATTCAATTCATTTATGTCTGAGTCATTCATAGTTTTTGTATTAGAAATATGTATTATCATATATGAATTCTGAAAATATGAATAGCATTATAGCTGAAATTTCAAAATTGAAAAGTCAGGATATTAAAATATCTGATAGTTTAAATCCTGATCAAATTATGTCTGACTTTCAGGATATAGAATACGGTATTAACACTAACAAGTATATGCTACCAAAAAAATACGTGTTAATCAAAAAAATTCAGAATTCTATTCGGGACTCTCTTGCATTTTCCAGTGACGTAAGTGTGTTTGTCCCGTTATTTACTATCGTGGAAGGAATACAAAAAGAATTGGGTAGGGATTATGAATTGAAAAAGGATGTTCATTTTAAAATCAGGAATATACGAGCGTTAATTCAAGAAAATGAAAAAAACAACTAACGATTTGACAAACAGTCTAATCAAAATTGTCTACGAGAATTTCCATGCAAAATCGACTACTTGACCAGACTGAAATTATTGGTGATTTTTAGTTGTTTTTGTCATTTTTTAGCATTTTTTGATTGAAATTATCGATTTTTTTAGTTAGAAATCATCAAAAATGAATCCTAACAGCTTTTCCCTACGAGAATTTCGGTGCAAAATCGACCACTTGACCGTAAAATCTCAAAGAGATTTTCAACTCAAAACCACCAAAACAGTCAATAAAAAACAGGCAAAAATGCATTAAAAACAGTGAATAAAAAATTAAAGATTCCATAGCTAATATAGCTGTATAAGATTACATAGCTAACAAAGATGTACAAGATTCCATAGTTAATATAGCACTATAAGATTCCATAGCTAATCTAGGTGTACAAGATTCCATAGCGAATATAGCACTATAAGATTCATTAGCTAATCTAGGTGTATAAGATTCCATAGGTAATATAGCTGTACAAGATTCTATATCTAATCTAGCTGTATAAGACTCCATAGCTAATATAGCTGTATAAGATTTCATAGCTATTATAGCTGTATAAGATTCCATAGCTAATATAGCTATATAGGATTCCATAGCTAATATAGCTGTATAAGATTCCATAGCTAATATAAGCTGTATAACATTACATAGCTAATATAGATGTATAAGATTCCATAGCTAATATAGCTGTATAACATTCCATAGCTAATATAGCTGTATAAGATTTCATAGCTAATATAGCTGTATAAGATTCCATAGCTAATATAGCTGTATAAGATTCCATAGCTAATATAGCAGTATAGGATTACATAGCTAATATAGCTGTATAACATTCCATAGCTAATATAGCTATATAAGAATCCAAAGCTAATATGGCACTATAAGATTCCATTGCTAATCTAACTGGGTAAGATTCCATAGCTAATCTAGCTGTGTAAGATTCCATAGCTAATCTAGCTGTATAAGATTACATAGCTAATCTAGCTGTATAAGATTCCATAGCTAATCTAGCTGTATAAGATTCCATAGCTAATATAGCTGTATAAGATTCCATAGCTAATATAGCTGTATAAGATTCCATAGCTAATATAGTTGTATAGGATTACATAGCTAATATAGCTGTATAACATTCCATAGCTAATCTAGCTGTATAAGAATCCAAACCTAATATGGCACTATAAGATTCCATAGCTAATCTAACTGGGTAAGATTCCATAGCTAATCTAGCTGTGTAAGATTCCATAGCTAATCTAGCTGTATAAGATTCCATAGCTAATCCAGCTGTATAAGATTCCATAGTTAATCTAGCTGTATAAGATTCCATAGCTAATATAGCTGTATAAGATTCCATAGATAATATAAGCTGTATAAGATTCCATAGCTAATATAGCTGTATAAGATTCCATAGCTAATCTAGCTGTACAAGATTCCATAGCTTAATCTAGCTGTATAAGATTCCATAGCTAATATAGATGTATAAGATTCAAATGGCTAATCTAGCTGTACAAGATTCCATAGCTAATCTAGCTGTATAAGATTCCAGAGCTAATATAGCACTATAAGATTCCATAGCTAATATTGCACTATACAATTCAATAGCTAATCTAGGTGTACAAGATTCCATAGCTAGTATAGCTGTATAAGATTCCATAGCTAATCTAGCTGTATAAGATTCCATAGCTTATCTAACTGTATAGATTCCATAGCTAATCTAGCTGTATAAGATTCCATAGCTAATATAGCTGTATAAGATTCCATAGCTAACATAGCTGTATAAGATTCCATAGCTAATCTAGTTGTATTAGATTAAAAAGCTAATATAGCTGTATAAGATTCCGTAGCTAATCTAGGTGTACAAGATTCCATAGCTAATATAGCACTATAAGATTCCATAGCTAATCTAGGTGTCTAAGATTCCATAGCTAATATAGCTGTATAAGATTCCATAGCTAATCTAGCTGTATAAGATTTCATAGCTAATATAGCTGTATAATATTCCATAGCTAATCTAGCAGTATAAGATTCCATAGCTAATCTACCTGTATAGGATTCCTTAGCTAATATAGCTGTATAGGATTACATAGCTTATATAGCTGAATAAGATTCCATAGCTAATATAGCTGTATAGGATTCCATACCTAATAGAGCTGTATAAGATTCCAAAGCTAATATAGCACTATAAGATTCCATAGCTAATCTAGCTGTATAAGAATCCATAGCTAATCTAGCTGAATAAGATTCCATAGCTAATATAGCTGTTTAAGATTCCATAGCTAATCTAGCTGTATAAAATTCCATAGCAAATATACCTATATAAGATTCCATAGCTAATCTAGCTGCATAAGATTCCATAGCTAATCTAGCCGTATAAGATTCCATAGCTAATCTAGCTGTATAAAATTCCTTAGCTAATATAGCTGTATAAGATTCCATAGCAAATCTAGCTGTATAAGATTCCATAGCTATTCTACCTGTATAAGATTCCATAGCTAATATAGCTGTATAAGATTCCATAGTTAATCTAGCTGTATAAGATTCCATAGTTAATCTAGCTGTATAAGATTCCATAGCTAATCTAAATATATAAGATTCCATAGCAAATCTAATGTATAAGATTCCATAGCTAATATAGCTGTATAAGATTCCAAAGCAAATCTAGCTGTATAAGATTAAATAGCTAATATAGGTGTATAAGATTCCATAGCTAATCTAGCTGTATAAGATTCCATAGTTGATCTAGCTGTATAAGATTCCATAGCTAATCTAGCTGTATAAGATTCCATAGCTAATCTAGCTGTATAAGATTCCATAGCTAATCTAGCTGTATAAGATTCCATAGCTAATATAGCTGTATAAGATTCCATAGCTAATATAGCTGTATAAGATTCCATAGCTAATATAGTTGTATAGGATTACATAGCTAATATAGCTGTATAACATTCCATAGCTAATCTAGCTGTATAAGAATCCAAACCTAATATGGCACTATAAGATTCCATAGCTAATCTAACTGGGTAAGATTCCATAGCTAATCTAGCTGTGTAAGATTCCATAGCTAATCTAGCTGTATAAGATTCCATAGCTAATCCAGCTGTATAAGATTCCATAGTTAATCTAGCTGTATAAGATTCCATAGCTAATATAGCTGTATAAGATTCCATAGCTAATATAAGCTGTATAAGATTCCATAGCTAATATAGCTGTATAAGATTCCATAGCTAATCTAGCTGAACAAGATTCCATAGCTTAATCTAGCTGTATAAGATTCCATAGCTAATATAGATGTATAAGATTCCATGGCTAATCTAGCTGTACAAGATTCCATAGCTAATCTAGCTGTATAAGATTCCAGAGCTAATATAGCACTATAAGATTCCATAGCTAATATAGCACTATACAATTCAATAGCTAATCTAGGTGTACAAGATTCCATAGCTAGTATAGCTGTATAAGATTCCATAGCTAATATAGCTGTATAAGATTCCATAGCTAATCTAACTGTATAGATTCCATAGCTAATCTAGCTGTATAAGATTCCATAGCTAATATAGCTGTATAAGATTCCATAGCTAACATAGCTGTATAAGATTCCATAGCTAATCTAGTTGTATTAGATTAAAAAGCTAATATAGCTGTATAAGATTCCGTAGCTAATCTAGGTGTACAAGATTCCATAGCTAATATAGCACTATAAGATTCCATAGCTAATCTAGGTGTCTAAGATTCCATAGCTAATATAGCTGTATAAGATTCCATAGCTAATCTAGCTGTATAAGATTTCATAGCTAATATAGCTGTATAATATTCCATAGCTAATCTAGCAGTATAAGATTCCATAGCTAATCTACCTGTATAGGATTCCTTAGCTAATATAGCTGTATAGGATTACATAGCTTATATAGCTGAATAAGATTCCATAGCTAATATAGCTGTATAGGATTCCATACCTAATATAGCTGTATAAGATTCCAAAGCTAATATAGCACTATAAGATTCCATAACTAATCTAGCTGTATAAGATTCCATAGCTAATCTAGCTGAATAAGATTCCATAGCTAATATAGCTGTTTAAGATTCCATAGCTAATCTAGCTGTATAAAATTCCATAGCAAATATACCTATATAAGATTCCATAGCTAATCTAGCTGCATAAGATTCCATAGCTAATCTAGCCGTATAAGATTCCATAGCTAATCTAGCTGTATAAAATTCCATAGCTAATATAGCTGTATAAGATTCCATAGCAAATCTAGCTGTATAAGATTCCATAGCTATTCTACCTGTATAAGATTCCAAAGCTAATATAGCTGTATAAGATTCCATAGTTAATCTAGCTGTATAAGATTCCATAGTTAATCTAGCTGTATAAGATTCCATAGCTAATCTAACTATATAAGATTCCATAGCAAATCTAATGTATAAGATTCCATAGCTAATATAGCTGTATAAGATTCCAAAGCAAATCTAGCTGTATAAGATTAAATAGCTAATATAGGTGTATAAGATTCCATAGCTAATCTAGCTGTATAAGATTCCATAGTTGATCTAGCTGTATAAGATTCCATAGCTAATCTAGCTGTATAAGATTCCATAGCTAATATAGCTGTATAAGATTCCATAACTAATATAGCACTATAAGATTCCATAGCTAATATAGCACTATAAAATTCAATAGCTAATCTAGGTGTACAAGGTTCCATAGCTAGTATAGCTGTATAAGATTCCATAGCTAATCTAACTATAAGATTCCATAGCTAATATAGCTGTATTAGATTCCATAGCTAATATAGCTGTATAAGATTCCATAGCAAATCTAGCTGTATAAGATTAAATAGCTAATATAGCTGTATAAGATTCCATAGCTAATCTAGCATTATAAGATTCTATAGTTGATCTAGCTGTATAAGATTCCATTGCTAATCTAGCTGTATAAGATTACAAAGCTAATATAGCTGTATAAGATTCCATAGCAAATATACCTGTATAAGATACCATTACTAATCTATCTGTACAAGATTCCATACCTAATCTAGCTGTATAAGATTCCATAGCTAATCTAGCTGTATAACATTCCATAGCTAATATAGCTGTAAAAGATTCCATAGCAAATCTAGGTGTATAAGATTCCATAGCTAATATAGCACTATATGATTCCATAGCTAATCTAGGTGTACAAGATTCCATAGCTAATATAGCACTATAAGATTCCATAGTTAATCTAGGTGTATAAGATTCCATAGGTAAATAAGCTGTATAAGATTCCATAGCTAATCTAGCTGTGTAAGATTCCATAGCTAATCTAGCTGTATAAGATTCCATAGCTAATATAGCTGTATAATATTCCATAGCTAATCTAGCAGTACAAGATTCCATAGCTAATCTACCTGTATAAGATTCCATAGCTAATACAGATGTATAAGATTCCATAGTTAATCTAGCTGAACAAGATTACATAGGTAATATAGCTGTGTAAGATTCCATAGCTAATCTAGCTGTATAAGTTTCCATAGCTAATCTAGCTGTGTAAGATTCCATAGCTAATCTAGCTGTATAAGATTCCATAGCTAATCTAACTGGGTAAGATTCCATAGATAATCTAGCTTGTTAAGATTCCATAGCTAATCTAGCTGTGTAAGATTCCATAGCTAATCTAGCTGTATAAGTTTCCATAGCTAATCTAGCTGTGTAAGATTCCATAGCTAATCTAGCTGTATAAGATTCCATAGCTAATCTAACTGGGTAAGATTCCATAGATAATCTAGCTTGTTAAGATTCCATAGCTAATCTAGCTGTGTAAGATTCCATAGCTAATCTAGCTTTATAAGATTCCATAGCTAATATAAGCTGTATAAGATTCCATAGCTAATCTAGCTGTATAAGATTCCATAGATAATCTACCTTTATAAGATTCCATAGCTAATATAGCTGTGTAAGATTCCATAGCTAATCTAGCTGTATAAGTTTCCATAGCTAATCTAGCTGTGTAAGATTCCATAGCTAATCTAGCTGAATAAGATTCCATAGCTAATCTAACTGGGTAAGATTCCATAGATAATCTAGCTTGTTAAGATTCCATAGCTAATCTAGCTGTGTAAGATTCCATAGCTAATCTAGCTTTATAAGATTCCATAGCTAATCTAGCTGTATAAGATTCCATAGCTAATATAAGCTGTATAAGATTCCATAGCTAATATAGCTGTATAAGATTCCATAGCTAACATAGATGTATAAGATTCCATACCTAATATAGCTGTATAAGTTTACATAGCTAATATAGGTGTATAAGATTCCATAGCTAATCTAGCTGTATAAGATTCCATAGCTAATATAGCACTATAAGATTCCATAGCTAATATAGGTGTAAAAGATTCCATATCTAATATAAGCTGAATAAGATTCCATAGCTAATATAGCTGTATAAGATTCCATAGCTAATATAGCTGTATAAGATTCCATAGCTAATATAGCTGTATAAGATTATATAGCTAATATAGCTGTATAAGACTCCATAGCTAATATAGCTGTATGAGATTCCATAGCTAATATAGCTGTATAGGATTACATAGCTAATAAGTGTATAAGATTCCATAGCTAATCTAGCTGTATAAGATTCCATAGCTAATATAACACTATAAGATTCCATAGCTAATCTAGGTGTATAAGAATCCATAGCTGATATAGCTGTATAAGATTCCAAAGCTAATCTTGCTGTATAAGATTCCATAGCTAATCTAGCTGTACAAGATTCCATAGCTAATCTAGCTGTATAAGATTCCATAGCTAATCTAGCTGTATAAGATTCCATAGCTAATCTAGCTGTATAAGATTCCATAGCTAATATAGCTGTATACGATTCCATAGCTAATCTACCAGTACAAGATTCCATAGCTAATATAGCTGTATATAATTCCATAGCTTATATAGCTGTATAAGATTCCATAGCTAATATAGCTGTATAAGATTCCATAGCTAATACAGCTGTAAAGGATTCCATAGCTAATATAGCTGTATAAGATTCCATAATTAATCTACCTGTAGAAGATTCCATAGCTAATCTAGCTGTATAAGATTCCATTGCTAATATAGCTGTATAAGATTCCATAGCAAATCTAGGTGTATAAGATTCCATAGCTAATATATCACAATAAGATTCCATAGCTTATCTAGGTGTACGAGATTCCATAGCTAATATAGCACTATAAGATTCCATAGCTAATCTAGGTGTATAAAATTCCATAGCTAATACAGCTGTATAAGATTCCATAGCTAATCTAGCTGTGTAAGATTCCATAGCTAATCTACCTTTATAAGATTCCATAGCTAATATAGCTGTATAAGATTCCATAGATAATCTAGCTGTATAATATTCCATAGCTAATCTACCTTTATAAGATTCCATAGCTAATATAGCTGTATAAGATTCCATAGCTAATCTAGCTGTATAAGATTCCATATCTAATATAGCTGTATAAGATTCCATAGCTAATATAGCTGAATAGGATTACATAGCTAATATAGCTGTATAAGATTCCATAGCTAATATAGCTGAATAGGATTCCATAGCTAATATAGCTGTATAAGATTCCATAGCTAATACAGCACTATAAGATTCCATAGCTAATATAGCACTATAAAATTCAATAACTAATCTAGGTGTACAAGGTTCCATAGCTAATATAGCTGTATAAGATTCCATAGCTAATCTACCTGTATAAGATTCCATAGCAAATCTACCTGTATAAGATTCCATAGCTAATATAGCTGTATAAGATTCCATAGCTAATCTAGCTGTATAAGATTCCATAGCTAATCTACCTGTATAAGATTCCATAGCTAATATACATGTATAAGATTCCAGTTAATCTAGCTGTACAAGATTACATAGGTAATATAGCTGTGTAAGATTCCATAGCTAATCTAGCTGTATAAGATTACATAGCTAATCTAGCTGTGTAAGATTCCATAGCTAAACTAGCTGTATAAGATTCCATAGCTAATCTAACTGGGTAAGATTCCATAGCTAATCTAGCTGTGTAAGATTCCATAGCTAATCTAGCTGTGTAAGATTCCATAGCTAATCTAGCTAGCAGCAGAGAGGGTGAACAGACCACGTTTTCAAGCAAAAATAAGGCTTCCAGATCACGTTTTCGAACAAAAGATGGCCTATAGATAACGTTTTCGAACAAAATATCAGGTTTCCAACAAATCTCATTTAACCAAAAAAAAGTCTCCATTTTTGTAAAAACGGAGATTTTACGATTTTTTAATCAATTTTGCTCGCAACGATGTGGTCATCCACCCTCTCTGCTGCTAAAGTTTTCAGTTCTGGGTTAATAATTCTTTTACGATTTCAACCGAATATTTGATCCAGTCCGATACGATATCGTGTCCGAGGATCATGTAGATTTATTGTTGCGAATCCGTGCGGAGTCGACTGAGCATGACTAAAGAAATCTCGAAATTGATTGAAGTCCATATCAGAACACCATGTCTGCCAAATATTTCTAAGAGTATGAGTATCAACTCCGTTGAATACAGAAAGAATATTGCAGTTATCTCTGATAACTTTTGGAACCTGAGTGTAGCGTTGAGTGACATATATCACGTCAGTGTTTTTGTGACGCCCACGGGAAAATATTCTAGCAGGATTCTTTTGTTTATCCAACATTATATCGTCGTATACGACTAAATTGTTAATATCTCCATCAATATCATCAATACTCGGTGCTTCATCGATATCGGTTATAAAATCAATAATACCCTCTCCGGATTTTTCTACCGCGCTGTCGTTAAATCCTTTAACACTTCATAACATCGTTGATCATCTACGCTAGGGGCAATTAAATACAACTTATCCCACTTCATCCATCTCATTATTAAATTGAGCAACAATTGCGTTTTACCGGATCCAGATGGCCCGATTATAATCATCCGGATAGAGTTTGATAGCGCTGCATGATGCTTAATTGGTTCTCTTGTTTTAGTCGCTGAAAAATCAATTATATCCATATTTCTATACATAAATTATGGATCTATATTGTGTGAAGTGTAAAACGCGTACTGGCACAGATGATGTGACGACGGTTACAACTAAAAATAACCGATCAGCGCTTTCTGGTAAATGCGTGCAATGTGGTACAAAGAAATTTAGATTTGTGTCTATGAGATCTGATTTAAAAAAAAACGAGGTGATATCGCAGCCAAATTGGCAAAGCTCCCTGGAACCCCATGGGCAAAGTACCCCGGAGAAAAGCACCTCCCAGGATATAGCTACTGTGGACCAGGAACCAGACTTGATATCAGACTCAATAATCAAAATCAACCCAACCCCGGTGAAGAACCAATAAACGCCATTGATAAGGCCTGTCACCTTCATGATGTTGCTTATGAAAGCAGCAATCTGCAAAACAGGCATCTCGCGGATGTGAAATTAATTCATGCGTTAAATGCTATTCCTGATAAATCCTTCAAAGAAAAATTGTCTTCATTTTTGATAAAATCGGCTATGAAAAGTAAATTGATGTTAGGTGCTGGTAATTAATAATATGGAATCAATTTATTATTCCCCAAGAGGATACTGGAGGGGTAAATCAGCAGTCCATAAACTCGCTAGTGCTGCAAAAGTGAAAAAAACCACTGCGGCTAATTGGTTATCCAAACAGGCACTATGGCAAATTTATCTACCACCGCCTAAACAAATTCAATTCTCGCATTTTGATGTGACCGCTCCTAATGAAGTTCATCAGGCTGATATATTATTTCTGCCACATGATCGTGGTTACAAATATGCGTTAACCGTAGTTGATATTGCAAGTCGATACAAAGAAGCAGAACCGTTAAAAACAAAATCAGCCACTGAAGTCGCTTCTGCATTTGAAAGGATTTATCGACGAGGTCCTCTGAACTGGCCAAATCTATTGCAGGTTGATCCTGGCAAGGAATTTCAGGGTGTAGTGTTATCAACAATGAAACATCACAATGTCACAATACGACGAGGGCATACTGCGTTACATCGCGATCAGGCAATTGTAGAACGATTTAATCGGACAATTGCTGAGCGGTTATTTGGATATCAATACGCAAAAGAATTCATCCAAGAAAAAAGATCCCGTGAATGGGTTAAAAGATTACCATCTGTGATTACTGCACTGAATAACGAGATTACTAGAACAATCAACATGAAACCTATCAACGCGATTAAAAAGAAGTCAATACCCGTACAACCACAAAAAGATTTCAAAGAACCAATTCTTGGTAGTAATGTCATTGTGAGGTACTTATACGAACCAGGAGAGCTTGAAGGGGGTAGAAAAAGGGCTACTGATCCTATTTGGAGCGTCACTACGCATAAGATATCTAGTATAACACGATCAACTGGTAGACCTCCAGTCTATAAACTGGATTCAACTGCCCCTCAGCGGGGTTTTACTCGACAACAACTACAAGTGATTCCCAAGGATACTCAATTGCCACCGCATGGTCTTAACTAGCACCGTTGCGTCTATTGCACTCAAGACAAGTCAACATCACATTATTTCTGACATGACCGAGATTGTTATTTTTTCTGTCTACGGTGAATTGGCGAGGATCCTTATCCGAATACTGCCAACGCATTATACAATTGCAACTCGCGCAGTGATTATTCTGTTGTTTCTTCAAAGTGATTATTAGTTCAGCATCAATATCAAATTCTCGTTGTTTTTTTTTGTCCTGTTGTTTGTAACCGGAGAGTTTTTTATTAATGATGCTAACATCAATATCACTTATTGTTGTGTCATTATCATCGAAAACAACTCTTCAAAGTTGATTTATGTTTCGTACTCTGGATACTGCGAGATAGATTAAATTCGACCATTCAATGTGATTATCCACCATCCAAACAACTGTATTCGATATAGTCAATCCCTGTGAAGAGTGTATTGTTGCTGCGTATCCTAGCGTCCACGGGGATTTATTAGCACGCAATGCATCTTCAACGACATTGATATCAACCAGCACAATATCATTTAATACGAGAATTTGTTTTTCACTCTGTCCTGGAATATCAACTTCAATATTCTGTTTTCGTGTATCCGATGGCCTATAACAAAGGGGTACTGGAAGCGTTGCAAATTTTTCTTTATGCAATTCAAATAACTTCATCTGAAGTGTATCCCTGACTATTTTTCTACTTGCAATGATCAAATCGTTTGGTCTCCACGCTTCCCAGAAATCATTCATTGGGGTTTCTGAAATCACTTCACGCGCTATTTCGCATTGGATTCTATCCGGTTGTAATCTAATTAGCGCTTTGAACTCGCGTAATCGTTCATCAAGTGATCTATAATCAGTGGTGATTTCTTCATAGTAGTCTACAAAACCCTTTAGCCATTCATGTGGAGATGCACCGACAAATGGTGGTGGTTGGCCGTGATCCCCGCACATGACGACTTTTGTGTTTTTGTTTAACAACCACTCAAGAAATGTTTTTAATACATCTAATGACACTGTGCATATTTCATCCCAAATTATGATTTCAGGAATGAATTTATCACCCATACGCTCAGGAGTCCATTTGTCACCTTTCCATCGAAAAAAACTGATAAGTGCAAGCATTTACCCCTCGTTGTATCATCTCTCTGGCGAGTCTGTGAGTCGGTGTTAGCACAATCATGTTAGAAACGCTAGCGTTTCCACGACGAAATAATTCAATCGCACGAGTTGTCTTTCCTGACCCACCACAACCGTTTAAATAAACTGTCTTATATCTACATACTGGATCAGATACCGGTGGTGCATTAGAAAATTCTGATTGAATTTCAATACGGTTACAACAAAGATATTTATCATCCATGGCAACGTCTGCGGATTCACAATACTCATGTAGCATCTCCTTTTTAAATCGCCAACGCCCCCAATTTTCTTCGGGATCTGTGAATGCCGCTACAGCTGATTTGTACTTATTGTGTATATACATCGAATCAGTGGCCACTCTAACCGCGGTATTAGGAAATCTATTTATCATCGAAAATAGATTAATAGAAGCATAGGCTAACATTGAACTTCTCAAATGTGTGTACTGGGAATTATATCCATCACAGTAGGTAACAACCGTACCTAATTTCTCACCATTGGATAGAAAAGCATCCTTACGGGATACAAGTTTTCCCTGTTTCATTAAATCCGCTACAATAAAATCGTATTCAGCGACATCTATGATCAACCGCGAAGAGTATTTTGCGTTGTCGTATCGTCCACCCTGGGTAAATTTACCGATTATTCTTCTTCCGAGATCTTTTGCTTGTTCTTTTTTAATTTCAAATAACTTCTTAGACCAATTTATGATTTCTTCTTCAATGAAATCTGGAAACTGTTTTCGTAGTTCGTTGATTATTCTATCTAGATCGGGTTGTGGTAGCCAAACTTCTTTCTGAGCTCGATAGCATATAATAGCCTCGGAAACAATCAACGATATTAGCATACCACAATCAATCATATATCTCAATAGCACTATTGGCATCCAGTGTTTTTCAGATAGGTGTCTACCGAGCCAAACATAACTACACGGATGTAATCCTGACGCTAATTCAAATGATATCACACGAGCGAATCCGGTTAAATCAAAATCAGGCAATGGTACATTAATCGCAACACGAGTCATTTCATGCGTGGGGTGTCCAAATCGTTTGAAGTACTCAGCACATTCCCCATATCCGAGAAAACTTCCGGGATAACACGCGGATATATCAATTGAAATCATACCATCACGTGAGTATTTCGTATTCCACAGTCCTCCATGACCAAATTCGACACAACTCAATTTAACATCCTCGAGAAAATCACTTCGTGTTGGACGCCATGAGTTTTTTTCTCTTGCGAAGTGAGCTACCACTGATGGAATAGTAAAACTATCCGTGAGTAGTTTTTCATGGGAATTCTCCGGTGAAAAATCACTAGCGATTTTTCTCATTCTGTTATCTAATTCTTCAATGCAATATAATTCACCATTTGGTTTTACAAATTGATCGAATTCTTCATCACTTCTAAGTAGCCACACTGACACAGGATCATCCTTACACAACGCATGAATAGCATCAAATAATCTCTCTTCATAGAAAACATCCCCGACGAACTCCTTAGGGATATATTTCACGGTTCTATCTCGTGGAAATATTGTTACCGCAGGTGTCCACGCGTGTTTGTTATGATCAATAATCTGTATTGGGGCTCCTCGTGATTGATATTTCGGTTCGTATAATACTTCTCCGGTTATTGTTGTTACTGATATTGGGAATTTTAATGATGCTTCTAATTTAGCTATATCAGAAATCTTTGCACCATGCTGTTTCACTGTCAGTTCCCACTCGGTTATTTTCCTACGTCGCAGATCAGTTAGTTTATTTCCTCGGGATGCATTTGTGAAGTGTTCTATTATTCGTTCTGCTACACAATTCAGTGAACTAGAATATTTCATAGGAGCTAGTTTTGCGATATCGGGTTTATCATTTAACGGATATATCCCATAAACCATTGCTGTTACGGGATAAGATCTTTCGTAGTATGGCTTATCGATTCCGGTTAGAATTCCTGGTTTGGAATCTCTACTCACAATGACAGCTTTTTTATTCTTGAGGATTGGTTCAAATTTATCCCTAATAATCCATTTGCCATCGACTTCGATAATGAATTTGATTCGGAAAAAATGCCGTTTTTCCCCAACACGTGAAATTATCACTGCTGCTTTTTCATCATTCATGGTAGCGTCAACAACACCATCAATTCGAAATGTTGACCAACAATAAGATGCTCCATCACGCTTGAATTCATTAAAACAGTCTCTGATTTTACTAATCATGGCTTTATCAAGAATTGTATTCTTTGGTGTATTAGAAACTATATCGAGATTGAATTGAGCATCTTTCCAGGGGTAATCTCTCTTGGACGTTTTTTTTGGTTTATCGAGATTAAATTTAGGACTAATTTTTAATAATCTCTTAAACTCTTTCATGTTTCCGTCTCTTGGACGTTTTTTGGGTCTATCGAGATTAAATTTAGGATTAATTTTGTTACGTTTTTTTGGTTTATCGAGATTAAATTTAGGATTGATTTTCAATAATCTCTTAAATTCTTTCATGTTTCCGTCTCTTGGACGTTTGTTACGTTTTTTGGGTCTATCGATATTAAATTTTGGACTAATTTTTAATAATCTCTTAAACTCTTTCATGTTTCCGTCTCTTGGACGTTTGTTACGTTTTTTGGGTTTATCGAGATTAAATCTAGGATTGATTTTTAATAATCTCTTAAACTCTTTCATGTTTCCGTCTATTGGACGTTTTTTGGGTCTATCGAGATTAAATCTAGGATTGATTTTTAATAATCTCTTAAACTCCTTATCAGCATTTTTCGAAGGCGTTCTCCTTAATTCCCTCATGCTATAATTAAAACAAGCATTTAAAGGAAAGATTTTTATATAATGAATCACTGCAAGTGGCTTATGATTGGATCAATAACCCCGTGTAACAAATCATGCAGAAATGAGTTTTGTGGGTATCATATGCAAAGCTATTGTCGTGGAAGCCTTGGTCCGTTACCCTGTATTCTATGTGGAGTTGGGGTCAGGGGAAAATCTCAGTTGTGTCTAAATTGCGGTGGTAAGCGATACAGGGAGTTGAAGCGATATTATGATAAAAGAATAAAAAATGGACAATCAATCAGAAATTATGACCCTGACGCTGACAAAGTCAGTATTCTTGACGCTGACAAAGTCAGTATTCTTGACGCTGACAAAGTCAGTATCAAGGATAAAATCATAAGAACTCCTCAAGACTACATCGAAAGATTTATCATTAAACCAAACAATGAATTAGACAAACAATAGTATTATGTATACAAATGAACCAAGAATTCAGACAACACCCTGTGATCACAAATTATGAAGCATCCAGTGATGGTGTTGTAAGAAACCGCAGACTGAAGTAACCAGTTGGTTCTGTGAATAATCAAGGGTATTTGATGTTTGGTGCTGGAAAGAAAACATATTACTGCCATCGTTTCGTGTACGAGTGTTTCCATGGATTGATCGAGGATGATTCTGTCATTGATCACAAGGATTCTAATCCGAAAAACAATTCTTTATCAAATCTGCAAGCTATCACACAAAGTGAGAATTTGAAAAGAGGAGAGACTGGCACTTGTTCAAATAAAGCGAGACCCGTAAAATCTTTGAATACAATAACTAACGAAGAAAAAATATTTCAATCATTATATGAAGCCGGTAGGCACTTCGATATTTGTAGAGCCTCAGTACGATATGTTGCAGAGGGGGTTTATCGATCTGCGTTTTCAAAAAATCGCGGACAGAAAATTAAATTTAGTTATGTCTAATGCGTCATATTTTTCATTTAGAAATATATCATTATTATAGAATAATGAATTCTGAAAACATGAATAGCATTTTATCCGAGATTTCAAAATTGAAAAGTTGGGATATTGAACTATCAGATGGGTTAAATCCTGATCAAATCATGTCTGATTTTCAGGATATAGAATACGGAGTTAACAACAATAAATATATGCTACCAAAGAAGTATGCGCTCATCAAAAGAATTCAGAATTCTATTCGGGACTCTCTCGCATTTTCCAGTGACGTAAGTGTGTTCGCTCCGTTGTATACCATCATAGAACGAATACGAAAAGAATTGGGGTACGAATACGAATTGAAAAAGGAGGTTAATTCTAAAGTCAGAAACCTACGGGCGTTAATTCAAGAAAATGAACAATTTTGATTGACCATTTATCATTATTTGATTGTGACCGTCCCTCATAGAGATTTTAATTTTTTTTTAGCATTTTTTGATTAAAAATGTCAAAATCAGTGAATAAAAATTGATGGCTGGTTCGGATTGATCAATGGAAAAGTGGGGAAAGTCACAGTATTAATTATTTTATATACAATTATGTGACTTCCCTCATCAATGATAACGCCGTTAAAATGCTTCTACGGTGATTCCATCACTGGTGTTAAAAATCATCCGAAGTGTTGAATTAACTGAAAATTGTTTTACAATTGAAAAATTGTTTCTGATTTTAAATAATGGTCAATGAAGCATTAACAACCCGATTGGCTCGTGAACGACTGGATGCAATCAGGAGATTTGTACCAATTCGTGACTCTGTACGGAATAAACTACAACAACGACAGTCTTCAGACTGATTTTGCTGTGGGATCTGAAGAATTGTTTAAACCAGTAACCACAGCAACGAAAGGGATAGAGCGTGCTATACTGGGAGATGTTCCCGAGACGGGGAAATCTGTTATCGGTGAACTCGAAAAAATAGCAGCGAAAACTGAACAAACAAAACAAATGGAATCAAAAGAAATAGTAGATGATTTACGCGTGATATTTAACGAGGCGGGGTTAGCAAAAATTAATAAGACTGATCCAACAGGAATTCCTGAGCTTGTTGTTACGAATTATGAAAACAGGAAAGATATGTTGAAACCAGAATATCATAAGTTTGTTAGAAATTTAGATCATTGGGCTGATATATTCTACAAAATCAAAACTGAAAAAACAGGTAGAATTAAGAAGAATAGTGCATCATATATTCAATATAGAAATGCGGTGGATATAGTGTATGAAAAATACGAAGAGTTTAAACAACAAAAAAAACCGCGAAAATTGCGAGGAAAGCGACAGCAACCTACAAAGAAAGTAGTCTACTCGCCTAAAAAACAACAACAACTACCACCTGATGATGATATTCTTGATTATTTACAAAAAGCCGATTTAGACGAAATAGATGAAGCAGCTGGTTATAGCGGAAGTGGATTGCAAAACGCTAGCGTTGGAAACTCTTCGAGGGAAAATCCTTGGATTTCATGTCCTGGTAGTGTTCTCAGTGATATATCACGATTAGAAGTTCTTATAGGAGGTTTCCGAGCTGGAAACAACTCACCGGAAATAATTAATGAAGCATCTGATATCTGTAGACGTTTATTTCAAGGCGGTATCATAGATATCAGCACATATTGAGATTTCATTGGCGAGTTAGTGGAGGATTATCACAGTGATTGAATAAAAACGCTAGTGTTTCCAATTGAAAAATGGTTTCTGATTTCAAATAATGATCATACACTACAATCATGATAAACCAACCCCCGTCTATGTAGTTAATTCACGGTTTCCAGTTTATAGAGCATACTATGGTGATGGTTTAGGTAATACCATTGCGGGGTTATTTGCAAGAATGGCTCCAAAAGTGATGCCGTTAGCTAAACAATTATCGATGAAAGCAATTGATGTTATTCGTGATAAGGGTATTAGTGCTGTTGGAGATCTTGCTGGAAAAGCGTTTTCAGCCGCGAAGAATAAAATAACATCATTAGTGAGACGAAAAAAGAAACCGGTACCATTGCCATCTACAGCAGAAATGCCTGCACGGGTTAGTAAAATTATAAATAACGCAGTAGACGAAAAACTAGCGTCGATGGCTTTAAGCCCCGACGCAAATATGATAGCAGGAAGCGGCTTTAAAAAACTACGTCGATGAAAATCGTTTATGATTTCACGATTTAGACTCTGATAAATAGAATAAAATGTTCAAAAAATCACATGATCCGGCGTTTGATATAGACGCCCCAGTTGGCAAGGATGATTCTGTACGCGATTATCAATATTACGCCTATCATGCAATAGACGCAAATAGTCGATCGCGAATTGAACTTCAAGTTCATGATACCAGTAAATATTTTTTGCCTTGTGAAGCGTTTATCGAAGTAGAAGGAAAACTTGTAACAGCTGCTGGAGCATCATATCCAGCTGGTACTCAAGTCGGTTTTGTCAATAATGGTATTATGGTGTTATTTGAGAGTGCAAGATACCTCATTGATGGAAAAGAAATCGAGTCGATAGATCGCGATGTTGATGTGGCTACAACAATAATCGGGTTAGCGAGATATTCTGATGATTATACAAGATCAGCAGGACCTTCTATGATGTTTGCAAAGGATATTAAAAATACCGCTGGAGGAATTCAATTTGTTGTAAGACGACCAAAAAAAGCCAGTGCTGCTAATGATGATGCTGATGTCGAGGCTGTAGTTATAAACAACGACGTTAATTTCAATCTAGGAGCCGCAACACGTATTTCAATGTTGCAAGGGGCTCGTAAATCATTTTCATGCGCGATTCCACTACATCACATATTTGGATTCTGTAGAAACGTCCGAAAAGTTATCTACGGGGCGAAGCATACAGTAGCGCTTGTACGAAAGGGTGATGATAATGACGCAATTTGGAGGATTCCAGCAGACAATGCAAATCCCAATGCTGATGCCGGTAAAGTTATTTTAACAAAAATATCATTGTGGATGCCAATGTTGACTCCAGCAATCACCGCAGAAGAACGATTACTATTATTTATGGACCAAGGAGGAAAATCGTTGTTGAGTTGGTTAACCGTGAGTACAGATGTTAAACAATCAAATCTCAACGGGTTATTCACGTGGAATCTAGCATCAAAACAAGGTGTTTCAGCTCCACGTCATATATTTGTAGCGCTACAGGATAACACACGAGTTGGCGATCAACGTTTCAGTCATATGATATTTGATCAGTTAGGTGTGAAAGACGTCTCACTGAGAATAAACGGCCAGCAGGAACCATCCGAAGATGTGCAACTTGATTACACAGAAAATCATATTGCACGCGTGTATCATAGATTGTTGTCGTTCATGGCACGTGATCAAAATGTCGATACTGGTCTACAAATATCACAATTAGATTTTAAGAATCTGTATCCGATCTATTACTTTTCGCTGGAACATCTTGATTTAACAAGACAATCCGTCGTTGATATACACTTTAGAGCTAATGTAACCAAGCCTGATGCTATTGATAATTATAGAGCGGTTGCTGTCATTCTTAGCGACAAATCAATGCTACTCGAAGGTGTTGGAGGAAGAATGAGAGTGGTAGATGCGCCAGTGGAAAATCTTTGATTGAAATCCTCTATTTAGAATTAATCTGTTATTGTATAATGTCGTATAGTCATATCAATGTGTCTTTGACACCTGGTCAATTAAAAAAATTGCAATCGGAATCAGCTAAAAAATGTGGAACCACAATCACGTTGAAACCCAACCAAATGACTGGTGGTGCAAATAAACTATCGCTGACAACTTGTCAAATAAAACATTTCAATGATGCACTTGCAGCCAAAAAAGGTGTTCAGATTACTCTTTCTGCGGCTGCTATCAAAAATATGATTAAAACAGGCGGTATATTTCCGTTGTTAGCTGCGATTCCAGCATTGATTGCAGCGGCTGCCCCAGCGGTGGCTAAAGCAGCAGCGTTAGGAGCCGTTGGTACTGCAGCAGGAATGGCACTAAAGAAGGCAACTGGGAAAGGATATATAAAAAGGGGAAAGGGTCTAAGACTACCAGGAACCCCGTATTCGTGGTACAGCGGAAAGGGTCTAAGACTACCAGGAACGATTTATTAATTGAGGAACCTATGGTTTCCAAATCTTCGATGGTTCCCATGTCCAATTTTGATTTAATGGATGCTGCTAAAAAACTAGCGATTAAAAACTTTAGAGGTGTCTTTATGAAAGATCAATTACCACATCAACCAAACAGCGTTGAAACCGGAATCATTAATTTAGATAACAGCACCGGACCTGGTACTCACTGGGTTGCATACGCTATTGATCCATGTGGAATTGTCTATTTTGATTCATATGGATTAGCCCCACCAAAAGAGTTTATGCGGTATATAAAAACCCTTCCAATGAAGACTTGGTATTCTACGCTACCGACACAAACGATGATTGACCCACCAATATGTGGCAGCGAAGTATTAAATGTCCTTAACGCTATTTCTAACTCCTTGAGTAACCCAAGCGGAAAACCACCACATGTTGTCGTTAATGAATACACTAGTAATCGCTGGAAATCGAAACGATTTTAGAGAGAGAAAGAGTTTTACAATAACATGATTGATATTTGGGGGAGATCTTTGAAACCCAAACCCGATGGCATTGCACCACCTGATTCTGTCAAGGATGTAAAAAAAATAATTGAAGATGAACGCTGAGACGTTGAACTTAACAAATGTTGATCCTAATGAAATAGTTGTATTTCAAGACAAACAGGGTAAATTGAAATCCAGTGATGTGTCATTGAATGACATTTTGATACGGCAGCGCGACGCCGCTGAAAACTCTATTGCGCTGTATTCCAGCGGTGGACGACTTAAACCAGGCGCACTTGTGTCTACGATCACCGACGCGATTGCTACCAACGAACGTGAGCTGAATGATCTTATACGAGGTTATAATAATTTTCGCAAATATGTCATACATAAATTCTTTGGAACACCGCTTGTGGTTGGCATGACTCTCGCTGAAATTAAAAACTATCTATCGCTATTCTTTTTTAACAAGGACGCGGGAGGGATGATGAATGAAAATGAAATCAAGGCAAATTATCTCGAGATTTCTAAACTAATAGAAGATCAAAAACCCACTAACGACGTCATTGTTAAGTTTTTTGGAACCCCGCTTGTGGCAGGCATGACTCTCGCTGAAATCAGTGAGTTTATCGGCAAGCACACTCACAATGCCTACATCGCTAATAATTTCTTTGGTATCCCTGCTACATCTATAATAACTCTCAAAGATATTAATATGTTTATGGTGAGACAAACAACACTTAATACCATCGTGGATAGATTTTTGGGGAGAACACCTGGTTCTGAAACCACATCGTTGACAGGTCCAACCCTCGCTGAAGTTAAAAAAGCTATTGACGAACAAAAGCTCACAAATGAAATGGTTAATAAGTTCTTTGAGGGCAGTAGCCTCCAAGATATCACGACGAAATTTTCTAACATCGACAACCATATTAAAACCCAAGCACGGATTAGAATCAACGAACTTCTGGTTTCATTCTTTTCTAACAAGGAGGAGAGTGGAAAAACAATAGATCTTACCAAAATCAGGGTAAATTATCTCGATATTTCCGACGATCTTCTTAAACTAAAAGAAAATCAAAAACCAGTCAATGACATTGTTAATAAGTTTTTGGGAACCCCACCTGTGGCAGTTATGACTCTCGTTGAAATTATCGCGGCTATCAATAAGGTAAAAATTCCACATAGTGTAAGCGTCAATAACATCGTGTACACGGTTGATAGTGGAACCTTTGATTGGATCCGGGGAAATGAAAATTATCTTCGTGTTAGCAACAGACATACTGGTGCACCAGGTTGCTACCGACTTACAATAATACATCACCGTAAATTTGATTTGGAATTCAGCAACACAGGTATCAGCGGTGTTAACACATTGATGTATATACTAGAGAGAATACCAAAACCTCCACCTGCTATACCAATCCCGCTTACGATTGTTATAAAGAATTCCGACGAGTCTGTGATTAGGGAGTCACTACCCTGGATAATAGAATTTGTATCCGGTGTCCCCTCATCAGATCCTAAAACCAGGTCAATAATAGGATAATTGAAAGGAAAATCCTTCGGATTTCACAATTGAAAACACTAGCGTTTTTAAAATAACAATGATTTCATCAACGCAATGTCGCTATGATCAGGTCAGAGAATTTCAGAATAGACTCAAAACCCTCACTGAGGAGTATCAAATAAAAATAAAAAAATACCGACGAAGAATCACCGCAATTGATGTTATTATATACTCGGTGTCAAGCGTTCTCACTGGCGCCGGAATAATACTAGCATCTGTTACAATGATTGCCCTGGTCGTAGTTCCAATTTGCATTTCTGCGGTGGCTACAATCGGGGGTATATCAACCGGGATAGCAAAAAAGATATCATCATGCAGCCAGAGTAAACTGCAGAATTACTTACTTCAATTTCATATTGCATCAACCGCATATTCGCAGTTATCCCTGATGATATCGTCGTCACTCGATAATACGATTATATCAGATAGTGAATTCTCAGCGATGGTCAGTATTTTTGATTCCGCGATATCGAAATTAGAGCGACAACATGAATATAATAACAATGACAACACCGATGGAATCAGAAAACACGAACCCAAAAAACAAAATGATCTCAATAATATCAACATTACCAGATTGTGAGTTCTCAGTGATGGTCAGTATTTATGATTCCTCGATACCAAAATTAGAAATAAATCATGAGTATAATAACAATGACAACACCGCAGGAATTACTTCAACGAATAGTGGAGAACACGAACCCAGTACAAACAAGCATGATATCAATAACATCAACGAATCCAGAATTCAGTGTGAATTTCCCCTCTCCGGTCCCAGTGAAGGAGATAGCGCTAGCAAAATTACGAGTATACCACAGTTGGCCTAATATCAGATCAAAATCATTTGGTGGTCAACAACCGAATAATTCACTGGTGTTTGCGAATAAGAATAAAGACGACGGTACCCCAGACTGGAACGTCGTTTCGATACCAACAGGGTCATACCAAATAGAACAAATCAATAATGAATTCGCGCGTAGAATAAAATCGATTACTGGAAAAGAATCAAAAATCGCTATAACAGTTCATGAGCCGACACTATCATCCGCAATTGAGATAAGCACAGAAGGATACGTCGTAGATATCTATCAAAGTTCTATTAGAACCGTACTAGGATGGCCTGAATTACCACCGGAAAAATCCACCACCGACTTAACCACGGATGTACAATCATATCATGAAATCAATCCCAGTTATCGAGATGATTTATCTGATATAAGAAAAGGAAAAATCGCCGATAGATTTATATTCACCAACAAAGACACATTGCAATGGGATTTTATCATTAAAAGAACAACCGACTCATCTGTTACTATTTCATTTACGCTAACTGACGTCCGTGGTTATTTTAATGAGATTAAACAATTATATGACACACAACTAGAACAACTACGGAAAACAAGATCGAAAAAACACGTTGAAATAATAAATCAACTTATATCGGACATGGAATATATCTATGAACTAATTATTCAAACAATAATTAATGACAACAGCGACAATAAACAACGATTCCTAACCGATTACAATATCACAGAAGACAATCTGCGTAATTTCAAGTTTCCGAAATACAACGCTGATGAATTAGCAAGAATTGTTAAAACCGATATCAAAGCGCTACAAAAATCAGATTCAACTGTCCTCCTCAAATATAATAATGATCCAGATGGTGGCGGTAGGCATATCGCTCCGTTCAACGTGAATATTTCATCGGTGATTGCGCTCAATTTAGTATGTGATGTTATCGAAGGAAGCTATCAGATTAATCTAGAGCAATCAAATCAAGCTCAGCAGGGATATATTCTTTATTCATTTGCACCAACAGCTCCTCCAGGATTCCTAATTATTGAAAACCCAATTAATCCTGTCTACATGCGATGCCATAATAATTCGTTAACCAGAATTAATTTCAAACTCACCGACCAGTCAAATAATCTGATTGATTTACAAGAAGAGGTGTTAGCGATTAGTCTGTTTGTAAAGTCCTAAGGACTGGATCAAATATTCGGTTAAAATCATTTCTTATTTTTTGTTAACCTGTAGCAGCAGAGAGGGTGGATGACCACATCGTTGCGAGCAAAATTGATTAAAAAATCGTAAAATCTCCGTTTTTACAAAAATGGAGACTTTTTTTGGGGTTAAATGAGATTTGTTGGAAACCTGATCTTTTGTTCGAAAACGTTATCTATAGGCCATATTTTGTTCGAAAACGTGACCTGGAAGCCTTATTTTTGCTTGAAAACGTGGTCTGTTCACCCTCTCTGCTGCTTAGCTGAATAAGATTCCATAGCTAATCTAGCTGTGTAAGATTCCATAGCTAATATAAGCTGTATAAGATTCCATAGCTAATCTAGCTGTATAAGATTCAATAGATAATCTACCTTTATAAGATTCCATAGCTAATATAGCTGTATAAGATTCCATAGCTAATCTAGCTGTATATGATTCCATATCTAATATAGATGTATAAGATTCCATGGCTAATCTAGCTGTACAAGATTCCATAGCTAATCTAGCTGTATAAGATTCCAGAGCTAATATAGCACTATAAGATTCCATAGCTAATATAGCACTATACAATTCAATAGCTTATCTAGGTGTACAAGATTCCATAGATAGTATAGCTGTATAAGATTCCATAGCTAATCTAGCTGTATAAGATTCCATAGCTAATCTAACTGTATAGATTCCATAGCTAATCTAGCTGTATAAGATTCCATAGCTAATATAGCTGTATAAGATTCCATAGCTAACATAGCTGTATAAGATTCCATAGCTAATCTAGTTGTATTAGATTAAAAAGCTAATATAGCTGTATAAGATTCCGTAGCTAATCTAGGTGTACAAGATTCCATAGCTAATATAGCACTATAAGATTCCATAGATAATCTAGGTGTATAAGATTTCATAGCTAATATAGCTGTATAAGATTCTATAGCAAATATAGCTGTATAAGATTCCATTACTAATCCAGCTGTACAAGATTCCATACCTAATCTAGCTGTATAAGACTCCAAAGCTAATATAGCTGTATAAGATTCCATAGCTAATCTAGCTGTATAAGATTCCTTACCTAATATAGCTGTATAAGTTTCCATAGCAAATCTAGGAGTATAAGATTCCATAGCTAATATAGCACTATATGATTCCATAGCTAATCTAGGTGTACAAGATTCCATAGCTAATATAGCACTATAAGATTCCATAGCTAATCTAGGTGTTTAAGATTCCATAGCTAATATTGCTGTATAAGATTCCATAGCTAATCTAGCTGTATAAGATTTCATATCTAATATAGCTGTATAATATTCCATAGCTAATCTAGCAGTATAAGATTCCATAGCTAATCTACCTGTATAGGATTCCTTAGCTAGTATAGCTGTATAGGATTACATAGCTTATATAGCTGAATAAGATTCCATAGCTAATATAGCTGTATAGGATTCCATACCTAATATAGCTGTATAAGATTCCAAAGCTAATATAGCAGTATAAGATTCCATAGCTAATCTAGCTGTATAAGATTCCATAGCTAATCTAGCTGAATAAGATTCCATAGCTAATATAGCTGTTTAAGATTCCATAGCTAATCTAGCTGTATAAAAGTCCATAGCAAATATACCTATATAAGATTCCATAGCTAATCTAGCTGCATAAGATTCCATAGCTAATCTAGCCGTATAAGATTCCATAGCTAATCTAGCTGTATAAGATTCCATAGCTAATATAGCTGTATAAGATTCCATAGCAAATCTAGCTGTATAAGATTCCATAGCTAATCTACCTGTATAAGATTCCATAGCTAATATAGCTGTATAAGATTCCATAGTTAATCTAGCTGTATAAGATTCCATAGTTAATCTAGCTGTATAAGACTCCATAGCTAATCTAACTATATAAGATTCCATAGCAAATCTAATGTATAAGATTCCATAGCTAATATAGCTGTATAAGATTCCAAAGCAAATCTAGCTGTATAAGATTAAATAGCTAATACAGGTGTATAAGATTCCATAGCTAATCTAGCTGTATAAGATTCCGTAGTTGATCTAGCTGTATAAGATTCCATAGCTAATCTAGCTGTATAAGATTCCATAGCTAATATAGCTGTATAAGATTCCATAACTAATATAGCACTATAAGATTCCATAGCTAACAAAGCACTATAAAATTCAATAGCTAATCTAGGTGTACAAGGTTCCATAGCTAGTATAGCTGTATAAGATTCCATAGCTAATCTAACTGTATAAGATTCCATAGCTAATCTAGATGTATAAGATTAAATAGCTATTATAGCTGCATAAGATTCCATAGCTAATCTAGCTTTATAAGATTCCATAGTTGATCTAGCTGTATAAGATTCCATTGCTAATCTAGCTGTATAAGATTACAAAGCTAATATAGCTGTATAAGATTCCATAGCAAATATACCTGTATAAGATACCATTACTAATCTATCTGTACAAGATTCCATACCTAATCTAGCTGTATAAGATTCCATAGCTAATCTAGCTGTATAACATTCCATAGCTAATATAGCTGTAAAAGATTCCATAGCAAATCTAGGTGTATAAGATTCCATAGCTAATATAGCACTATATGATTCCATAGCTAATCTAGGTGTACAAGATTCCATAGCTAATATAGCACTATAAGATTCCATAGTTAATCTAGGTGTTTAAGATTCCATAGCTAATCTAGCTGTATAAGATTCCATAGCTAATCTAGCTGTATAAGATTCCATAGCTAATCTAGCTGTATAAGATTCCATAGCTAATATAGCTGTATAATATTCCATAGCTAATCTAGCAGTACAAGATTCCATAGCTAATCTACCTGTATAAGATTCCATAGCTAATATAGATGTATAAGATTCCATAGTTAATCTAGCTGAACAAGATTACATAGGTAATATAGCTGTGTAAGATTCCATAGCTAATCTAGCTGTATAAGTTTCCATAGCTAATCTAGCTGTGTAAGATTCCACAGCTAATCTAGCTGTATAAGATTCCATAGCTAATCTAACTGGGTAAGATTCCATAGATAATCTAGCTTGTTAAGATTCCATAGCTAATCTAGCAGTGTATGATTCCATAGCTAATCTAGCTTTATAAGATTCCATAGCTAATATAATCTGTATAAGATTCCATAGCTAATCTAGCTGTATAAGATTCCATAGATAATCTACCTTTATAAGATTCCATAGCTAATATAGCTGTGTAAGATTCCATAGCTAATCTAGCTGTATAAGTTTCCATAATTAATCTACCTGTATAAGATTCCATAGCTAATATAGCTGTATACGATTCCATAGCTAATCTACCGGTACAAGATTCCATACCTAATATAGCTGTATATAAATCCATAGCTTATATAGCTGTATAAGATTCCATAGCAAATATAGCTGTATAAGATTCCATAGCTAATACAGCTGTAAAGGATGACATAGCTAAAATAGCTGTATAAGATTCCATAATTAATCTACCTGTATAAGATTCCATAGCTAATCTAGCTGTATAAGATTCCATAGCTAATATAGCTGTATAAGATTCCATAGCAAATCTAGGTGTATAAGATTCCATAACTAATATATCACAATAAGATTCCATAGCTAATCTAGGTGTACAAGATTAAATAGCTAATATAGCACTATAAGATTCCATAGCTAATCTAGGTGTATAAAATTCCATAGCTAATACAGCTGTATAAGATTCCATAGCTAATCTAGCTGTGTAAGATTCCATAGCTAATCTACCTTTATAAGATTCCATAGCTAATATAGCTGTATAAGATTCCATAGATAATCTAGCTGTATAAGATTCCATAGCTAATATAGCTGTATAAGATTCCATAGCTAATCTAGCTGTATAAGATTCCATATCTAATATAGCTTCATAAGATTCCATAGCTAATATAGCTGTATAGGATTACATAGCTAATATAGCTGTATAAGATTCCATAGCTAATATAGCTGAATAGGATTCCATAGCTAATATAGCTGTATAAGATTCCATAGCTAATACAGCACTATAAGATTCCATAGCTAATATAGCACTATAAAATTCAATAACTAATCTAGGTGTACAAGATTCCATAGCTAATATAGCTGTATAAGATTCCATAGCTAATCTAGCTGTATAAGTTTCCATAGCTAATCTAGCTGTGTAAGATTCCATAGCTAATCTAGCTGTATAAGATTCCATAGCTAATATAACTGGGTAAGATTCCATAGATAATCTAGCTTGTTAAGATTCCATAGCTAATCTAGCTGTGTAAGATTCCATAGCTAATCTAGCTTTATAAGATTCCATAGCTAATCTAGCTGTATAAGATTCCATGGCTAATATAAGCTGTATAAGATTAAATAGCTAATATAGCTGTATAAGTTTCCATAGCTAAAATAGATGTATAAGATTCCATACCTAACATAGCTGTATAAGTTTACATAGCTAATATAGGTGTATAAGATTCCATAGCTAATCTAGCTGTATAAGATTCCATAGCTAATATAGCACTATAAGATTCCATAGCTAATATAGGTGTAAAAGATTCCATATCTAATATAAGCTGAATAAGATTCCATAGCTAATATAGCTGTATAAGATTCCATAGCTAATATAGCTGTATAAGATTCCATAGCTAATATAGCTGTATAAGATTATATAGCTAATATAGCTGTATAAAACTCCATAGCTAATATAGCTGTATGAGATTCCATAGCTAATATAGCTGTATAGGATTACATAGCAAATAAGTGTATAAGATTCCATAGCTAATCTAGCTGTATAAGATTCCATAGCTAATATAACACTATAAGATTCCATAGCTAATCTAGGTGTATAAGAATCCATAGCTGATATAGCTGTATAAGATTCCAAAGCTAATCTTGCTGTATAAGATTCCATAGCTAATATCGCTGTACAAGATTCAATAGCTAATCTAGCTGTATAAGATTCCATAGCTAATCTAGCTGTATAAGATTCCATAGCTAATCTAGCTGTATAAGATTCCATAGCTAATATAGCTGTATACGATTCCATAGCTAATCTACCGGTACAAGATTCCATAGCTAATATAGCTGTATATAATTCCATTGCTTATATAGCTGTATAAGATTCCATAGCAAATATAGCTGTATAAGATTCCATAGCTAATACAGCTGTAAAGGATTCCATAGCTAAAATAGCTGTATAAGATTCCATAATTAATCTACCTGTATAAGATTCCATAGCTAATCTAGCTGTATAAGATTCCATAGCTAATATAGCTGTATAAGATTCCATAGCAAATCTAGGTGTATAAGATTCCATAACTAATATATCACAATAAGATTCCATAGCTAATCTAGGTGTACAAGATTAAATAGCTAATATAGCACTATAAGATTCCATAGCTAATCTAGGTGTATAAAATTCCATAGCTAATACAGCTGTATAAGATTCCATAGCTAATCTAGCTGTGTAAGATTCCATAGCTAATCTACCTTTATAAGATTCCATAGCTAATATAGCTGTATAAGATTCCATAGATAATCTAGCTGTATAAGATTCCATAGCTAATCTACCTTTATAAGATTCCATAGCTAATATAGCTGTATAAGATTCCATAGCTAATCTAGCTGTATAAGATTCCATATCTAATATAGCTGCATAAGATTCCATAGCTAATATAGCTGTATAGGATTACATAGCTAATATAGCTGTATAAGATTCCATAGCTAATATAGCTGAATAGGATTCCATAGCTAATATAGCTGTATAAGATTCCATAGCTAATACAGCACTATAAGATTCCATAGCTAATATAGCACTATAAAATTCAATAACTAATCTAGGTGTACAAGATTCCATAGCTAATATAGCTGTATAAGATTCCATAGCTAATCTAGCTGTATAAGATTCCATAGCTAATCTACCTGTATAAGATTCCATAGTTAATCTAGCTGTACAAGATTATATAGGTAATATAGCTGTGTAAGATTCCATAGCTAATCTACCTGTATAAGATTACATAGCTAATCTAGCTGTGTAAGATTCCATAGCTAAACTAGCTGTATAAGATTCCATAGCTAATCTAACTGGGTAAGATTCCATAGCTAATCTATTTGTGTAAGATTCCATAGCTAATCTAGCTGTGTAAGATTCCATAGCTAATCTAGCTGAATAAGATTCCATAGCTAATCTAGCTGTATAAGATTCCAAAGCTAATAAAAGCTGTATAAGATTCCATAGCTAATCTAGCTGTATAAGATTCCATAGATAATCTACCTTTATAAGATTCCATAGCTAATAAAGCTGTATAAGATTCCATAGCTAATCTAGCTGTATATGATTCCATATCTAATATAGCTGTATAAGATTCCATAGCTAATATAGCTGTATAGGATTACATAGCTAATATAGCTGTATAAGATTCCATAGCTAATATAGCTGTATAGGATTCCATAGCTAATATAGAACTATAAGATTCCATAGCTAATATAGCACAATAAGATTCCATAGCTAATATAGCACTATAAAATTCAATAGCTAATCTAGGTGCACAAGATTCCAAAGCTAATATAGCTGTATAAGATTACATAGCTAATCTACCTGTATAAGATTCCATAGCAAATCTACCTGTATAAGATTCCATAGCTAATATAGCTGTAAAAGATTCTATAGCTAATCTAGCTGTATAAGATTCCATAGCAAATCTACCTGTATAAGATTCCATAGCTAATATAGATGTATAAGATTCCATAGTTAATCTAGCTGTACAAGATTTCATAGGTAATATAGCTGTGTAAGATTCCATAGGTAATCTAGCTGTATAAGATCCCATAGCTAATCTAGCTGTGTAAGATTACATAGCTGATCTAGCTGTATAAGATTCCATAGCTAATATAGCTGTATAAGATTCCATAGCTAATTTAATCTGTATAAGATTCCATAGATAATATAGCTGTATAAGATTCCATAGCTAATCTAGCTGTACAAGATTCCATAGCTTAATCTAGCTGTATAAGATTCCATAGCTAATATAGCTGTATAAGATTCCATGGCTAATCTAGCTGTATAAGATTCGATAGCTAATATAGCACTATAAGATTCCATAGCTAATATAGTACTATAAAATTCAATAGCTAATCTAGGTGTACAAGATTCCATAGCTAGTATAGCTGTATAAGATTCCATAGCTAATCTAGATGTATAAGATTCCATAGCTAATATAGCTGTATAAGATTCCATAGCTAATCTAGTTGTATTAGATTAAAAAGATAATATAGCTGTATAAGATTCCAAAGCTAATCTAGGTGTGCAAGATTCCATAGCTAATATAGCACTATAAGATTCCATAGATAATCTAGGTGTATAAGATTTAATAGCTAATATAGCTGTATAAGATTCCATAGCAAATATAGCTGTATAAGATTCCATTACAAATCTAGATGTACAAGATTCCATAGCTAATCTAGCTGTATAAGATTCCATAGCTAATCTAGCTGTATAAGATTCCATAGCTAATCTAACTGTATAAGATTCCATAGCTAATCTAGCTGTATAAGATTCCATAGCTAATATAGCTGTATAAGATTCCATAGCTAATATAGCTGTATAAGATTCCATAGCTAATCTAGTTGTATAAGTTTAAAAAGCTAATATAGCTGTATAGGATTCCATACCTAATATAGCTGTATAAGATTCCAAAGCTAATATAGCACTATAAGATTCCATACCTAATCTAGCTGTATAAGATTCCATAGGTAATCTAGCTGAATAAGATTCCATAGCTAATATAGCTGTATAAGATTCCATAGCTAATCTAGCTGTATAAGATTCCACACCAAATATACCTATATAAGATTCCATAGCTAATCTAGCTGCATAAGATTCCACAGCTAATCTAGCCGTATAAGATTCCATAGCTAATCTAGCTGTATAAGATTCCATAGCTAACATAGCTGTATAAGATTCCATAGCAAATCTAGCTGTATAAGATTTCATAGCTAATCTACCTGTATAAGATTCCATAGCTAATATAGCTGTATAAGATTCGATAGTTAATCTAGCTGTATAAGATTCCATAGCTTATCTAACTGTATAAGATTCCATAGCAAATCTAATGTATAAGATTCCATAGCTAATATAGCTGTATAAGATTCCATAGCAAATCTAGCTGTATAAGATTAAATAGCTAAAATAGCTGTATAAGATTCCATAGCTAATCTAGCTGTATAAGATTCCATAGTTCATCTAGCTGTATAAGATTCCATAGCTAATCTAGCTGTATAAGATTCCATAGCTAATATAGCTGTATAAGATTCCATAGCTAATAAAGCACTATAAGATTCCATAGCTAATATAGCACTATAAAATTCAAAAGCTAATCTAGGTGTACAAGATTCTATAGCTAGTATAGCTGTATAAGATTCCATAGCTAATCTAACTGTATAAGATTCCATAGCTAATCTAGCTTTATAAGATTCCATAGCTAATATAGCTGTATTAGATTCTAACGCTAAGATAGCTGTATAAGATTCCATAACAAATCTAGCTGTATAAGATTAAATAGCTAATATAGCTATATAAGATTCCATAGCAAATCTACCTGTATAAGATTCCATAGTTGATCTAGCTGTATAAGATTCCATAGCTAATCTAGCTGTATAAGATTCCATAGCTAATATAGCTGTATAAGATTCCATAGCAAATATAGCTGTATAATATACCATTACTAATCTATCTGTACAAGATTCTATACCTAATCTAGCTGTATAAGATTCCATAGCTAATCTAGCTGTATAACATTCCATAGCTAATATAGCTGTATAAGATTCCATAGCAATTCTAGATGTATAAGATTCCATTGCTAATCTACCTGTATAAGATTCCATAGCTAATATAGCTGTACAAGATTCCATAGTTAATCTAGCTGTATAAGATTCCAAAGCTAATCTAACTGTATAAATTCCAAAGCAAATCTAATGTATAAGTTTCCATAGCTAATATAGCTGTATAAGATTCCATAGCAAATCTAGCTGTATAAGATTAAATAGCTAATATAGCTGTATAATATTCCATAGCTAATCTAGCTGTATAAGATTCCATAGTTGATCTAGCTGTATAAGATTCCATAGCTAATCTAGCTGTATAAGATTCCATAGCTGATATAGCTGTATAAGATTCCATAGCTAATATAGCTGTATAAGATTCCATAGCTAATAAAGCACTATAAGATTCCATAGCTAATATAGCACTATAAAATTCAATAGCTAATCTAGGTGTACAAGATTCCATACCTAGTATAGCTGTATAAGATTCCATAGCTAATCTAAGTGTATAAGATTCCATAGCTAATCTAGCTGTATAAGATTCGATAGCTAATATAGCTGTATTAGATTCAATAGCTAATATAGCTGTATAAGATTCCATAGCAAATATCGCTGTAAAAGATTAAATAGCTAATATAGCTGTATAAGATTCCATAGCTAATCTAGCTGTATAAGATTCCATAGTTGATCTAGCTGTATAAGATTCCATAGCTAATCTAGCTGAATAAGATTCCATAGCTAATATAGCTGTATAAGATTCCATAGCATATATAGCTGTATAAGATACCATTACTAATCTATCTGTACAAGATTCCATACCTAATCTAGCTGTATAAGATTCCATAGCTAATCTAGCTGTATAACATTCCATAGCTAATATAGCTGTATAAAATTCCATAGTAAATCTAGGTGTATAAGATTCCATAGCTAATATAGCACTATATGATTCCATAGCTAATCTAGGTGTACAATATTCCATAGCTAATATAGATGTATAAGATTCCATAGTTAATCTAGCTGTACAAGATTACATAGGTAATATAGCTGTGTAAGATTCCATAGCTAATCTAGCTGTATAAGTTTCCATAGCTAATCTACCTGTGTAAGATCCCATAGCTAATCTAGCTGTATAAGATTCCGTAGCTAATCTAACTGGGTAAGATTCCATAGATCATCTAGCTTGTTAAGATTCCATAGCTAATCTAGCTGTGTAAGATTCCATAGCTAATCTAGCTTTATAAGATTCCATAGCTAATCTAGATGTATAAGATTCCATAGCTAATATAGCTGTATAAGATTCCATAGCTAATATAAGCTGTGTAAGATTCAATAGCTAATATAGCTGTATAAGATTCCATAGCTAACATAGATGTATAAGATTCCATACCTAATAAAGCTGTATAAGTTTACATAGATAATAAAGGTCTATAAGATTCCATAGCTAATCTAGCTGTATAAGATTCCATAACTAATATAGCACTATAAGATTCCATAGCTAATATAGGTGTATAAGATTCCATAGCTAATATAAGCTGAATAAGATTCCATAGCTAATATAGCTGTATAAGACTCCATAGCTAATATAGCTGTATAAGACTCCATAGCTAATATAGCTGTATAGGATTACATACCTAATAAGTGTATAAGATTCCATAGCTAATCTAGCTGTATAAGATTCCATAGCTAATATAACACTATAAGATTCCATAGCTAATCTAGGTGTATAAGAATCCATAGCTAATATAGCTGTATAAGATTCCAAAGCTAATCTTGCTGTATAAGATTCCATAGCTAATCTAGCTGTACAAGATTCCATAGCTAATCTAGCTGTATAAGATTCCATAGCTAATCAAGCTGTATAAGATTCCATAGCTAATCTAGCTGTATAAGATTCCAAAGCTAATATAGCTGTATACGATTCCATAGCTAATCTACCGGTACAAGATTCCATAGCTAATATAGCTGTATATAATTCCATAGCTTATATAGCTGTATAAGATTCCTTAGCTAATATAGCTGTATAAGATTCCATAGCTAATATATATGTAAAGGATTCCATAGCTAATATAGCTGTATAAAATTCCATAATTAATCTACCTGTATAAGATTCCATAGCTAATCTAGCTGTATAAGATTCCATAGCTAATATAGCTGTATAAGATTCCATAGCAAATCTAGGTGTATAAGATTCCATAGGTAATATATCACTATAAGATTCCATAGCTAATCTAGGTGTACAAGATTCCATAGCTAAAATAGCACTATAAGATTCCATAGCTAATCTAGGTGTATAAAATTCCATAGCTAATACAGCTGTATAAGATTCCATAGCTAATCTAGCTGTATAAGATTCCATAGCTAATCTACCTTTATAAGATTCCATAGCTAATATAGCTGTATAAGATTCCATAGCTAATCTAGCTGTATAAGATTCCATATCTAATATAGCTGTATAAGATTCCATAGCTAATATAGCTGTATAGGATTCCATATCTAATATAGCTGTATAAGATTCCATAGCTAATATAGCTGTATAGGATTCCATAGCTAATATAGCTGTATTAGATTCCATAGCTAATACAGCACTATAAGATTCCATAGCTAATATAGCACTATAAAATTCAATAACTAATCTAGGTGTACAAGATTCCATAGCTAATATAGCTGTATAAGATTCCATAGCTAATCTACCTGTATAAGATTCCATAGCAAATCTACCTGTATAAGATTCCATAGCTAATATAGCTGTATAAGATTCCATAGCTAATCTAACTTTACAAGATTCCATAGCTAATCTACCTGTATAAGATTCCATAGCTAATATAGATGTATAAGATTCCATAGTTAATCTAGCTGTACAAGATTACATAGGTAATATAGCTGTGTAAGATTCCATAGGTAATCTAGCTGTAAAAGATCCCATAGCTAATCTAGCTGTGTAAGATTCCATAGCTAATCTAGCTGTATAAGATTCGATAGCTAATATAGCTGTATTAGATTCAATAGCTAATATAGCTGTATAAGATTCCATAGCAAATATCGCTGTATAAGATTAAATAGCTAATATAGCTGTATAAGATTCCATAGCTAATCTAGCTGTGTAAGATTCCATAGCTAATCTAGCTGTGTAAGATTCCATAGCTAATCTAGCTGAATAAGATTCCATAGCTAATCTAGCTGTATAAGATTCCATAGCTAATATAAGCTGTATAAGATTCCACAGCTAATCTAGCTGTATAAGATTCCATAGATAATCTACCTTTATCAGATTCCATAGCTAATATAGCTGTATAAGATTCCATACCTAATCTAGCTGTATATGATTCCATATCTCATATAGCTGTATAAGATTCCATAGCTAATATAGCTGTATAGGATTACATAGCTAATATAGCTGTATAGGATTACATAGCTAATATAGCTGTATAAGATTCCATAGCTAATATAGCTGTATAGGATTCCATAGCTAATATAGCTGTATAAGATTCCATAGCTAATATAGCACAATAAGATTCCATAGCTAATATAGCACTATAAAATTCAATAGCTAATCTAGGTGCACAAGATTCCAAAGCTAATATAGCTGTATAAGATTACATAGCTTAATCTAGCTGTATAAGATTCCATACCTAATATAGATGTATAAGATTACATGGCTAATCTAGCTGTACAAGATTCCATAGCTATTCTAGCTGTATAAGATTCCATAGCTAATCTAACTGTATAAGATTCCATAGCTAATCTAGCTGTATAAGAGTCCATAGCTAATATAGCTGTATAAGATTCCATAGCTAATATAGCTGTATAAGAATCCATAGCTAATCTAGCTGTATAAGATTTAATAGCAAATATACCTATATAAGATTCCATAGCTAATCTAGCTGCATAAGATTCCATAGCTAATCTAGCTGTATAAGATTCCATAGCTAATCTAGCTGTATAAGATTCCATAGCTAATATAGCTGTATAAGATTCCATAGCAAATCTAGCTGTATCAGATTCCATAGCTAATCTACCTGTATAAGATTCCATAGCTAATATAGCTGTATAAGATTCCATAGTTAATCTAGCTGTATAAGATTCCATAGCTAATCTAACTGTATAAGATTCCATAGCAAATCTAGCTGTATAAGATTCCATAGCTAATATTGCTGCATAAGATTCCATAGCTAATATAGCTGTATAAGATTCCATAGCTAATATAGCACTATATGATTCCATAGCTAATCTAGGTGTACAAGTTTCCATAGCTAATATAGCACTATAAGATTCCATAGCTAATCTAGGTGAATAAGATTACATAGCAAATATAGCTGTACAAGATTCCATAGCTAATCTAGCTGTATAAGATTCCATAGATAATCTAGCTGTGTAAGATTCCATAGCTAATATAGCTGTATAAGATTCCATAGCTAATCTACCTGCATAAGATTCCATAGCTAATCTAGCTGTGTAAGATTCCATAGCTAATCTAGGTGTATAAGATTCCTTAGCTAATATAGCTGTATAAGATAAAATAGCAAATCTAGGTGTATAAGATTCCATAGCTAATATAGCACTATATGATTCCATAGCTAATCTAGGTGTACAAGATTCCATACCTAATATAGCACTATAAGATACCATAGCTAATCTGGGTGTATAAGATTCCATAGCTAATATAGCTGTATAAGATTCCTTAGCTAATATAGCTGTATAGGATTACATAGCTAATATAGCTGTATAAAATTCCATAGCTAATATAGCACTAAAAGATTCCATAGCTAATCTAGCTGTATAAGATTCCATAGCTAATCTAGCTGAATAAGATTCCATAGGTAATATAGCTGTATAAAATTCCATAGCTAATATAGCTGTATAAGATTCCATAGCAAATCTACCTGTATAAGATTCCATAGCTAATCTAGCTGTATAAGATTCCATAGCTAATATAGCTGTATAATATTACATAGCTAATCTAGCTGTACAAGATTCCATAGGTAATCTAGCTGTATAAGACTCCATAGCTAATAGAGCTGTATAAGATTCCATAGCTAATCTAGCAGAATAAGATTCCATAGCTAATCTAACTGTACAAGATTCCATATGTAATCTAGCTGTATAAGACTCCATAGCTAATAGAGCTGTATAAGATTCCATAGCTAATCTAGCAGTATAAGATTCCATAGCTAATCTAGCTGTATAAGATTCCATAGCTAAGATAGCTGTCTAAGATACCATAGCTAATCAAGCTGTATAAGATTCCATATCTAATCTAGCTGTATAAGATTCCATAGCAAATATAGCAGTATAAGATTCCATAGCAAATTTAGGTGTATAAGATTCCATAGCTAATCTAGCTGTATAAGATTCCATAGCTGACATACCACTATAAGATTCCATAGCTAATCTAGGTGTACAAGATTACATAGCTAATATAGCTGTATAAGATTCCATAGCTAATCTAGCTGTACAAGATTCCATACCTTAATCTAGCTGTATAAGATTACATAGCTAATATAGATGTATAAGATTCCATGCTAATCTAGCTGTATAAGATTCCATAGCTAATATAGCTGTATAAGATTCCATAGCAAATCCAGGTGTATAAGATTCCATAGCTAATATAGCACTATAAGATACCATAGATAATCTAGGTGTAAAAGATTCCATAGCTAGTATAGCTGTATAAGATTCCATAGCTAATCTAGCTGTAAAAGACTCCATAGCTAATCTAACTGTATAAGATTCCATAGCTAATCTAGCTGAATAAGATTCCATAGATAATCTAGCTGTGTAAGATTCCATAGCTAATCTAGATGTATAAGATTCCATAGCTAATCTAGCTGCATAAGATTCCATAGCTAATATAGCTGTATAAGATTCCATAGCTAAAAAAAGCTGTAAAAGATTCCATAGCTAATATAGCTAAATAAGATTCCATAGCTAATATAGCTGTATAAGATTTCATAGCTAAAATAGCTGTATAAGATTACATAGCTAATATAGCTGTATAAGATTCCATAGCTAATCTACCTGTATAAGATTCCATAGCTAATCTAGCTGTGTAAGATTCCATAGCTAATCTAGCTGTATAAGATTCCATAGCTAATCTAACTGCATAAGATTCCATAGCTAATATAGCTGTATAAGATTCCATAGCTAATAAAAGCTGTAAAAGATTCCATAGCTAATATAGCTAAATAAGATTCCATAGCTAATATAGCTGTATAAGATTTCATAGCTAATATAGCTGTATAAGATTACATAGCTAATATAGGTGTATAAGATTCCATAGCTAATCTAGCTGTATAAGACTCCATAGCTAATATAGCACAATAAGATTCCATAGTTAATCTAGGTGTATAAGATTCCATAGCTAATATAAGTTGTATAAGATTCCATAGCTAATATAGTTGTATAAGATTCCATAGCTAATATAGCTGTATAAGATTCCATAGCTAATATAGCTGTATAAGATTACATAGCTAATATAGCTGTATAAGATTCCATAGCTAATCTAGCTGTACAAGATTCCATACCTTAATCTAGCTGTATAAGATTCCATAGCTAATACAGATGTATAAGATTCCATGCTAATCTAGCTGCATAAGATTCCATAGCTAATATAGCTGTATAAGATTCCATAGCAAATCTAGGTGTATAAGATTCCATAGCTAATATAGCACTATAAGATACCATAGATAATCTAGGTGTAAAAGATTCCATAGCTAGTATAGCTGTGTAAGATTCCATAGCTAATCTAGCTGTATAAGACTCCATAGCTAATCTAACTGTATAAGATTCCATAGCTAATCTAGCTGAATAAGAATCCATAGATAATCTAGCTGTGTAAGATTCCATAGCTAATATAGCTGTATAAGATTCCATAGCTAAACTACCTGTAAAAGATTTCATAGCTAATCTAGCTGTGTAAGATTCCATAGCTAATCTAGCTGTATAAAATTCCATAGCTAATCTAACTGGGTAAGATTCCATAGCTAAACTTGCTGTGTAAGATTCCATAGCTAATTTAGCTGTATAAGATTCCATAGCTAATCTAGCTGTGTAAGATTCCATAGCTAATCTAGCTGTATAAGATTCCATAGCTAATATAGCTGTATAAGATTACATAGCTAATATAGCTGTATAAGATTACATAGCTAATATAGCTGTATAGGATTCCATAGCTAATATAGCTGTATACGATTCCATAGCTAATCTACCGGTATAAGATTCCATAGCTAATAGAGCTGTATATAATTCCATAGCTAATATAGCTGTATAGGATTATATAGCTAATATAGCTGTACAAGATTCCATAGCTAAACTAGCTGTATAAGATTCCATAGCTAATATAGATGGATAAGATAACATAGCTAATATCGCTGTATAGGATTCCAAAACTAATATAGCTGTATAAGATTCCATAGCTCATCGAGCTGAATAAGATTCCATAGCTAATCTAGCTGTATAAGATTCCATAGCTAATCTAGCTCTATAAGATTCCATAGCTAATATAGCTGTATAAGATTCCATAGCTAATATAGCTGTATAAGATTCCATAGCTAATCTAGCTGTACAAGATTCCATACCTTAATCTAGCTGTATATGATTCCATAGCTAATATAGATGTATAAGATTCCATGCTAATCTAGCTGTATAAGATTCCATAGCTAATAGAGCTGTATAAGATTCCATAGCAAATCTAACTGTATAAGATTCCATAGCTAATATAGCACTATAAGATACCATAGATAATCTAGGTGTAAAAGATTCCATAGCTAGTATAGCTGTATAAGATTCGATAGCTAATCTAGCTGTATAAGACTCCATAGCTAATCTAACTGTATAAGATTCCATAGCTAATCTAGCTGAATAAGATTCCATAGATAATCTAGCTGTGTAAGATTCCATGGCTAATATAGCTGTATAAGATTCCATAGTTAATCTACCTGTAAAAGATTTCATGGCTAATCTAGCTGTGTAAGATTCCATAGCTAATCTAGCTGTATAAGATTCCATAGCTAATCTAACTGGGTAAGATTCCTTAGCTAATATAGCTGTATAGGATTACATAGCTAATATAGCTGTATAAAATTCCATAGCTAATATAGCACTATAAGATTCCATAGCTAATCTAGCTGTATAAGATTCCATAGCTAATCTAGCTGAATAAGATTCCATAGGTAATATAGCTGTATAAAATTCCATAGCTAATATAGCTGTATAAGATTCCATAGCAAATCTACCTATATAAGATTCCATAGCTAATCTAGCTGTATAAGATTCCATAGCTAATATAGCTGTATAATATTACATAGCTAATCTAGCTGTACAAGATTCCATAGGTAATCTAGCTGTATAAGACTCCATAGCTAATAGAGCTGTATAAGATTCCATAGCTAATCTAGCAGTATAAGATTCCATAGCTAATCTAACTGTATAAGATTCCATAGCAAATCTAGCTGTATAAGATTCCATAGCTAATATAGCTGTATAAGATTCCATAGCTAATATAGCTGTATAAGATTCCATAGCTAATCTAGCTGTATAAGATTAAAAACCTAATATAGCAGGATAAGATTCCATAGCTAATCTAGCTGTATAAGATTCCATAGCTAAGATAGCTGTCTAAGATACCATAGCTAATCAAGCTGTATAAGATTCCATATCTAATATAGCTGTATAAGATTCCATAGCAAATATAGCAGTATAAGATTCCATAGCAAATCTAGGTGTATAAGATTCCATAGCTGATATACCACTATAAGATTCCATAGCTAATCTAGGTGTATAAGATTACATAGCTAATATAGCTGTATAAGATTCCATAGCTAATCTAGCTGTACAAGATTCCATACCTTAATCTAGCTGTATAAGATTCCATAGCTAATATAGATGTATAAGATTCCATGCTAATCTAGCTGTATAAGATTCCATAGCAAATATAGCTGTATAAGATTCCATAGCAAATCCAGGTGTATAAGATTCCATAGCTAATATAGCACTATAAGATACCATAGATAATCTAGGTGTAAAAGATACCATAGCTAGTATAGCTGTATAAGATTTCCATAGCTAATCTAGCTGTAAAAGACTCCATAGCTAATCTAACTGTATAAGATTCCATAGCTAATCTAACTGAATAAGATTCCATAGATAATCTAGCTGTGTAAGATTCCATAGCTAATATAGCTGTATAAGATTCCATAGCTAATCTACCTGTATAAGATTCCATAGCTAATCTAGCTGTGTAAGATTCCATAGCTAATCAAGCTGTATAAGATTCCATAGCTAATCTAGCTGTGTAAGATTCCATAGCTAATCTAGCTGTAGAAGATTCCATAGCTAATCTAGCTGCATAAGATTCCATAGCTAATATAGCTGTATAAGATTCCATAGCTAATAAAAGCTGTAAAAGATTCCATAGCTAATATAGCTGTATAAGATTCCATAGCTAATATAGCTGTATAAGATTCCATAGCTAATATAGCTGTATAAGATTACATAGCTAATATAGCTGTATAAGATTCCATAGCTAATCTAGCTGTACAAGATTCCACACCTTAATCTAGCTGTATAAGATTCCATAGCTAATATAGATGTATAAGATTCCATGCTAATCTAGCTGTATAAGATTCCATAGCTAATATAGCTGTATAAGATTCCATAGCTAATATAGCAGTATAAGATTCCATAGCAAATCTAGGTGTATAAGATTCCATAGCAAATATAGCACTATAAGATACCATAGATAATCTAGGTGTAAATGATTCCATAGCTAGTATAGCTGTATAAGATTCCATAGCTAATCTAGCTGTATAAGACTCCATAGCTAATCTAACTGTATAAGATTCCATAGCTAATCTAGGTGAATAAGATTCCATAGATAATCTAGCTGTGTAAGATTCCATAGCTAATATAGCTGTATAAGATTCCATAGCTAACCAACCTGTAAAAGATTTCATAGCTAATCTAGCTGTGTAAGATTCCATACCTAATCTAGCTGTATAAGATTCCATAGCTAATCTAACTGGGTAAGATTCCATAGCTAAACTAGCTGTGTAAGATTCCATAGCTAATTTAGCTGTATAAGATTCCATAGCTAATCTAGCTGTGTAAGATTCCATAACTAATATAGCTGTAAAGGATTCCATAGCTAAAATAGCGGCATACGATTCCATAGCTAATCTACCGGTATAAGATTCCATAGCTAATAGAGCTGTATATAATTCCATAGCTAATATAGCTGTATAGGATTCCATAGCTAATATAGCTGTACAAGATTCCATAGCTAAACTAGCTGTATAAGATTCCATAGCTAATATAGCTGGATAAGATAACATAGCTAATATCGCTGTATAGGATTCCAAAACTAATATAGCTGTATAAGATTCCATAGCTAATCTAGCTGTATAAGATTCCATAGCTAATCTAGCTGTATAAGATTCCATAGCTAATCTAGCTGTATAAGATTCCATAGCTAATATAGCTGTATAAGATTACATAGCTAATATAGCTGTATAAGATTCCATAGCTAATATAGCTGTATAAGATTATATAGCTAATAAAGGTGTTCAAGATTCCATAGCTAATATAGCACTATAAGATTCCATAGCTAATCTAGGTGTACAATATTCCATAGCTAATATAGCACAATACGATTCCATAGCTAATCTAGGTGTATAAGATTCCATAGCTAATATAGCTGTATAAGATTCAATAGCTAATCTAGCTGTATAAGATTCCATAGCTAATCTAGCTGTACAAGATTCCATAGCTAATCTAGCTGTATAAGACTCCATAGCTAATATAGCTGTATAAGATTCCATAGCTAATATAGCTGTATAAGATTCCATAGCTAATATAGCTGTATAGGATTCCATAGCTAATTTAACTGGGTAAGATTCCATAGCTAATCTAGCTCTGTAAGATTCCATAGCTAATCTAGCTGTATAAGATTCCATAGCTAATCTAGCTGTGTAAGATTCCATAGCTAATCTAGCTGTATAAGATTCCATAGCTAATCTAGCTGCATAAGATTCCATAGCTAATATAGCTGTATAATATTCCATAGCTACTAAAAGCTGTAATAGATTCCATAGCTAATATAGCTATATAAAATTCCATAGCTAATATAGCTGTATAAGATTCCATAGCTAATATAGCTGTATAAGATTACATAGCTAATATAGGTGTATAAGATTCCATAGCTAATCTAGCTGTATAAGACTCCATAGCTAATATAGCACTATAAGATTCCATAGTTAATCTAGGTGTATAAGATTCCATAGCTAATATAAGTTGTATAAGATTCCATAGCTAATATAGCTGTATAAGATTCCATAGCTAATATAGCTGTATAAGATTACATAGCTAATATAGCTGTATAAGATTCCATAGCTAATCTAGCTGTACAAGATTCCATACCTTAATCTAGCTGTATAAGGTTCCATAGCTAATATAGATGTATAAGATTCCATGCTAATCTAGCTGTATAAGATTCCATAGCTAATATAGCTGTATAAGATTCCATAGCAAATCTAGGTGTATAAGATTCCATAGCTAAAATAGCACTATAAGATACCATAGATAATCTAGGTGTAAAAGATTCCATAGCTAGTATAGCTGTATAAGATTCCATAGCTAATCTAGCTGTATAAGAATCCATAGCTAATCTAACTGTATAAGATTCCATAGCTAATCTAGCTGAATAAGATTCCATAGATAATCTAGCTGTGTAAGATTCCATAGCTAATATAGCTGTATAAGATTCCATAGCTAATCTAGCTGTATAAGATTCCATAGCTAATCTAACTGGGTAAGATTCCATAGCTAATCTAGCTGTATAAGATTCCATAGCTAATCTAACTGGGTAAGATTCCATAGCTAATCTAGCTGTGTAAGATTCCATAGCTAATCTAGCTGTATAAGATTCCATAGCTAATCTAGCAGTGTAAGGTTCCATAGCTAATCTAGCTGTATAAGATTCCATAGCTAATATAGCTGTATAAGATTCCATAGCTAATATAGCTGTCTAAGATTACATAGCTAATTTAGCTGTAAAGGATTCCATAGCTAATATAGCTGTATACGATTCCATAGCTAATCTACCGGTATAAGATTCCATAGCTAATAGAGCTGTATATAATTCCATAGCTAATATAGCTGTATAGGATTCCATAGCTAATATAGCTGTACAAGATTCCATAGCTAAACTAGCTGTATAAGATTCCATAGCTAATATAGCTGGATAAGATAACATAGCTAATATCGCTGTATAGGATTCCAAAACTAATATAGCTGTATAAGATTCCATAGCTAATCTAGCTGTATAAGATTCCATAGCTAATCTAGCTGTATAAGATTCCATAGCTAATCTAGCTCTATAAGATTCCATAGCTAATATAGCTGTATAAGATTACATAGCTAATATAGCTGTATAAGATTCCATAGCTAATATAGCTGTATAAAATTATATAGCTAATAAAGGTGTTCAAGATTCCATAGCTAATATAGCACTATAAGATTCCATAGCTAATCTAGGTGTACAAGATTCCATAGCTAATATAGCACAATACGATTCCATAGCTAATCTACGTGTATAAGATTCCATAGCTAATATAGCTGTATAAGATTCAATAGCTAATCTAGCTGTATAAGATTCCATAGCTAATCTAGCTGTACAAGATTCCATAGCTAATCTAGCTGTGTAAGACTCCATAGCTAATATAGCTGTATAAGATTCCTTAGCTAATATAGCTGTATAAGGTTCCATAGCTAATATAGCTGTATAGGATTCCATAGCTAATTTAACTGGGTAAGATTCCATAGCTAATCTAGCTGTGTAAGATTCCATAGCTAATCTAGCTGTATACGATTCCATAGCTAATCTAGCTGTGTAAGATTCCATAGCTAATCTAGCTGTATAAGATTCCATAGCTAATCTAGCTGCATAAGATTCCATAGCTAATATAGCTGTATAAGATTCCATAGCTAATAAAAGCTGTAAAAGATTCCATAGCTAATATAGCTATATAAGATTCCATAGCTAATATAGCTGTATAAGATTCCATAGGTAATATAGCTGTATAAGATTACATAGCTAATATAGGTGTATAAGATTCCATAGCTAATCTAGCTGTATTAGATTGCATAGCTAATCTAGCTGTATAAAATTCCATAGCTAATCTAACTGGGTAAGATTCCATAGCTAAACTTGCTGTGTAAGATTCCATAGCTAATTTAGCTGTATAAGATTCCATAGCTAATCTAGCTGTGTAAGATTCCATAGCTAATCTAGCTGTATAAGATTCCATAGCTAATATAGCTGTATAAGATTACATAGCTAATATAGCTGTATAAGATTACATAGCTAATATAGCTGTATAGGATTCCATAGCTAATATAGCTGTATACGATTCCATAGCTAATCTACCGGTATAAGATTCCATAGCTAATAGAGCTGTATATAATTCCATAGCTAATATAGCTGTATAGGATTATATAGCTAATATAGCTGTACAAGATTCCATAGCTAAACTAGCTGTATAAGATTCCATAGCTAATATAGATGGATAAGATAACATAGCTAATATCGCTGTATAGGATTCCAAAACTAATATAGCTGTATAAGATTCCATAGCTCATCGAGCTGAATAAGATTCCATAGCTAATCTAGCTGTATAAGATTCCATAGCTAATCTAGCTCTATAAGATTCCATAGCTAATATAGCTGTATAAGATTCCATAGCTAATATAGCTGTATAAGATTCCATAGCTAATCTAGCTGTACAAGATTCCATACCTTAATCTAGCTGTATATGATTCCATAGCTAATATAGATGTATAAGATTCCATGCTAATCTAGCTGTATAAGATTCCATAGCTAATAGAGCTGTATAAGATTCCATAGCAAATCTAACTGTATAAGATTCCATAGCTAATATAGCACTATAAGATACCATAGATAATCTAGGTGTAAAAGATTCCATAGCTAGTATAGCTGTATAAGATTCGATAGCTAATCTAGCTGTATAAGACTCCATAGCTAATCTAACTGTATAAGATTCCATAGCTAATCTAGCTGAATAAGATTCCATAGATAATCTAGCTGTGTAAGATTCCATGGCTAATATAGCTGTATAAGATTCCATAGTTAATCTACCTGTAAAAGATTTCATGGCTAATCTAGCTGTGTAAGATTCCATAGCTAATCTAGCTGTATAAGATTCCATAGCTAATCTAACTGGGTAAGATTCCTTAGCTAATATAGCTGTATAGGATTACATAGCTAATATAGCTGTATAAAATTCCATAGCTAATATAGCACTATAAGATTCCATAGCTAATCTAGCTGTATAAGATTCCATAGCTAATCTAGCTGAATAAGATTCCATAGGTAATATAGCTGTATAAAATTCCATAGCTAATATAGCTGTATAAGATTCCATAGCAAATCTACCTATATAAGATTCCATAGCTAATCTAGCTGTATAAGATTCCATAGCTAATATAGCTGTATAATATTACATAGCTAATCTAGCTGTACAAGATTCCATAGGTAATCTAGCTGTATAAGACTCCATAGCTAATAGAGCTGTATAAGATTCCATAGCTAATCTAGCAGTATAAGATTCCATAGCTAATCTAACTGTATAAGATTCCATAGCAAATCTAGCTGTATAAGATTCCATAGCTAATATAGCTGTATAAGATTCCATAGCTAATATAGCTGTATAAGATTCCATAGCTAATCTAGCTGTATAAGATTAAAAACCTAATATAGCAGGATAAGATTCCATAGCTAATCTAGCTGTATAAGATTCCATAGCTAAGATAGCTGTCTAAGATACCATAGCTAATCAAGCTGTATAAGATTCCATATCTAATATAGCTGTATAAGATTCCATAGCAAATATAGCAGTATAAGATTCCATAGCAAATCTAGGTGTATAAGATTCCATAGCTGATATACCACTATAAGATTCCATAGCTAATCTAGGTGTATAAGATTACATAGCTAATATAGCTGTATAAGATTCCATAGCTAATCTAGCTGTACAAGATTCCATACCTTAATCTAGCTGTATAAGATTCCATAGCTAATATAGATGTATAAGATTCCATGCTAATCTAGCTGTATAAGATTCCATAGCAAATATAGCTGTATAAGATTCCATAGCAAATCCAGGTGTATAAGATTCCATAGCTAATATAGCACTATAAGATACCATAGATAATCTAGGTGTAAAAGATACCATAGCTAGTATAGCTGTATAAGATTTCCATAGCTAATCTAGCTGTAAAAGACTCCATAGCTAATCTAACTGTATAAGATTCCATAGCTAATCTAACTGAATAAGATTCCATAGATAATCTAGCTGTGTAAGATTCCATAGCTAATATAGCTGTATAAGATTCCATAGCTAATCTACCTGTATAAGATTCCATAGCTAATCTAGCTGTGTAAGATTCCATAGCTAATCAAGCTGTATAAGATTCCATAGCTAATCTAGCTGTGTAAGATTCCATAGCTAATCTAGCTGTAGAAGATTCCATAGCTAATCTAGCTGCATAAGATTCCATAGCTAATATAGCTGTATAAGATTCCATAGCTAATAAAAGCTGTAAAAGATTCCATAGCTAATATAGCTGTATAAGATTCCATAGCTAATATAGCTGTATAAGATTCCATAGCTAATATAGCTGTATAAGATTACATAGCTAATATAGCTGTATAAGATTCCATAGCTAATCTAGCTGTACAAGATTCCACACCTTAATCTAGCTGTATAAGATTCCATAGCTAATATAGATGTATAAGATTCCATGCTAATCTAGCTGTATAAGATTCCATAGCTAATATAGCTGTATAAGATTCCATAGCTAATATAGCAGTATAAGATTCCATAGCAAATCTAGGTGTATAAGATTCCATAGCAAATATAGCACTATAAGATACCATAGATAATCTAGGTGTAAATGATTCCATAGCTAGTATAGCTGTATAAGATTCCATAGCTAATCTAGCTGTATAAGACTCCATAGCTAATCTAACTGTATAAGATTCCATAGCTAATCTAGGTGAATAAGATTCCATAGATAATCTAGCTGTGTAAGATTCCATAGCTAATATAGCTGTATAAGATTCCATAGCTAACCAACCTGTAAAAGATTTCATAGCTAATCTAGCTGTGTAAGATTCCATACCTAATCTAGCTGTATAAGATTCCATAGCTAATCTAACTGGGTAAGATTCCATAGCTAAACTAGCTGTGTAAGATTCCATAGCTAATTTAGCTGTATAAGATTCCATAGCTAATCTAGCTGTGTAAGATTCCATAACTAATATAGCTGTAAAGGATTCCATAGCTAAAATAGCGGCATACGATTCCATAGCTAATCTACCGGTATAAGATTCCATAGCTAATAGAGCTGTATATAATTCCATAGCTAATATAGCTGTATAGGATTCCATAGCTAATATAGCTGTACAAGATTCCATAGCTAAACTAGCTGTATAAGATTCCATAGCTAATATAGCTGGATAAGATAACATAGCTAATATCGCTGTATAGGATTCCAAAACTAATATAGCTGTATAAGATTCCATAGCTAATCTAGCTGTATAAGATTCCATAGCTAATCTAGCTGTATAAGATTCCATAGCTAATCTAGCTGTATAAGATTCCATAGCTAATATAGCTGTATAAGATTACATAGCTAATATAGCTGTATAAGATTCCATAGCTAATATAGCTGTATAAGATTATATAGCTAATAAAGGTGTTCAAGATTCCATAGCTAATATAGCACTATAAGATTCCATAGCTAATCTAGGTGTACAATATTCCATAGCTAATATAGCACAATACGATTCCATAGCTAATCTAGGTGTATAAGATTCCATAGCTAATATAGCTGTATAAGATTCAATAGCTAATCTAGCTGTATAAGATTCCATAGCTAATCTAGCTGTACAAGATTCCATAGCTAATCTAGCTGTATAAGACTCCATAGCTAATATAGCTGTATAAGATTCCATAGCTAATATAGCTGTATAAGATTCCATAGCTAATATAGCTGTATAGGATTCCATAGCTAATTTAACTGGGTAAGATTCCATAGCTAATCTAGCTCTGTAAGATTCCATAGCTAATCTAGCTGTATAAGATTCCATAGCTAATCTAGCTGTGTAAGATTCCATAGCTAATCTAGCTGTATAAGATTCCATAGCTAATCTAGCTGCATAAGATTCCATAGCTAATATAGCTGTATAATATTCCATAGCTAATAAAAGCTGTAAAAGATTCCATAGCTAATATAGCTATATAAAATTCCATAGCTAATATAGCTGTATAAGATTCCATAGCTAATATAGCTGTATAAGATTACATAGCTAATATAGGTGTATAAGATTCCATAGCTAATCTAGCTGTATAAGACTCCATAGCTAATATAGCACTATAAGATTCCATAGTTAATCTAGGTGTATAAGATTCCATAGCTAATATAAGTTGTATAAGATTCCATAGCTAATATAGCTGTATAAGATTCCATAGCTAATATAGCTGTATAAGATTACATAGCTAATATAGCTGTATAAGATTCCATAGCTAATCTAGCTGTACAAGATTCCATACCTTAATCTAGCTGTATAAGGTTCCATAGCTAATATAGATGTATAAGATTCCATGCTAATCTAGCTGTATAAGATTCCATAGCTAATATAGCTGTATAAGATTCCATAGCAAATCTAGGTGTATAAGATTCCATAGCTAAAATAGCACTATAAGATACCATAGATAATCTAGGTGTAAAAGATTCCATAGCTAGTATAGCTGTATAAGATTCCATAGCTAATCTAGCTGTATAAGAATCCATAGCTAATCTAACTGTATAAGATTCCATAGCTAATCTAGCTGAATAAGATTCCATAGATAATCTAGCTGTGTAAGATTCCATAGCTAATATAGCTGTATAAGATTCCATAGCTAATCTAGCTGTATAAGATTCCATAGCTAATCTAACTGGGTAAGATTCCATAGCTAATCTAGCTGTATAAGATTCCATAGCTAATCTAACTGGGTAAGATTCCATAGCTAATCTAGCTGTGTAAGATTCCATAGCTAATCTAGCTGTATAAGATTCCATAGCTAATCTAGCAGTGTAAGGTTCCATAGCTAATCTAGCTGTATAAGATTCCATAGCTAATATAGCTGTATAAGATTCCATAGCTAATATAGCTGTCTAAGATTACATAGCTAATTTAGCTGTAAAGGATTCCATAGCTAATATAGCTGTATACGATTCCATAGCTAATCTACCGGTATAAGATTCCATAGCTAATAGAGCTGTATATAATTCCATAGCTAATATAGCTGTATAGGATTCCATAGCTAATATAGCTGTACAAGATTCCATAGCTAAACTAGCTGTATAAGATTCCATAGCTAATATAGCTGGATAAGATAACATAGCTAATATCGCTGTATAGGATTCCAAAACTAATATAGCTGTATAAGATTCCATAGCTAATCTAGCTGTATAAGATTCCATAGCTAATCTAGCTGTATAAGATTCCATAGCTAATCTAGCTCTATAAGATTCCATAGCTAATATAGCTGTATAAGATTACATAGCTAATATAGCTGTATAAGATTCCATAGCTAATATAGCTGTATAAAATTATATAGCTAATAAAGGTGTTCAAGATTCCATAGCTAATATAGCACTATAAGATTCCATAGCTAATCTAGGTGTACAAGATTCCATAGCTAATATAGCACAATACGATTCCATAGCTAATCTACGTGTATAAGATTCCATAGCTAATATAGCTGTATAAGATTCAATAGCTAATCTAGCTGTATAAGATTCCATAGCTAATCTAGCTGTACAAGATTCCATAGCTAATCTAGCTGTGTAAGACTCCATAGCTAATATAGCTGTATAAGATTCCTTAGCTAATATAGCTGTATAAGGTTCCATAGCTAATATAGCTGTATAGGATTCCATAGCTAATTTAACTGGGTAAGATTCCATAGCTAATCTAGCTGTGTAAGATTCCATAGCTAATCTAGCTGTATACGATTCCATAGCTAATCTAGCTGTGTAAGATTCCATAGCTAATCTAGCTGTATAAGATTCCATAGCTAATCTAGCTGCATAAGATTCCATAGCTAATATAGCTGTATAAGATTCCATAGCTAATAAAAGCTGTAAAAGATTCCATAGCTAATATAGCTATATAAGATTCCATAGCTAATATAGCTGTATAAGATTCCATAGGTAATATAGCTGTATAAGATTACATAGCTAATATAGGTGTATAAGATTCCATAGCTAATCTAGCTGTATTAGATTGCATAGCTAATATAGCTGTATAAGATTACATAGCTAATATAGCTGTATAAGATTCCATAGCTAATCTAGCTGTACAAGATTCCATACCTTAATCTAGCTGTATATGATTCCATAGCTAATATAGATGTATAAGATTCCATGCTAATCTAGCTGTATAAGATTCCATAGCTAATATAGCTGTATAAGATTCCATAGCAAATCTAGGTGTATAAGATTCCATAGCTAATATAGCACTATAAGATACCATAGATAATCTAGGTGTAAAAGATTCCATAGCTAGTATAGCTGTATAAGATTCCATAGCTAATCTAGCTGTATAAGACTCCATAGCTAATCTAACTGTATAAGATTCCATAGCTAATCTAGCTGAATAAGATTCCATAGATAATCTAGCTGTGTAAGATTCCATAGCTAATATAGCTGTATAAGATTCCATAGTTAATCTACCTGTAAAAGATTTCATAGCTAATCTAGCTGTGTAAGATTCCATAGCTAATCTAACTGGGTAAGATTCCATAGCTAATCTAGCTGTGTAAGATTCCATAGCTAATCTAGCTGTATAAGATCCCATAGCTAATCTAGCTGTGTAAGATTCCATAGCTAATCTAGCTGTATAAGATTCCATAGCTAATATAGCTGTATAAGATTCCATAGCTAATATAGCTGTATAAGATTACATAGCTAATATAGTTGCAAAGGATTCCATAGCTAATATAGCTGTATACGATTCCATAGCTAATCTACCGGTATAAGATTCCATAGCTAATAGAGCTGTATATAATTCCATAGCTAATATAGCTGTATAGGATTCCATAGCTAATATAGCTGTACAAGATTCCATAGCTAAACTAGCTGTATAAGATTCCATAGCTAATATAGCTGGATAAGATTACATAGCTAATATCGCTGTATAGGATTCCAAAACTAATATAGCTGTATAAGATTCCATAGCTAATCTAGCTGTATAAGATTCCATAGCTAATATAGCACTATTTGATTCCATAGCTAATCTAGCGGTATAAGATTCCATAGCTAATATAGCTGTATAAGATTACATAGCTAATATAGCTGTATAAGATTCCATAGCTAATATAGCTGTATAAGATTATATATCTAATAAAGGTGTTCAAGATTCCATAGCTAATATAGCACTATAAGATTCCATAGCTAATCTAGGTGTACAAGATTCCATAGCTAATATAGCACTATAAGATTCCATAGCTAATCTAGGTGTATAAGATTCCATAGCTAATATAGCTGTATAAGATTCAATAGCTAATCTAGCTGTATAAGATTCCATAGCTAATCTAGCTGTACAAGATTCCATAGCTAATCTAGCTGTATAAGACTCCATAGCTAATATAGCTGTATAAGATTCCATAGCTAATATAGCTGTATAAGATTCCATAGCTAATATAGCTGTATAGGATTCCCTAGCTAATATAGCTGTATAAGATTCCATAGCTAATATAGCTGTAAAGGATTCCATAGCTAAGATAGCTGTATAAGATTCCATAGCTAATCTACCTCAATAAGATTCCATAGCTAATCTACCTGTATAAGATTCCATAGCTAATACAGCTGTATAAGATTCCATAGATAATATAGCTGTATAGGATTACATAGCTAATCTAGCTGTACAAGATTCCATAGCTAATCTAGCTGTATAAGACTCCATAGCTAATATAGCTGTATAAGATTCCATAGCTAATATAGCTGTATAAGATTCCATAGCTAATATAGCTGTATAGGATTCCATAGCTAATATAGCTGTATAAGATTCCATAGCTAATAGAAGCTGTATAAGATTCCATAGCTAATATAGCTGTATAAGATTCCATAGCTAATATAGCTGTATAAGATTACATAGCTAATATAGCTGTATAAAGATTCCATAGCTAATATAGCTGTATAAGATTCCATAGCTAATCTAGCTGTATAAGATTACATAGCTAATATAGCACTATAAGATTCCATAGCTAATCTAGATGTACAAGATTCCATAGCTAATATAGCACTATAAGATTCCATAGCTAATCTAGGTGTATAAGATTCCATAGCTAATATAGCTGTATAAGATTCCATAGCTAATCTAGCTGTATAAGATTCCATAGCTAATCTAGCTGTACAAGATTCCATAGCTAATCTAGCTGTATAAGATTCCATAGCTAATCTACCTGTATAAGATTCCATAGCTAATCTACCTGTATAAGATTCCATAGCTAATATAGCTGTATAAGATTCTATAGCTAATCTAGCTGTATAAGATTCCATAGCTAATCTAGCTGCATAAGATTCCATAGCTTATCTAGCTGTATAAGATTCCATAGCTAATCTAGCTGTATAAGATTCCATAGCTAATATAGCTGTATAATATTCCATAGCTAATCTAGCTGTATAAGATTCCATAGCTAATCTACCTGTATAAGATTCCATAGCTAATATAGCTGTATAAGATTCCATAGTTAATCTAGCTGTATAAGATTCCACAGCTAATATAGCTGTATAAGATTCCACAGCTAATATAGCTATATAAGATTCCATAGCTAATCTAGCTGTGTAAGATTCCATAGCTAATCTAGCTGTATAAGATTCCATAGCTAATATCGCTGTATAAGATTCCATAGCTAATATAGCTGTAAAAGATTACATAGCTAATATAGCTGTATAAGATTCCATAGCTAATATAGCTGTAAAAGATTACATAGCTAATATCGCTGGATAAGATTCCATAGCTAATATAGCTGTACAAGACTCCATAGCTAATATAGCTGTATAGGATTCCATAGCTGATATAGCTGTATAAGATTCCATAGCTAATGTAGCTGTATAAGATTCCATAGCTAATCTAGCTGTATAAGATTCCATAGCTAATATAGCTGTATAAGATTCCATAGCTAATCTAGCTGTATAAGATTCCATAGCTGATATAGATGTATAAGATTCCATAGCTAATCTAGCTGTATAAGATTCCATAGCTGATACCATATTATTGATATAATAACGATTTAATTATAGCAGCAGAGAGGGTGTGACCTCAAATATGACGTCAACAAAACACACGTGCATAAACATTTTGAAAAAACAATAATAATCTAACAAAACAAATTTAACCCCAAGTGAGACTCTTGGAGAAAAACTCTCGTAAGTTAGTTGCTTTGGTTTAACGTTATTGACCTTATTTTTTTCACTTTTGTAGGAAGGTTTATTTTTTTAAAAAATGATGTTCAAGAAAAAGGTCTGTTCATCCTCTATGCTGCTCCATGTGAAACTGTTCAGCCCCTGTATATGTAAGACATGTTGTTTTATACAATGTAGCTGTCACCGTGTTCTTCTCTTGTGTTCTGTAGATAGTACCATTTTGAACACTTGAACTGCATGAAGTTATGCAATGTTCTGAATCCAATACCTGTTTTGCAAGCTCAAACTTTTGTGGATCTATATGCACAGTGATACTGTATTTATTATTATGTTTGACCCTCAGGAATTTTTGATAAATGTCAGCCATATCGGATAACTCCAAATCATCATCTGAACCATTGTTTTCATTTTCAATCTGTACAAGACATTCCTGTATGGGATTTTCTATGTGGCTCTGATCTTCAGGTATATCAGACATACTAAAGCCAGAGAATGATGCAGAAAAGGTTGAGCCAAGTGTGCTGAGTAAGGAACCTACAAGGATGGTATTTAAATATGTCTCCATCATTCTGATATTTTCAGCTTGTTCATAACAGTGATATAAAGTATAATATGAAATAGTTATACATATATACATTATACTAGAACATATCCATAAACTTTTGAAAGAAAGTTTTAATATGTGTTTGAGTTGGTATCATCTGAAGTTCAGATATCATGGTAGATGTAGTTCAATTTCAAATTAATCCACTTCAGTAGCCATCTTGGATAACCTAAAATCCTTTCTTTGAAAAGGTTTCCAAATTCACTTGAATAAATAAAAACATGCACATTAAATTTCACTTACACCAACTTAATATTGTCATAAATCCACAGTATAAATTATGTCAATGGGTATTAGCATATTTAACACCAGTTTTTACACGAAATTCATTGAATATTGAGTGTTAGAACCATCCATACATGGCAGCCATCTTGAAACTGATTGATCAATTTCTTGATCTACATCTGCCATCTTTATTGATTGAACTGTTTTATTTATGTTTATTTCTTAAAGTACTGCCCACAGGTGTTAATATTTTAACTGATCAATATTTCATTTAATGTTTTGTATAGTGAGAATTTTGTTATTGTTTCAATGTCCATTCAGGAGACTAGTGATAACAAGATTCTCAAAGATGGCAATACGGGTAGCCATATTAGACATCAGATCAGCACCATTTTTTTTTTCTAGAACCAACTAAACATCCTGAGAAGTTTTCAGTAAAATCCTTATTTTGTCATGAAAATCCATTCAGGAGATATAGTAATAACAAGATTTTCAAGATAGGTGCCATAATGGATATCAGACAAGCACTATTCTCATTCAGGATGAACAATATGTCATACAAAGTTTTCCAGTGAAAACCACCATGTCAATATGACATTTATTTCTGGAGGAGTAACAATAACATGGTTGTCTAGATGCCTACTGCAAGAGCCATACTGGATGTCTGAGTGGTAGGGCTGTAATGATATGCCTTCTGCTGTATCATGATATTTCATGTCGTATTGTACTTGAAAAGAACTGTGTCTTTAAGAAATGCTGTGAAATTTGACGACCATAACAAGTAACTTAAAAATGTCTCATCACAAAGGTAGTTACGTGTACATTTAAAATGAGTGATTATATCTCATAATATCATGTCAGTCTTCTTTTTGAAAAATATGAACATGTTGATTAAAGAATTGTTGACTAAGAAAGCAGTGTCTTTAAAGTTAAAACAAGAACTTTGTATCATTTTCATTTATTTGATTTGTTTTTTTTTTGTTTTTTTTAAATAAAAAAAAACATCAAAAAGTTGGTTAGTCAACTGACAGAAAATTCTCAGGAAGTCATGACATATAAATACTTATTGATTTGTGCTTAGTTATACCAATTTAAGTGAATTCAAGTTTGAAGTTTAAATTTTCCACAATTGTTGCCATTGCTTTCATTTTAAAACTTTTAAAAACTGTTTCATAATGCGTAAATATGAGCAAAATATCACAACAAGCTAAAATTGTATATTGAAAATATCGCATCAAGAGGCATAACATATCGATATAACATTGCAAGCTTACTGAGTGGACCATTTTCAGTTAGAATCAAACAGACCATAAGATGAATGTACATACAAGGTTTCATTGCAATACTTGCGGTAGCAATTACAAATATGTGCTAACTGATGGACAGACAACAGACAACAGACCATTCCAAAAACTCTTGTGGTATTTGACCAGTGCAGATAAATTTGGAATCAATGCCAACCCCTGCATTATAGGTCAGTTCAAGAGCTATGCAGGAACACTAAAATGAGAGAATTGTATGACATAATGTCCCTCATCATCACAAGTACCAATACAGGAGAGAGTATTGTGAACCTGTCTGAAAGATTCCTGTCTGCTGTACTTACAAATGACTACCAATGTTGTTTGAAGACTCTGAGATCTACCAGTTAGGCTGTTGGACACATTACATGTATAGTTGCCTGCATCACTCTTGCCAACACTTGCTATCATCAAGGTCTGGTTGGGTTTGAGATATCCAGGAAACGATTCTCTCCTCCACTGAAAACTACATGTAGGGTTGCAGTCTGCTGTACATTGTATAATGACCGAGTGGTTTTCTATCGCCCTGATAATCCCACCAGTGGGGTTAAGCTGAACATTGTCTGGGCCATCTGAAAATATGAAAAAACTAATCAGCCAACAAGCTAAAAAAAAAAGAAAAAACTATGGCAATAACTCAAACTTCACAGTAATTTGTATATGTGAATAATCAGATGATCATCATAGCAGTTCCCAAATTTCATAATCCGATGAGAGATATAGTCTCAAAATCTAAACTGGTAAGAAGCACAGCCAATCAGATGCAGGGTATCTCATTAATATAGTCTGTATTGGAAGTATGATCAAAATCAGAGCAAAAATATATTTCAAGAGTGGCCTAAAGTTTCGTCAATCAAATGCAAGACCACCTCACTATTATGCATGGATCTTGTCTACTTTCACTGTTGTCCATGATCTTCATGATACTAGTTGTTATTCCAATTTTCAGCCAGGAATTGTGTGAAGAAAAGTGATTTTTGGGTATGGATAGCAACAGCATTGCCTGAGTTTCACAGCACTCCATCAAAACCTTCAGGAACAGTTGCACAAATGAGACTGTGTTGAAAATGAGCAGTTACTCTTTAAAAATTGCTTGAACAAAGTGAATTGTTGATATGGACATCTTAAGATGATGATCAACCATTCAATTTCCAGTTCCATGACAATCCAATAACAAGACTTCCTCAAATTGACTTGTGTCCTACTTTCCAAAAAGAGTTTCCATTAATTGAAGATATAACCAGTTCTTTTTAGCTGCTAAGTGTTGAAACCATCTGATCTCCCTGAACAATATTTTATAATTAGCCTCAGTGAAAGCCATACTGGATGAAAGATAAGCACCATTTTCATCTAATATAAACCTGACATCATTACAAGACCTTTTGGTGAAAATGCAATGCTGATATGACCATATATTCAGGATAATTACATGTAAATATGTTCATCGTGGTCAAATCAGCACTATTTTCATCACAAACCACCTACATAAAACAATTAATTATACGATAAAAACAATTTTCCAGTATGACTTTCCATTTAAGAAGAGTAGTAGTAATACCAAGATTTTCAAGATTTAGTGAAAACTACAGTACAGATCTGAATATTTTGTGAAACTCCACACTTCATAGATTCGGACTTAATCATCTTCAGATTTTCAAGATTTAGTGAAAACTACAGTACAGATCTGAATATTTTGTGAAACTCCACACTTCATAGATTCGGACTTAATCATCTTCACTTTCGCTCTGCAGTGAAGGGATAAATACCTGCAAATCGTCTCTGGGCCTCAGTTGGCACAATGATGGCAGTTTCAACATGGAGGGGCTGTCAACATTACACAATAGAGGGGTAATTGAAACTTGCAAAAGCATGATTCTGGCAACTGATGCATTAGCATGTAAAAGCAAAAAGTATTACATAAGATAGCAGTAGGATTTCACATCTTTAAATGTTGCTATTTTGACGTTCATGTATGGCATTTATTTACCTGATGTCGAGTGCGCTTTAATTTTGGTATTCTTCTGCTAGTATGTTGACAAGATTTTCGCGAGGTAGTTTTAAAACACATGTACATAATCTGCGTCTGTGTGCTTTTGGGTTGTACCATAAATATTTACTGATTGCACATTCTTGAGAATAAAGAATATATTTATATACCATTTCTACAAGTTCGGGTGGTAGTATACCGATTTTCGCTTTTGACATTTTATTTAATAATATAATATTTAATTAACAAAGGTTGTCAAGTACACATTGACATGTTTTCCACTGGGGCATCAACGACTCTCATTCATCCTACAGCACCTTCAAGCAGCATTGTTTTGTCTGACAGTATAACAGCGATTATTCTATAACCACCAGGGGGCAGTCGTGCTACACGAGCTCGGAAGTGTATATCAACGACTGATTGTCTGAACAAATCCAGGTGCAGGGTTAATCCAGGTGAGAAATAATAGATTGGATTTAATGGTGTGTAATGACACTGAGATATCTGCAAACCAGAATCAACATTCTGCTCATGCCCCATGCATGTCATCAACCGATGATAAGCACATGCAACATGCTTATTATCAAAATTTAGCAACACTTCTTCAGACGGCTCTTGGTGTCCATTTATTCTCAGAGAAACTTCACTAACCCCAAGCATGTTAAACACCATTGCATTTTGTTCCTGTGAATCGACTCTGGCATTTTCCTGAAACGCAATGAATATATGTAATGGTGCTGACACCCCCTGCTGTGATGCTATCTGCCATCTGAATAAAACAGCAATATTACTTTGAATACTGTCTGTGGTCATCGTCAACCACAACAACATTAATTTACCACCTTAGTCCATGAAAGAGAGCAGCCGTTGTCCTTCATTCAGCGATGGAGTCATTGTTGGCATCCACAACCAACGTTTTGTTAGTATTACTTTACCTGCATCAACCCCACCTGCATGCCATATTGCATCATTGTAAGTGGCTTTTCTCACAAGTACCACGGTGTGTTTACTGCCAAATATAACTTTTCTAACATGTCTACAGAATCCAAAGATATGTGATAGTGGAATTACACATGAAAATTTTCATCACCGTTTAACATTGATCAACGTGATGGAAATCCCAGGTTGAAATTTTCATTCATTGATGCAACTTCAGTTCCAGCGGCGTTCATTCTCATGCTATTGCTCTTGGGCTGATCAGTGGTGTCCTTCGCAAACATCACTGATGAACCAACTGACCTTGAGTAATCATCGCTGATTCTTGCAAAGCCATATATCATTGTAGCAACATCAATTTTTTGAGACATGATTCAATATTCTTTCTGTCAATCATGTATGTGGCACTGTTAAATAACACAATGACGCCATTATTAACAAAATCAACTCGATCACCAATTCCATATGCTGTATTATCTGCTTTTAAAAAGTCTACCTTCAATCTCAGTGAATGCCTCAGTGGGCAAAAAGTATCTACATGTACTCGAAACTTGTAATTCGATTCTTTCACGTGAGTCGGGTAGGCACACATTATAAGACAGGGTTCATACAGAATTCTGAATGATAAATTCAAAGACTTTTCCCAAACTTTCAAAAGACACAAACACAGATTTCCAAGACCTATTTTCGCTAACATTTTGTAAACAAGTTAAGTTATATGAGAAAACAACAAATGCAAAATACTACAATTTTGTTTAATGATGAAATGAAATTGAACGGATCATCAAAAGAAAGAAACCATGAAAACTCTACTACATCTGAATCTAACAACCTTGGACAATTTTATTTGTGATTATGGAAAGAAATTAAAATGTTTGGGTTTATTTCAATTTTCAAAGACTTTTAAAGACCTTAGAGTAATCTGCTTGATTTTCCCGAACTTTCAAGGCCTTGAAAATGCTAACTCATTTTTCCAAACTGTCAAAAACCTTCAAAGACCGTATGAACCCTGTAAGAATAATACTGATAATCATGCACTGATTCATCCTTAAAGACTGGTGTGTCCATGTCAAATGCTGGATCAGATACATGCTTGAACATTTTATCATATTTGCTGTTGTCTAACACAAAGACCACTTCCCACTATTAGACTTGTAGTTATATTTAGTTTTTTCATTAGCTAATTCTTTCAACCATTCATTTGCAGCTTGATTTATTATTTTACGGACGTTTGCAGGCAAATTAATACAAATTAATTCATAAATACCACAAGAAATGTTACCATTTAACAGTTTGTACAGGTAAAGGTATAAAATTGACCCCTGCCAGAGCCAGGATTAAATTTTTAGCATTTCTCCTATCTGATTGTTTAGAATGCAGACTAGCTAAGTGAATATGATAGAATCGGTGAGGGTGTCATAAAATGCACTATTGATGCAATAAAATCTGTGATGGACTTGAAATATTTTGAGTGGATTAACATTTGGTGGGGGAGGGGAAATCCACTGAGTCAACTTTTACTATTCGTAATGAGCACATAATCCCCTGCCCCTCTGTCCATGTCAACTATATTTAGTGGACAATCCATAAAACACGATGTGTGTACTTTAAATTACTGTTTTTAATGTATGTTTTTTTGGTCTGAATCTGACTTGTCTAAAGTGGTTTCTTTGTGGCTTTACCTTCATTATGACCAATGTTTGCAAAAATTAATGGATTTTCATTGTTAGGAGCCATCTGACAAGTAGCACTGGGAACCTGAATCAAATAAAATATGCACTATGGATGCCTACTTTCGGAATGATTTAATGAACAGAGAGTAGTGTAAACTAAAAATTTTAAATTTTTGTTATTATTTATCATTTAATGACTAGAGAGTAGTGTAAACTAAAAATTTTTAATTTTTGTTATTATTTATGATTTAATGACCAGAGAGTAGTGTAAACTAAAAATTAAAAATTTTTGTTATTATTTATGATTTAATGACCAGAGAGTAGTGTAAACTAAAAATTTTACATTTTTGTTATTATTTATGATTTAATGACCAGAAAGTAGTGTAAACTAAACTTTTAAATTTTTGTTATTATTTATGATTTAATGATCAGAGAGTAGTGTAAACTAAAAATTTTAAATTTTTGTTATTATTTATGATTTAATGACCAGAAAGTAGTGTAAACTAAAAATTTTAAATTTTTGTTATTATTTATGATTTAATGACCAGAGAGTAGTGTAAACTACAAATTTTAAAATTTTTGTTATTATTTATGATTTAATGACCAGAGAGTAGTGTAAACTAAAAATTTTAAATTTTTTATTTATGACTTAATGACCAGAGAGTAGTGTAAACTAAAAATTTTAAATTTTTTTTTATTATTTATGATTTAATGACCAGAAAGTAGTGTAAACTAAAAATTTTAAATTTTTGTTATTATTTATGATGTGTAAACTAAAAGTTTTAATTTTTTTTTATTAATTATGATTTAATGACCAGAGAGTAGTGTAAACTAAATTTTTTAAATTTTTGTTATTATTTATGATTTAATGATCAGAGAGTAGTGGAAACTAAAAATTATTAATTTTTGTTATTATTTATGATTTAATGATCAGAGAGTAGTGTAAATTAAAATTTAAAATTTTTGTTATTATTTATGATTTAATGACTAGAGAGTAGTGTCAACTAAAAATTAAAAATTTTTGTTATTATTTATGACTCAATGACCAGAGAGTAGTGTAAAATAAATTTTTTAATTTTTGTTATTATTTATGATTTAATGACCAGAGAGTAGTGTAAACTAAAAATTTTAATTTTTTTTTATTATTTATGATTTAATGACCAGAAAGTAGTGTAAACTAAAAATTTTATTTTATTTTTATTAATTATGATTTAATGACCAGAGAGTAGTGTAAACTAAATTTTTTAAATTTTTGTTATTATTTATGATTGATCAAAGAGTAGTGGAAACTAAAAAATTTTAATTTTTGTTATTATTTATGATTTAATGACCAGAAAGTAGTGTAAACTAAAAATTTTAAATTATTGTTATTATTTATGATTTAATGATCAGAGAGTAGTGTAAACTAAAATTTAAAATTTTTGTTATTATTTATGATTTAATGATCAGAGTAGTGTCAACTAAAAATTAAAATTTTTTGTTATTATTTATGATTTAATGACTAGCGAGTAGTGTAGTAAACTAAAAATTTTAAATTTTTTTTAATTATTATGATTTAATGACCAAAGAGTAGTGGAAACTAAAAAATTTTACATTTTTTTTATTATTTATGATTTAATGACCAGAAAGTAGTGTAAACTAAAAATTTAAAAGTTTTGTTATTATTTATGATTTAATGACCAGAGAGTAGTGTAAACTAAAATTTTAAATTTTTGTTATTATTTATAATTTAATGACCAGAGAGCAATGTAAACTAAAAATTTAAAATTTTGTCATTATTTATGATTTAATGACCAGAGAGTAGTGTAAACTAAAATTTTAAATTTTTTTTATTATTTATGATTTAATGATCAGAGAGTAGTGTAAACTAAAAATTTAAAATTTTTGTTATTATTTATGATTTAATGACCAGAGAGTAGTGTAAAACTAAAATTTTTAACTTTTTGTTATTATTTATATTCAAAAGGACAAATATAATGTATGCACGTTTCACAAATGAAGATGACTGACATTGTTCTAGACATTATGGAGGTATCAATGCTATAAAAATGAAAATAACATTTAATGATGGTATGCCATACAATTTCTTCTAGCAGAAATTCTCCATGCTTGCATGTATGGTAAAGGCCAATAATTAATAAACTCAACGGATAAACTTATGTCATAAAGACTAATGCAAAGAATAACTTGAACAAGCAACATAGAAAAATTGGCAATTTTAATAGATTTGAAAATTAGTAAAACAAATCTTCAGTACTTACACTTCACATCAATGACATGTTCATTGCTTGGAATTGACTTTGCTAGTGAATCCTCATATGTCACACATGTTAGCCTGCCATTGTTGTCTTGTCTTGTAAGACTGGCAATGGTCAGTTCTGTTCCATGGACTTTATAGTGTCCCCCTGCTGTAATAAGCTGGTCATTTACCTTCCACTCTGACATCATAGTCAGGCCATGGTCAGGAGGTGCACTGTTGGATACAGAGGAACAATTCAGACTGTAGTCAGACCCCAATACTGCAGAACCAGTGACTGCAACTATCCATGGCTTGGATGGAGAGGCTAAATGAAAGTTAACATTTTTACAAATTAGAATAGAACTCTTGATACCCTGAAATGAGATCAATTTAAACATAAGTGTCCCTCAAAGAGAATTAACACTCTACAGGCTAAAAAGAATTTACAAAAATTCCAGGTTCAGTTCTTCCTTTTAATGCTGATATTAAAACCATCTCTTATATTATTCAGCGATAACAAGATTTTCAAATTAGCTGCTGTGGTGGACACATGAGATATCAAAATGGCAACATTTTCATTTGGGACCAACAAGACATCATGCAAAGTGTTCTGGTGGAAACCCCATGTCGATAATTTCCATTATGAAAGAGTGATGGTAACATGATTTTTTAGATGGGTGCCATGGTGGGCTGGCCATATTGGACATCAGATTGGCACCATTTACATTTGATGCCAACTTGACAACATATGATGCCCTTTGGTGAAATTGGAGAAGCCATATTAGAAATTGTATGTGCCCAATTTCAAATAGACATTGAAAGAAGTCTTGTGGGAAATATCCATGACTATGTTCTCTTCTTTCTGGAGAAGTAGCCATAACAAAATTGTCAAGACAACCACTGTAGTGCCCATATCAGACATCAGATCAATACTGTTTTCTTTTATGACCAGGTAGAAAACATCACAGAAGTCATCTGGTGAAAACCCCATGTCAATATTTCCTTAATGTGGCACCACTATCCCATCAGACCTTTAATATTTCTTACTTGTTCCTATAAACTAAAGAGACTGTGTTTTTTAATTTATAATGATCTGAAAAGAGTCTAAAAATCATACTGAAACAAGCTGAAATCTACTTATAGTGGGAGGCTGATGGCCTAAACTGTTACTGGAAATCAGCAAATTTAGCATGCAATACACACATCACCAGTCTAAGCTTGCCCTAAGTCAAACATCTGTCAGCCATAGATAAAACTAAACATCAATAGTATCAGCTTAACGTATGTTTCTGGATGAATCACTAATAGTTTGTTTAAGAATGGATTTACTGGTATGAACAAAAAATCAACAACAGGGAATTCATCGGCTACAGGTAGCTGCTTAAGTTTTGTTCAGCATGAACAACATACCCAGAGTAGGTGCAAAACAAATAATCAATATATCGATGTTTCATTATATTTTCCATATTATTAGTTGTATTAATACATGAATATAACTATAAAAAAAAATTACTTACTATATACAAGTGACTTCAGCAGTTGAGAATAATTAATAGTCATTTGCCTTTTTATTCTTTATATTGAGAATTCATCTAAGACGTAGAAGACACAAAGAAAAATTAAAAACAACACCCACTCACCTTCTACAAATTAGCAAACAAAAGGTGATTAACTCACATGGTCTAAAGCATGACAACCACCCACCCACGTATTCCATGCTGATTATTTTATCCAGTCAGCATGCTCAGCCATCGATATACCAGTGTAAAGAAAACATTCCAGATTTGTTTGCCATGTATAATTTAAGTACTTTACTGATCATTTAATAACCACTCCTAGATAAAGTTTTACATGATATTTACTGGTATTGTATATTTACACCAGGTGTGCCACACAGTGAAATATGTTATAATCAGTTCAGATTGGTAATTATTATCTGATCAGGTCCAGAGTACCGGTAAACCAATAACCACCAATCAGAACTAAGCGCAGCTTATTCAAAGCATGACACCAGAAGTATTGGCACCCAAACTCAATCTAAATATACACAAAGCAGCAGAGAACTTTGCACAAAAGTGACCATTAAATTGATCTGTAAAGTACTTCAATCGTACATGTATATGGAGAACAAGTTTGGAATCTCTCCTTTTACGCTAATATATGTAATCAGTGACTGAATAAGCAGATTGAATAAAAAAAGGTCAGCAAAGAATCAACAAGGGGAACGGTTTCAACCCACAGGAGTTAGTAACTGAAAATTTGTAGAAGGAGAGTGGGTGTCAATAATTTCATTCTGCACTCACAGAAATGAATGTATGTGTCTGCAGCAGTTGTTTTTCATCTGCAGGAAGTGCAATGTGAAGGATATGGTTGTTAGTCATCTCTGCTCTCATACTCGGACTTACTCTAGACAAGATTTTCCTTGCACTAGAAAACTGCCTTATTTCTTGTTTTGGCGATAACACCATAATGCCTACCAATTTACGTGAAGACATGAACTGTGCCAACAAAATGTTTTAAAGCATTCATGTAGTGTAAAACAATGGGTGTGGTTACCAAGGCGAGCTCTGCACCATTATCATACAATGACGCTTCTCAGTGTCTTTGAAAGTCCTGTATTGTGTGATTTATCACAATGTTATGCTTCAAATTTATCACTTGCTTGTTTTGCATCATTTTTTACTAGCATATTTATAAAAGCATGTAGAAATTCCTTGTACATTTATAAATTCAGTGCATGAATATCTTGCTACTTTTGTATCTAAATGTTTTATGAGAAAGTACAATAAGAATGGGACTAGTAATGAAATGCAGACTCAAATTTAATATTCTTCTGGCTTATTAACAACATATTATTGTATTACAATTTCAAGATTCAAATATCAGGTACATCACTTCCAAATAATAACTCATTGATTTAATATCACAGTGGTAATGTGCAGTTGGACAAACACAATCAATTTAAGTAACAGTCTTTATAATAATAATAATAATAATAATAATAATAATAATAATAATAATAAAGACTTTCAAAAAATGCAAACTGACAGCTTTGATTTTGCTTATGGATGTGTGTAAGTAATTAGTCACATAGTTCTTCAAAAAGTTCTAGATCAGTCCCTTCAATGGCATTGTTACCTCCAATATAGAGGACTATTTTAGTAAACTTGGAGAGATCATATATTTTTGTATTATCCAGTATTGTCTGTATTTTTGGCACCTGAAATGGCATGCTTTCTAACCCAGTGCCTCAGTCCTCTGTTGTTAATTCCATGTAAAACGGAACTTCTAATAAGGAGGATGTTATCTCGGCTGGTAGAAGGCAAAGTATTATGTTTAATTTGTATTGATGTAGTTAGTCTGTATGGTGATTTATTACTCTTTATCAATTCTGGCTGAGTTAGTGGCAGAATTGGAAAACTGCATTGGGTTTTCTTTTGGCAGTACTTCAGGTGTCTGTACAATTTTACTTAGAGAAATAGGTTTAGGACCAATGGTTTGTGAATGCTGATAGTCAAATGTTTCTCTCTCTGGGCAGCTAATTAAACCTTCTCACTAATTAGCTTGTCAATCTGTTTTTGCATCTTGCCCACTTGCTTCTGGAGTGTTTTTATAACAGTCAGTAGTAGCACCACCTTTGAGGAAAACTCCTTATTACAAACTATTGGCATTAAGGAAAAACACAATGATATCATGTCACATGGCTGCTGTTTAAGGTATAGTCATGATTTGCTATGTAAAGAAACTGGGTTGGATTCTCTCTTTTGCAAAATGGAGGCCACAAACTTCATCCAGTATTTTGTTGAGTTTATATAATTAGAATCATGACTATGAATGCTTCATTAAATCAGATATATGCTGTGACTTTGATGTACGCAACACAGATTTTGATAATTTATCAAATTTAGATGATGTAATGTTACAGACATAGACAATAAACCAGAAGATTTAGTCCTTGAGTTATGGTCTAATATAATATTTATATGATTGAATATATACAGTAATTTTTTTTTCATTTATATTAATGCACTGTAGTAAATCTAGTGGTCTATCAGACATTTAACAGCAAATAAAATCTCTAAGCATTTTAATGCTTAAACCTTACATGCTTAAAGTTTGATTAAACCTAAAGTTTGCTTAAAAAATGTATAACAAGTGTAAATAAAAATGTCAATTGTTAAAATTAACTACGCCACTCTAAATTTTCCATCCAGGCCTATTTGCATGTAATCATTTAGGATTCAGGTGTTCCATTCATAGCATACTGTAATCTTGAGTTTTGGTACATATATATGGAAGCCAACAAAGAAACAGATAGCATGAAGCAAAGGGTTAAACTAATATACTTGTATCAAGCCATGAAAGCACTTGTCTCTTTACATAATTACAGAGTAATTGGTTAATTGCCCATCCTAGGATGGGAATTTGTAAAACAAAATGGGATTGGTGAGTTTAAAAGAAAGTTTAAACATATAAAAACAAAAGTAAAAAAATATGGGAAGCTGCCACGAGTTTCTAACTTGCAACATCTTGCTTTCTTGCTTGGCAGCAGGGATACAAAAAGAAATCAAATGTGGGTAGGTTCATTGCCCATCATAGGATGGCAATAAAAAAAAATTAAAAATTTTTTAAATTGGGATGAGTATAAAAGAAAATTTGAAGAAAAAATGCAAAAGTAAAATGGAAACAAAGGATGTCACTGTGAGTTTTGGACTCATGACTTCTTGTTTGGCAGCCGTGATATACAGAAAGGCAATTGTGGGTGTTTATATAGCTTAACAATAACTGCCCATCCTAGGACTCCTAGGACAAGAGTCGTACAGGAAAGTTTTAACATAAAATTAAGTGTTACAAAAAGTATAAACAATGGCACGAGTGAGCTTAAAAGAAAATTTGAACCTAAAAGCACAAAAAAAGAAAAGAATTTTGGATGTTGTCATTAGTTTTAAATTTACAACCTCTTGTTTGGCAAGCAGGGCACAGAGAAAGAAAGAAAAATGTGGGTGTTTATATACAAGATAACAGAAGTTGTTCATTCTGGTAAAAACTTCACTGAATTCAAAACATCTGACTTGAAAACTAGCCAATCATTCAAACTCTAAGAAATACTTTATGATAGTGTTAGAAACAATTACCTTTCACAATCAACTTTTGCTCTCCTACAGTTGCATTCACTGTTTCATTGGCAGTATATGTCCCAGCATCTCCAAGTGTAACATTTCTCAAGATGAAAGAGATCCGGTTTTCAAATGTGTTTCCAGTGAACTCAAACCGGTCTGCTACATTCCCAGACACTGTGCCCCTTACTTGCATTATTAAGTCACCATTCTTGCTTATTTTGATTATTGAATCATTGCTAGGATATGGATCTAGCTGCATACTAAAACTGGCATTCCATCCCACAACAGTCTGTACAGGAGAAGTGACTGTAAGAGACAAGAAAAATAACATATACACAATAAGAACCAAAGAGAAATATTAACAATTATTATTATATTTAAGCTGCAGTATGATTGGTTTAAATAAAGACACTCAAATTTAACTGCCATTATCCCAGTCTCCTCTTGTATATTTTATGTATAGCCATTTCCTAGATCATGGTTTATCATACCTACCATGTTTGTCAATGTTTTGTACCTGGAGAACAGAATTATATCAGCAGTGAGGCAAAAGTGTTTAATCAAATACAACATTAGAGATTACTGCTGTTACATTAATTTATTTTTTATCATTTATGGTTCAAGTATACAAAAACTTAAGATATTAGTGATGACAACACCTTCAAATGCTAGGGATAACTGGGCCGAACCCACCATGAAGTGACATCCCAATGCTGGGCCCTTCATACAAACAGTAACACAAGTACTGAGAAACAAGCGCCTGTCCCAATGGCCACCAACTTTAACACAAACATGGCATGTAAATGTATCTGTTGTGTGTTCACAGTGCAAACTGCAACACAAACCAGACAGCCCAAGGTGGTTCCACCCTATGCTGTCCTGGGTCTCTAATATTATAACAAGAGTCCCTTGAAGGGATTGACACTCCACTTGGCAAAATAAATTTCCAGAAATTGAAGATAAGACCAGTTCTGCCTTTTAACTGTCAAGTGTCTAAACCATATCTGATATTCTTCAGCGATAATGTAGCTGCTGTGATACACATAATTCATGTCAGCTTGGCACCATTTTCATTTCGGACAAATAAACATCCTTAGAAGTATTTTGCTCAAAACCTCATGTCATAATGATCATCCATTCAGGGGAAATACTGACAAGATTTTTAAGACACTCAATGTGGCAGTCATAATGGATACCCAGCTGGCAATTACCATTTTCATTTAGGAATTTATGAAAACTTCATATTGACCATCCATTCAGGGGGAATAGTGTCAACAAGATTTTCAAGACAGCAATTGTGGCTGCCATATTGGATGTACAACTTTCAGAAACTAGGTAAATTAAGTGTGACTCTCGAATTATCTGCACTTTGCTCTTAACGATGACCAGCATCACATCACATCTTAAAGCTCTCTGACTGCCAATGGTGGTACCAATAAAAGGGTACAACAGCAACTGCAACTCTCACCAATGCTCACAGAAAAGGCCCTCAAGCCAGCAAAGTATGGTCAGATGCATTATCTCTTGGCTCCTCTGAGCTTTCTTATCAAAGCAGAGGATTGGCTTGCATAAAATCATTCTAGACATCTGTGGGTACTCATTATAGCCATCACAATCTCACAACCCCACTCAAAGATCTCCAATGCATGACTGGACCCATAGAAACTGCACAAACAATAAAGATAATGTGTCCATTGCGTTTTTTTTCTTGCACAGTCATCATAGATACAGATCAGGGACACACTGATGTGGGTATAACTGGAACAGTGATGACGGATATGCAGGGTTCTCCATTACCTGTACCAAATCCTTTCTTTCATATGGATAAGCAGCAATACCAAGCCCAGGTTATAACTCCTACCTGCTGCTTCTCCATCACGACAACAATTTTCCTGTTTTGGTTTCTTATGGTGCCTATTTAGTTCTCTTTACAACTGGGGCTATGCACAACCCAATGACAAATTATTATGATTCTGTGATCCTAATCAATGCAATAGAAAGATGAAGAACCAATAAGTTTATTAAAATTAACAATTAATGTGTTTCTCTAAGTTACAAAGTGAAAATATAAGAAAAGATTAAAGTATTATGAGTTAAATCCCAAATAATCCTAAACGTTCTACCACAGGTCCAAAAAGTATAGCATGTTCTGAATAAATTCTACTAATTGTAAATGTGCTGATGTAATGATAGTCTTAATGTATCACAATGATACAATCAAGAATGTCTTTGAATGCATTCACAATAATCCCACAGCAGAATTTTAGCCCAAAAAAGTTAATGAGAACTTTGTAATTCCAATGAATAATTCCACACAAATAATATCTGAACACAGCAGTAAATGATACCACAGACTGAATTTAAAAGTGGAATGAATAACTGTTAATAATCTATATAAACTAATTTTACTTATATAAAACACAATAAAATGACCAAGATGTGGAAAATTTCATCCAATTGTCAACAAGATTGCTTCCAAAACATACCAAGTTCATAAATAAGGTCATTTTCTTTAAACTCAAACATCTTTTAAAAAATGACAAAAGTCAGGAAGGCCAAAACTAAACCCTCAAACATGGACAAATATCAGGCATACCACATAAATTAAATATGCATAGCACATACATTGAGTAAAATTAGATGTAAATGACAAGATAGTTTTTAGATATTTCAACTCAAACTTACACACACACTTGTACACATTTATAGTCCTTATGTTGACACACCAAATTTATATACTGATATTGGAGACATGAAAACTCAGCAAATAATTATAGGAGGGGACTTCAGTCTAGTTATGAATCAAGCGCTCAATACATTAATTACAACTCACTAAAAAAAACTAAGGCAATAGATGCAGTAATTGATATTTGTCCTGAATATAATTTGACTGATATATGGCAAGAAAGAAATTTGAATTCAAAAAGATACACTTGGAGAAAGAATAACTCCATCAAGCAGGTACAGCTAGATTTCTTCCTAGTTTCTGAAACTTTTCACAATGGTAAATGATGCCTCTATTGAACCAGGTTATAAAACAAATCATTCTCTACTCTAACAAACCCTTTCTGTTCGATAAACAGAAAACATTTTGAAATTTAACAATTCTCTTGTGAAAGTTTCTGAATACATAGCACGCGTTAAGGACTCAGTTCCAGGTTGCCAGAACAAATATATGTCTCCCACAGCAATTTATAACTTGTTCTGTTCAAAAGGAGAAGTCACTTCTCCCTAAAATTCAAGTCTAGCTTGACCCCGGACATATACAGGGGTAAAGCTGTGAATATATATAATGTGTGTGTTTTCTTATTCAGGGTTAGTAGCATATTTCTTTCAATATTTTCAAGGTTTTTTAAGATTCAAAATCACGTTTTTCAAGGTTTTTTAAGATTCAAAATCACGTTTTTCAAGGTTTTTTAAGATTCAAAATCACGTTTTTCAAGGTGCATTATTACATTAATTTTAAAGGATACAGAAATGAAACTGTAGGTAAACACAAGTTTATAATTAATTTTACTCCACACAAGGAACATTTCTTGCAAATTTATTTTAAAAAAAATAAAACATGAAGTAGGAAAAGGGCTTGTGTTTGCACTGTGAGCATCACATGGTGTAAAAGATGACCTTCGAACATGAAATTGCAGGTAGAAATTTGAGATTGGGGTGCATAAACTTCTGCTATGAACTGTCATTGACTTCTTTGGTCAAGTGGATAATATTCTTATGCTTTGTTTTAATATAGGTATCCAAAAATATGGACCTTTTTGACCTCACTTGTGTATTTGATTTTTTATGATTTTTGTATACTAGGTCACTGATTGCGGCATTTAATTTTTACATAAAAACTGGCTTCTGCCCCCTTAAGTACACACGGTACTAATTATATGGAAGAACTGTGAACCAGTCTAGAAATGGGTGATGAAATAATAGAGTATATACGGGTTTGGTGGTCCATAATTGGTTAATAATGAAAATTAAAATTTTTGTAAAAATCTTTTGAGAGCTTATTCTATCTGTAATTTAAAAAAAATATAAACAAAATTCTATTGATGCAATTTTAGTATTTTAACAGGCTTGACTTACGAGTACTCAATAATGAAAGTAGCACCAGATTCATTTGACTGCACGTGCTGCATTGCCTCAACCTGATGATAGCATTATTATATGTCAAGTTACATTGAATATCAATTATATCTGTCTTATTTCCTATCATAGAATTAAACTCCTTGACACCTTTTCTAAGTTCAGCCATGTCTCTCATATTGGTATATTCAAGTCAGCAAGAAAAGAAATGCAATTTTGAAATTTAAAACTTTTTTTATAGCCAGTGAGAGATGAAAATACAATGCGTCATGTAATTTGATAACCTATGATGTCATACTTGCTGGTGTCAGCATGTTTGTGTTTCTTTTGTATAACATGCATGCCATAGAAAGGTAACATGAAGATACAAAGGCAGAAAACTATTATTTTAATAACAAGAATAAGCCACTAATGAGTACAATTCAACACGGCAACATGTAATGCGAATGCAATTTAGCTATATACAGTGGTATCACACAAAATGCTATTGCACTATTAGCACAAGCATGGCCAATTCTTTCTTACAATTATATTCCAATATCAATGAGTAAAATACAACTTTTTCAATTCAAAATTTGGTTATAGGACACACGGTACCAATTATACAGAAGAACTGTGAACCAGTCTAGAAATGGGTGAACAAATAATAGAGTATATACGGGTTTGGTGGTCCATAATTGGTTAATAATGAAAATTAAAATTTTTTTAAAAATCTTTTGAGAGCTTATCCTATCTGTAATTGTAAAAAAATATAGATAAAATTTGATTGATGCAATTTTAGTATTTTTACAGGCTTGACTTACGAGTACGGTACTCAATAATGAAAGTAGCACCTGATTAATTTGGTGCAGAATCAATAAAATGTGTTTGATGCTCATGTAGATTAAAAAAATGCCGTGGGTCATATGGTGTTGTCTACACAGAAGCTTACACCAAGGATAGTTGTGCATGGAGAAATATAGCAGCAGAGGGTGTGAATCAGACAAACTTTTCAGGCAAATATTTGTAAGCAATGTCGTTGTCAGACCCTCCCTGCTGCTATGTGGTTTACGATTGTTATGCAGAGAGGGTGAACCCTACAAACTTTTCATCAAATATTTGTTAATCAAAACCCTCTTACGAGCAACGAAAAAAAAAAAAAAATCTTACAACGCATATGCCAATGCGGTTGACCCCCCCCCCCACCCCCTCTGCTGCTATGTGGTTAACTATTTTTTTTACGATTCACAAATAAACTTATTTGCAAAACCTCACCTCGTAGATCAATCAGATTTCCTGACTGGTCTGCAGCGGTCAGTGAGTTTGAAATTCATTCTCGTTAACGAATTATTATGACATCTCATAAAGACGGGATTAGTTGGGTCCTCAATAATTAGAAAACCTGGAGGAGCTGTTGGAGCAAATGAATATAAAATATAAACCTGCTGAGCTTGATTTGATCGCTCGAGATTTATTTGATAGCTTCCTTCGATGACATCACATACTAAATTTAATGCAATCACCGAGGATATGTTCACATTATTTGGAGCGATATGCCTACCACCTCCATCTGGGTCATTATCATGAGTCAGGATAGTTGGTTGTGGTGCTGTTTTTTCCCATTCATCGTGTATTCTTTTGAAACCAACATTAATGGTATTACTTAGAGTTTTTTTTAATTGGTCTATATTATATTTAGGAAACTTAAATATCGGAATATCTTCGATAAATATATTGTGTATTTTTGAAAATTCTATTTCGTTGGCATTTAATACCCCTTGAATAAGTCGTGTGTGAAATAATTCCCTATTGTATATGATTTGATTTAATATTTCAATGCATTTCACCGCAGAAGATAAATCTTGAAAACTCTGTCGTAATTTATCTAAATAATTTTTATGTTCTCGTTTAAAATTATTAAAAATTTCCGAGATGAGGTTGTGATTAAATCCGACCGTACCATCACCCTCTAACTGTCCAAATTTCCATATATTTTCATTGTAATTAACAGGCCTTGTTAAAATTTTTGTATAATCGAATGCAATTGTTTCAAAGTTAAAATCATGATATGATTTATTGCTTGTGACATAATCAGATTTTTTGGGTTCTGGTATATTAACGGTTTTTCCCTGAGGTGGTATTTCAGGCCAACGCAGTATCGTCCTTACAGAACTCTGATAAATATCTACGACATAATTAGGCGAGTTGATTTCAATGGCAGATGACAGTGTTGGTTCATGAACTGTTATAGCGATTTTCGATTCTTTTCCAGTGATCGATTTTATTCTGCGTTGAAGTTCATTATTGATTTGTTCAATTTGGTATGACCCAGTAGGAATTGAAACAACGTTCCAGTCTGGGGTTCTGTCTTTGCGATTCTTATACGCGAATACTAAACTGTTATTTGGTTGTTGGCCTCCAAAAGCTACCGACCGAATATTAGGGCAACTGTGATATACTCGTAGTTTTGCCAGCGCTATCTCCTTCACGGGAATCGGATTAGGGAAATTCACACTGAATTCAGAATTGGTTGAGGTTATTGAGATCATGCTTGTTTTTAACGGGGTTGTATTTTCCGCTATTCTTTGAAGCAGTTCTTGCGACATTGTTATTATTATTATCGCACTCTAATTTCAATATCGCGGAATTATAAATACTTACCATTGCTGAAAACTCACTATCTGATACTGTTGTATCATCGAGCGACAAAGAAATCATTGAGGATAATTGCAAGTGTGCAGTTGAAACAATATGAAATTTAACTATATAGTCATGCAGTAAACGCTGGCTGCATGATGATAATTTTTTTGTCATTCCGGTTAACACACCTGCAATTGTAGCCACTACAGAAATGCAAATTGGAACTACCACCGGTGAAATCGCTGTATTATTCCAGCGCCGGTGATTACACCACCCACCGAGTACACTGTAACATCAATTGCAGTCACTCTTTGCCGGTATTTTTTTATTTTTATCTGATACTGTTCAGCGAACGATTCGAGTTTAGTTTGAAATTCTCTGACCTGATCATAGCGATACTGTTGTGATGTTGTCATTTTATTTTTAAATCGTTTACAATTTCAAATTGCTAGCATTGAAAATCTTACGGATTTTTAATAAAGATATTTACTCAAATCAACTACGAATTCCACATACCACGTTGTTGAAACCCTAGTTAAATTCTTATCAGTGGGTTCTAATGTGAACTGTTCAGATGTATCCTTGTCGATGGTCGTTGATATCGTATTATTGACCCCAGATGAACTCTACGATGATATATTAAACTGAGTTGGTGACACTAGTGTTAACTGATAAAAACCCTTGACGGCTGCAGTAATATGTAAAATGTTGTTTGTAGGAGTCCACGTAAATGATCTATGTTGAATCGTGTATACTACGTTGTTGGTGCTCTTATGAGTTATTTTTATTTTTTCAATGACTGTTATCATCCTCACTGCATCGGTTTTAAATGCCTCGATGAAGTTTTTCATTTCTTTGATAGTTTTTTTTATATCTGGCAATTTTATATCGAGTTTATCTAGCGGAGATCCAAGAAATTTATCCACAATATTTTTACGAAAATTTGTAAACTGTTTTATATGTTCTTCATATTTTGATTGAAGTGTTGCTAGTTCTAACACAGAATCTTTTATCTCGCTGAGCTTCGGTGTGATCACTGGTGGGTTACCAAAAAAATCTGACACGGGTTAATCAATGTTGTCAATATTATTTTTTTGTAATTCAGTAAACTGATTGAATTTAGTTATATGATCATTATAGTCTGATTGTAGTTTTTGTTGGGTATCCACAAGTGTTGACATAAGTACACCTGGCTTGAGTTTACCCTGATCAGAAAAAATACCGCAAAAGCATTTTCTGCAGCGTCTCGTCGTTTAACTAAAATATCATAAAGGGAAACATTAATAGTTTTCAATTTGCCCTGACGATCACCGAATAAAACTATTTCATTGGGATCAACACTTGTTAGGTTCAAAATTTCAGCTATTTCATCTTCGATGATTTTTGTTATATCTTTGATTCCATCAACGCTATCGGAGGAGGGTTTCTTCGACGGCAATAAAGGTCGTCCCCAAATATCAATCATGTTATTGTAAAACTCTTTCTCTTTCTCTAAAATCTTCGATTAAAATCTTGATTTCCAGCGATCACTGGTATATTCATTCATGACTAAGTGAGGTGGTTTTCCTTGGGGGTTACCCAAGGATTTTGAAATAGCGTTAAGGTCATTCAATACTTCATTGCTGCATATTGGTGGATCATTCATCATTTGTGTTGGTAATGTTTGTTTGTTTGTTTGATTAGGATTTTTAACGTAGCTTTAACAATTTTTCAGTCATATCGCTACGATGTCTGCAGTGAGGCAGTTTATAGTGATGTCTAGCACTGAGACATCATGCCGCAGACATGTAGCATGATGTCTCACCCAGTCACATTATCCTGACACCAGGCCGACCAGTCCTAACACTAACCTCTTTATGCTGAGCGTCAAGCGAGGCAGCTGTTAGTACCATTTTTGTAAGTCTTTGGTATGACTCGGCCGGGGATCGAACCGACGACCTCCCGCTTCCGGGGCGGACGCTCTAACCACTAGGCCACCGAAGCGGTAATGTAGAATACCAATAAGGAATTTTTAAATCAAGGATATAACGCATGAATTCTTTCGGTGGCGCTAATCCATACGAGTCAAAATAGACAATTCCATGTGGATCAATCGTGTATGCAACCCAGTGAGTACCCGGACCGGTGCTGTTATCGAGATTAATGATACCGGTTTCAACGCGTTTTGGTTGTGCTGGTAACTGATCTTTCATAAAGACACCTCTGAAGTTTTTAATCAATAACGCCTTAGCAGCATCGAGTAAATCAAAATTGGACATTGGTGTTATTGTTGTTAATAAACCGGTCCTAGTCTCAGGCCTTTTCCGCTGTACCATGAGTACGGGGTCCTGGTAGTCTTAGACCCTTTCCCATTTTTTTATTATATCCCCGCCCTAGCTTTGATTCAGTAATAGATTGAACTGCTTTTGCACCAAGTGATCCTACACCACCTAATAGTGCCGCTTTTCCTATCGCTGGGGCCGCAGTGGCGAGTAATGCTGGAATCGCGGCTAACAACGGGAATATCCCTACTGATTTTATCATGTTTTTGATCGCAGCTGCAGATAGTGTGATCTGAACACCTTTTTGTACTTTGAGCGCATAATTGAAATGTTTTATCTGACGAGTTGTCAACGACAATTTATTTTCCCCACCAATCATTTGATTAGGCTTCAGTGTTATTGTAGTTCCACATCGCTTAGCTGATTCTGATTGCAATTTTTTAATTTGAGCAGGGGTTAAGGTAACACTAATATGACTATACAATATTATACAATAACAGATTGATTCTAATGGAAAAATTCGAAGGATTTTCAATCATAGATTTTCCACTGGTGCATCTATCAATCTCATTCTTCCACCAACACCTTCGAGTAGCATTGATTTATCACTGAGAATGACAGCAACCGCTCTATAATTAGAAATACCACCAGGGCGGATTACACAAGCTCTAAAATGTATATCAACTACGGATTGTCTTGTTAGGTCAAGATGTTCCAGTGAAAAGTAATAAACCGGGTATAGATTTTTAAAATCCAATTGAGATATTTGTAGACCAGTATCAACATTTTCATCACGGCCCATATATGACAACAGACGATGATACACCCGTGAAATATGATTAGTGGTGTAATCAAGTAGTATATCTTTGGACGGTTCCTGTTGTCCGTTTCTTCTCAGTGAGACCTCATTACACCCGATTTGATCAAATATATGAATTCGTTCTTGACTGGTTAATCGATCAGTATTCTGTAGCGCAACAAATATATGACGCGGAGCTGAAATACCTTGACGTGCTGCCATATGCCATGTTAAACACCGGCAATATTAGATTCTATAGTATCTGTTGTCGTTGATAACCAACTTAACAACGACATTCCTCCCTGATCCATAAATGATAGTAATCGTTCTTCTGTTGTGATTGATGGTGTCAACACTGGCATCCACAGTGACAGTTTTGTTATAATAACTTTACCGTCGGCAACACCAGCAGCTCGCCAAATTGCATGATTATCATTACCCGTTTGCATGAGTGCTACTGTATGTTTCGCTCCATAGATAACTTTTCGGACATTTCTACAAAATCCGAAAATATGATGTAGTGGAATCGCACATGAAAACTGTCGACGTTGCCCTTGCCACGCGTTGCAAACCCTAAGTTGTAATTAGGAATATTATTTATGACATAAAAATTACCAGCTGGTCTTACATATCATTCTCCTGGGTCGGCAACTGCAGCTTTACTCTAGAATACTGGACGTGTTCAGCGTGGTCAGTAATATCCTTCGTGAACATCATAGATGGACCAATTGATCTTGTATAATCATCAGAATATCTCGCTAACCCGATGACCCCCGTGGCAATATCAACCTCGCGCTCAATAGATTCAATTTCTCTCCCATCAATGAGATATTTTGCGCTTTCAAATAACGCCATGATACCATTATTAACAAGACCAACTCAGATAGTTGGGTTATTGTCATATGGTGTATTAGCTGGAACATCTGTTATGAGTTCACCTTCGATTTCAAAAAAAGCCTCACATGGTAGAAAATATTTACTGGTATCATGGACTTGAAGTTCAATTCTTGATTGAAGATCAGGTTGTACTGCGTGATAGGAATAGTATTGATAATCGCATACAGAATCATCCTTAAGTACTGGGGCGTCCATATCAAACGCGCTATCAGGTACCCGTTTGAACATTTTATTATATACATGTTGATCTAAATTGGAAAATCTTTGATTTTCAACGTCCAGACTTTGTCTGGGAGTTTACCGTCTACGTTGTCCAGACTTTGTATGGGACTTTAAACCACTCCTCGCTATCATAAAAGCGTTTAAATGATCTTGGTCGTTCGCCATTATCAATGACGCTAGTTTCTGATCTACCGCGTTATTTATGACTTTACTAACACTTGCAGGCATCTCTGCTGTAGACGGCAACGGTAATGGCTTCGTCATCAATGACTTCGTCATCAATGACTTCGTCATCAGTGGTTTCTTTAGACAATCACGACCACGTCGAACTAGCACTGTTAGTTTATCTTTTGCAGTGGAAAAAACTTTTCCAGCAACATCACCAACAGCGCTAATCCCCTTATCACGAATAACATCAATAGCTTGCATTGACAGTTGTTTTGCTAGCGGTGCTACTTTTGGAGCCAATTTTGCAAATAATCCTGAAATGGTATCACCGAGAGACCATCACCATAATACGCGCGCCAAACAGGTGATCGTGAGTTTACTACATAGACGTTGGTTAGTTTATCATGATTGTAGTGTATAATCATTCTTATAAAACACTAGTGTTTTCAACTGCTATTTATCTAATCGCTGTGAAGTTCAACTAACTCTTCAATGAAATCTCTATATGTTTTGATATCCATGATGCCACCCTGAAATAATCGTCTACAGATATCAGCTGCTTCATTAATTATTTCAGGTGAATTATTCCCGGCTCGTTTCCCCCCTACGAGAACTTCTAATCGTGATATATCACTGAGAATATTACCAGGACAACTAATTAAGCCACTACCTGATACCCTACTTGGGTCGCTTGAATATCCCTTCCCGGATGTTATTTTAGTTGTACCAGTTGCACCTTTTTCAGAATCAGCTTCTGCCATGATTTGTATTTCACCTGGGATTGGGTCTGCTGTGTATACTGGTGGTGGTTGTGTGACACCCTTTACCGTGGCTAAAAATTTATTATAATCATTACTTGTTTCTCTTGTTATTTTAGTTTTCCTGCATTTTGCTAAAAACACCTGTTTTGCCTAAGTATCTAGAGTTTTTACAAAATATTTAGACTCGTCTTTTTAATACTTATCTCGTTTATTTTTTTTTAAATTGTCTTTAGTTAACTTAACTAATTCAGAGTCTGTTGTAATTCCTCTAATTCTCTATATCGCATCATCCGTAAATATATTTTCAGGTGAATATTCTTCTTTTGCAACAATACCTTGTTGTTCTTCTGGTTCAGGTTGTGGGAGGGAGGTATCAATCTCGCCTAATCGTTCAATTTCTTCTTGAAATTCTTGTTCTTGTTTTTCTAATCGTCTTGCAATAGTTATTATATCACTACAGAGATAACTGCAATTTGTTATGCGTGTTTAATGGAGTTGATACTCACACACTACGAAATATTTGGCAGACTTGGTGCGGCGGTGATATGGATCATAATCGATTTAGAAATTTCTTTAGTCACGCTCAGTCAATCCCACACGGATTTGTGACGATAAATTTATCAGATCCTAAAACGCGATATCGTATTGGACTTGATCAAATATTTGGTTAACCACATAGCAGCAGAGGGGGGCACGACAACCGCATTGGCATATGCGTTGTAAGATTTTTTTTTGTTCGTTGCTCGTAAGAGGGTTTTGATTAACAAATATTTGATGAAAAGTTTGTAGGGTTCACCCTCTCTGCATAACAATCGTAAACCACATAGCAGCATGGAGGGTGTGACAACGACATTGCTTACAAATATTTGCCTGAAAAGTTTGTCCGATTCACCCCCTCTGCTGCTAATATAGGTATGATCATCAGCACCCAGAAATTTTAAGTTATTGAATTTTGAATATGATGGTGTTTCCATATGTTTACCATTGGAGTTGAATTAGTACCGTGTGTTCTTAAACCACTGCTACATCCGGACTTTGTACAATCTGAAGTTAAAAATATACAACTGTGCAGTGGCCAGTTGTGGAAAAATTTTCGTTCCAACACAAACTTAGCGAGAGATTGTTGGTTTTTTTTGGTTGTTTTTCCGGTTTTCTTTTTATTATTTTCTGTTGTTGTTGTTGCTGTAGGGTTTAATGCCATTTTTTAGCGCGCGATGGCTATATATGGTGGCCAGTATTAATGGTGGAGGAAGAACCCGGGAAAACCCCAGGAAAGAACCTCCGACCCACAAGAAGCTACTGGCAAGCTTTCTCACATACCCAAATAGGCCGAATCTGATACTCGAACCCACACAGATAGAGGTGAGATGTCAGTGATCTGTAACGGAGAGCGATTATGACCACTAGAGGCCCCATTTATTTCTGTAAAACAAAAACTATTTATTAATTCCTTTTGGTTTCATGAAAGTTGAGGCTTTTCAAGGTACAAAGAGAATATTTTGACTTTTCAAGGTGTTTTCATGGCCTTGAGGGAACAATTCATTTTTCAAGGTTTTCAAGGTCCCCTACGAACACTTCTTTTTTAAATTATACCCTCTATTTCCCAGAATTCATATTTTAATTTAGCATTGGATTTTTAAGCAATATTTTAGCAGAAAATTTTCATTTTTTTGGGACATATGATTTTAAAGAGAAAAATTGAAACTAAATTGTAACAAATTTTAACCGTGCAACCAGATCACATTATTGTAATTGCAAGTTAGTAAAAATGCTTAATCAACTATCCTTAAATCAATTTTCTTTCTACTTTCTAAAACAATAATGGCACTTCAAAGATATCTAAATGCATTTGAAACAACCCCTGTACCGTGTACATGAGGGCAAATGCACGTGTCATCTGATCACACAGTTTGCCCTAATTTCTCTATTGCAGATAAAACATTACCTTATCATATATAGCACACTAAAACCCATAAAATTACAGTGTTTCTTTATAGTCTGTAAATGAACCAAAATCCTTCTTTTTAACTGAATCAACACGAGTTGTTTTTGTAGACAAAAACTGAATCAACACAATTACAGTTAGGACAAAACTAGTCTCAAAAAGCATATTATGGGACATAATTCAGAGCTCACATATCTGGCTTCCAATACACCATTGACATAGACTACAGTAATATTTTTTGTTTGACAAACCTAATACATATAGAAGAAGAGTTAATTAACAAGAAAGTAAGTTAATGAACATTTATAATATCTGTACTTTTCTTCCAATGTATTAAAGAATTTTGTTTGGAGAGTTGGGGGATTTTAGGTTATATAAAAGAAATTGAAGGTGCTACTGTTCCCACTTACCATACAAAAAAATCCATTACATTTGCTCAAGTTGCTAGATTTCTGGGTATGTACTATGATGAACACCTAAACTGGGGGCGTCATATAGATCAACTAGTTAACAGTTGCAATAAGGATCTAAACTTACTTATAAATCTTAAAGGGACCACATGGGGATCTAACCTGGAAACACTTTTAACACTATACAGGGTGTTAATAAGATCTAAACTAGGCTACGGGTGCCAAATATACAACTCGGCACCACACAAACAGCTTAAGAAATTAGACTCGATTCAAAGAAAAGCACTAATAATATGCACCTGCACTCTGCCGTCTGTATTCCTATCTGAGCTCCAAATTCTAACCGGAGAATTACCACTACACTTAAGAAGGCAGGAGTTAACCTTAAGATACGAAAAACAGCTTCCGATTTCACTTGAGCTATTCCATTTACTTAAAGGTCAAATGAAACGATTTTATATGAGTTAGACGATTTATTTAAAATGTTGAACAGTTTTGTGTTTAAAATCATTATTAACGTTTCCCCGATTGAAAAATATGATCATACCCCATTTAAATCGATCAAAATGATTGGATACATATTTCCCGCCATAATATTTACATCGCTTACTTCCCTTAGCTGATGACGTCACTTGTGTCACAACAAGCTTTGTTTACAAGCAAGTTTACCTGTGTGAATCGATAAGCAGTGAAATTGCGTCGCTTTTAACTGTAAAACTGGATCAGGTCAAGGGGTAGGATTATTTGAATTTCCAAAAGACGAAAAGCGGAGAAAAGTTTGGATTTCCCGAATAAAAAGGAAAGATTTTAGTCCATCGAAAACTTCGAGGCTTTGTGCAAAGCACTTTACCAACGACCAGTTTGTTGTTGATCTTTCATTAGCAATGATAATCGGCTACAAATTGAAAAAAACTACAGCTAAAACGAGATGCAATACCATCAATTTTCGATTTTGAATCGAAAAAACAAGGATATAAAAACGCAGATTCACTCAAAAGAAAACAACAACAACAACAAATTGAAGTAATTTTTTTCTTTTTTTAAATTTGTAATTGAATTGTTTTATTAATCATTATTTTTTAAAATTAAACTCTATTTTCAACATTAATATGAATCTATAAATAAACTAGATCTTTCGAATTTCACCCAAGAACAATGGGTTTGTATGTATGAGATAAGCACAGCAGGAGAGTCTGGACTATGTCTAAAGATATAATCACTAATTAATACAGTAAACAACTGCTCATTCATTATGATTATCATGAATAATTGCTATCCATACAATTAACAATTTCAGTAATACAAAGATTTTTTTTTAGTAAATTCCTTTATAATTTATTTATTTTGTTGCTAATAAGATGTTAAATTATTTTATTTTATTTTTTAAATCTTTTGCAGACACTTGCACAAGTAAATAAATGTGTGTACTAGTAAACTAAAAGAGAGTAATTAGACATCATTGTACATTTCATATTTCATTGTTTTTTTCTATTTGGGAAAAAATTAATTTTATCATCAATGTTTTATAGGCCAGTAAAAACTCCAGCTGCCAGGCAGAACCATGCATGGTAACAATAGGAACCCAAACTGATGATAGATGGGAAACAAGAAGAAAATACAGAAGTCCATCATGTGGCAAAAGGTATTATTAAAAATTTGCAATTTTAAAACTGTTTATTACTGGGACTTGAATAATTGACACCAGAGATATTGATTCAAGACTTGATGAACATGAACATTAAACATATGAAGTTGCTCAATATTGCATTTGAATGCAAAATGGTTCTCCATCCTTAATCATGTTGCCAACATTCATAGAGGCCATGGAGACAAATTTCTGCAATGTGAACACGAACAATTTGACGACAGAAAATGGATTAAATATGGTATGAACAGTTATCTACAGTTAGTAATAAGAACCAGTAACAGTTGTTAAATTTAGTGAATACATGTAATCATTTGCAATAAATTATTTGTTTGCATTTAATAAGTACTCAATAATCTAAATTGTAACAAAAAATTACACAGAACAGTAACATCTATTTCATTTATCTTTTCAGGCAGTAAAGTCCATAAAGAGGTTGAAAAGGTGGTCAAGGGTAGACTCTTGGCAACAGACATAAAGAAGCCGTTTCCAGCTGAACAGACTTCAAGTCTAGAGTCATTTCACAGTGATTTGCTTTTTTGCACCAAAATCATTGCACTTTTTCCATGCCCAGATGGAAGCAAGGTAATTATACTGCCAAAATTAATACACTGATGTAACCACAAATTGGTTTTACTGATATAGTAAATGAAAGAAAAACAATTGTATGTCATAAGTCATAAATACCCAGTATACTGTTCATTTCAGCAAGTCATACTTTTCAAAAAGTAGTTTTATTCGTTCAACATTTCAATAACTTCAAATTATCTTTTTTTATCGCAGGCTTTATCTTGCCGCATTGCATTTCAATGAGAATGTAAATAGAGGTCAGGCGGTGACATTAGATGGTAGTTACCAGTATCGAGTGTCCTTCCCAAAAGGGCGAAAGGGAGGAGTTGCAAAAGAAATTAAAACCAGACAAACATACAATAAGTTATTTGTTTAATTTTTAACAAAAATTATAGCATTCACATCTTTATCTCTTATCGCTTTCACAACACATGATGGCAAGATCTTTCTTTGCTTTTTACCCAGTCTTTGGTAAATCCATCGCACAAATCTTCTATAAGCTATATATCTGTACAGTCTGTAAAAATAAATATTCTTAAAATCATTGAAGAGGTATTAAAATTGAATGTGACACATAGATGTACAGATGAATAATCATTTATACATGTATATATATTTATTTTAAATTGATTTGATTTCATCTTTATTGTTGCTGTCATGTTCATCATTTATTACTACTTTTATTTTGCATTACTATTAACACCTCTATAAACAGCTGTTGTTTTGTGTTTTGTTTCCACAAATTAAGAAAACTATACATAAAAGGGTAGAACTTGATTTAGGGGGAAAAGAGACTGGGTGTTTAGTGTTTACTAGAAGGTGCAAATGAACTATTTAACTTGAACAGTTATTCCTTAATAAAACAAATGTAAAAAAACTTACTCATATATATTTTGATCATTTGGTCCATGTTCCTCCAAATACTCATAATAAGATGTTTCCAAAACATGTTCATTCAAACAGTTTGCTTGGAAACCATCATGCTCTGTTATGCAGGAAATGCCTGCTTCTTCCATTTTTCCATCCACTATATTCGTGTTTGCAACACTTTGACTCACTTCTTGTCAGCATTGTCATGCAGTGTTGACAAGAACACCTGCAACAATTAAAAGAATATACTAAAGTAGTGTGCCAAATCAGTTTATTGTCATTAAAAAATCAACCTTTTCCAAGATCTACATATAAACTGTAAAATGCACTAACAAATTGATCAACATTATATCTGTGGTGACAATACGGATGAACTTTTTAAGTTAAATTTTTTCAAGCAGATGTGAATAAAAATATGCACATCATATACAATGTAAGGTCCTTAGACACATGCAGGGAAATAGTCTGAAAACAAAACATCATTCCCCCCCCCCCCCCTTTTAAACTCTTTTTGACACGAGCAAAATACTTTAAAAAACCGATTGCATTTTGTTCCTAATATAAGTATTTGTTAGAAATCTTACCAAAGATTCACTTCATCAACCTCTTCGTCAAGTAAGGAGTCTTCATTCTCTTCGGTCGAAAGGTGACTGTCGTCCGAGTCACTCAGACTCAGAGCTTGTGTCTGTGTTTGAAACATTTTGTACCGAAGATAATCTTGGTTCAAACATATATGGTGTTACTGACGGTTTCGCCGAAGTCAAGTCTGGCATTTCTTCACAAGCTGTCGCACTTTCATCAGAAACATAATCCATTTTGTTATCTTGCTACCCACGCCGTATATTGTTTACAATTGTATGGCACGTATGACGTCAGTAGAAGAGGTAATTCAAGGGAAGTAAGCCAGGTCACATTTGCGCACAGTTCGATTTTTGATGACCGGGTACGTGCACCCGACATTGATTTAATTAATTTCATTAGGGTTTTTTTACTTCCAAAATAATAATCATTTTACTTATTAAATTTGAAGATTAAAAATAGTTTCATTTGACCTTTAAATCAGGCCTCTGCTGTGGGCTAAAATCTCCTAACCAAAGTAGAAAAGGCATATAATAATATTCTTGGAAGTGCTTTTGATCAATATATGGTCTATCACTATTCAATAGCTTGACTATATTGGAGGGGCTAGGCAGGTTTTAAATTAGGCAAAATTTGGCTTATTCCTACAAAGTTGTTCTTCACACCCTTAGGTAGGAACCACATTTTGGAAAAATTAGCCAAAATTTGGCTAGTGTCTATTAGTATAACCCCCATGTATGTCTGCATAAGATCAAACTCTAGGTAACTATGATTAGCCAAATTTGGCTAACTGCAATATTGTCCCTTTCCATAATGTATTGTATGACCATTAGGCAGAAATCACATTTTGGATAAATGTATCCTTAGCCAAAATTTGGCTAAGGATTCCTGTTGCCATGCTAAGTGAGGCTGGTGCACAACTAATGACCTTTTAGCAAAATTTGGCTAGTGTCAGCAACAGCTTTTCAAAACAGCTGCAAGTATGGATGTTAGAATTTAAAAGCTCTATAATTAGCCATATTTGGCCCTCCTCCTCCGTGTTTCATTCCCTACTACTGTGTAAATGTAAGCTTATAATATTGTTGACCATTGCCTGCAATGTTTTTTTTTGTATAACCTACAGTAATATCTCTTAGAAATCCAAATGTGGCTACATGTATGGCTAAATCACTCATAGGGAGTAAATGTTTATTGGATAAATATGAGCTTGAACAAAGTTTGGGAAAAGCATGTAGGTTCACTGGTCATGATCACCAAGGATGGCTTCCAAAAAGAAATTTTGTATACTATATTTTTAAGATCACAAGAGTTTTGAAATATGAGTAAATACAAAAATTCATTTTTGTCATAGCAGTCATAGCTAAAACAGAGCAAAGTAAATGAAAGTGACACATTTCAAAACAATGTTTTATATTATTCACTACCGGTACTAAATTGTTATCTTGTAATGAAGACTGGTTTTTGGGACTCTTTTGATAAATATTTGATAAATACTTTGAAGGCAATCTACATAAGCTCCTAAACTGATTTCTTTCCCTTCATTTAGCTCTTCCTATAGTCTGAACATACATCAGCATTTGTTTGTACCCTCCAATTTTGTTTAAAAACAACCATAAATTAATTTTTCAAAATTTAGAACTTGGTCACTTAATTCATTGATTTATAATTTCAAACGTATTATGACCAGGGAGACATCATATGTTTTCTCAAACAGAAATTTTCAGAGTAAAATACTGTCTTGCTTGTTTGGTTACTTCCAGTTTCTGGACAAGTCTATTTTCAGCAAAGTTGTGGATGCAAAACTACATGTGTATATACATAGAATGTACATACTATGTCAATCTAATTCTGATATCTGCAATGTCAAATCATGGAAAAGAACGACAACTACAAATCTGCATTTCACATGGATTTAACTAGTGGTTTAATTTCTATGTAAAATTGTGCAATGTGCTATAACTCTCAGCCTTATGGTAATTTGTGGAATTATCTGGCAGTTACCAAACAGGATGAATATGTCGCTCTGCTGTCGGAGGACAATTGACTTCGCCCATAGACCATTGTATACATAACATGACACAGTGTTAGCATGGAAAGTATATTAAGCACAATCCACAGACAATGACAGTGCTAGGGCATTCCTGGTCAGAGTTGGGTTAGAAATTATAAATCAGTGAATGAAATAACTATTTCTGTGCATTTTTATCACACCAACAGTTTTCATTATTGACATTGGTAGGGGGGCTATAATCATACTAGAAGTTTTGCAAAAACTGTAAAACCTAAATTTTATACCAAGTATTTAACAAGAGAGATAGACCAATAGAAAGATCGATGCATATAAAATCAAGATAACAGCAAAATATTAAAACAAAATGATTAAATACACAAAATATTTATTATATTTATCATATGACTGAAATGGTGTACATTGTACATAAAAATGTTAATAATATTACAGTAGAACCGGTCTTGAAAGACCACCCCTTCTGCCATAAAATTATGGTCTCTCATAACAGATCATGATGCTATATAATCATTAAATTTGTACATTGAGAATATGGTCTCTCAAGACAGGTGGTCTCACATCGCAGTGGTCATTCAAGACAGGTTTCACTGTATATCCATATGAAAAACACCAGCATAATTTGTAGCGCCAGATGGGTGTTTTATTTCAATGTAAAATGAAAATATCTTTTCTGCTTTATTTGAAAGAACAATGCCTGTGGAATGTTTCTTTGTTTATAAAACAATTTTTACTTTAGCATAAAAGATCTTTTTTGATATAAGTCTTGTTATGGCTAATGGCAATCTTCTTGAAGAAGGAAGTTCAAAGTCCCAGGTATAATATTATTGACTAATGTCCTCAAGTGTTTAAACGATGTAACTGACACCTTAAATTACTTTGCATTGTATATTCCAAGTGTAACCTCAGTGGTGCAACTTCCTAGACCTGAATGATTTGAATGATTGCTTAGAGTACATTTCCCAGCTTTATATTTTCTTCTGTCTGTATGGTCAGCTTGGTGTCCATCTAATGCTTGTTGGGTTGTTTATACCAGAAAAATTTTGGTCAGTAGTTTTAAATGAAATTTATTTGTTCTAAACTAAATTAAGCAAGTCTTTTGAATGATTGTTTTACTGTTACAATAGAAGAAATTAATATTTAAAAAAAAATAATGTTCAAATTACATTGTAATTTAGTTGGAAAATTTACAATCATGATTCTTTTCTTAACTTGATCTACTATGTTGTATCACTTTTACAAGTCTTTGGTAGACTGCTTTGGTGGCCTAGTGGTTAGAGCATCCACCATGGATGTGGAAGGTCGTGGGTTTGATCCCCAGCAGAGTTATACCAAAGACTTATAAAAATGTTACTGCCTGGCACTCAGCATTAAGAGATTAGTGTTAGGACTTGTTGGCCTCTTGTCAGAATAATGTTATTGGGTGGGACATCATGCTATATATTTGTGACTTGATGGCCCAGTGTTAGGCATCACTATAAACTGCCACACTGCAGACATAAGAATTGCAATTTTAATATGATCGGATATTTCTCATAATCTATCTTGTCTTATATCTTGACTAGATAAACTTATTTATCAAGTTTGAAAAAGTCATACAAACAAGCATCGTCTATGAGATACAAAATCACCTAATTTACAGCCAAAAGTCATAAATCATCTTGATCATTTAAACCTATTTACTAAGTTAGATCCAAATTCGATTAGAAATACTCTATTGAAAGTCATAAGATGCTAAGCCAATCTGATGCCAGATCACTTCATTACTATATAATTTTACCTTGCTCTTAATAAAATTCACTTGACATCTTCATGATGATAGCCCATTTCTCAATATTCATCAAATCAGATCATAATTAAAGTGGTTACAAACTTGTGCATCTAGCTGCCACTTCAGTTGAGATCTCGTAATATAAGCTTATATTCCAAGTTTAATAAAACTTACAAACATGCACAAATACAACCATCATAGTGATAACTGGTTCAGTCAGATGCAAGATTAAATAATTACTATGAATGGATATCAATCTTACTAAACTGTTGAAATCTCCATTATATAAACATGTACTGCAAGTTTTATAAAAACTAAAACAAATTGCTTCAACATTGGTAAGAAGCTCAGCTAATTGGATGCAAGATCACCTTATTAATATGCTTTTATTATAGTTTGTGTTGAATTAGTCTGAAATCTTGAAATAAGCTCATATTCCGTGCTTTACTTAAAATTAAATCTAATCTATGGATGACAGAGTGATAAAAATGTAATTGTTAAAGGATGGAAGGATGAAGACTTATACAGGTCAAAAACGTAAAGTCAGCTTAAGGCCTGTGGAGTGAAAATAAAGTCAAATAGGTACAATATACATTTTTACAATAGCTTTAGCCCTTGAACACAGATGTTATGGACTTTTTCATCCATGTATGTAAGACCCTTAATTAGTGCTGAATTCTCCAAGTGAATGTTTCAGGTAACACTCTCAGAATTAGGTTAATGAATACATACCTGCAGAAAAAAAGAATGTACACTATACAGAAATGGCATAATAGTTATCATGATTCCATGTGAGATTCAAGAGAGATCTTCATTAATTCTTGTGAAGACAACTTTTTAAACTAGCTGACAAACGCAGTTTTTAAAAAAAAAAAGTGAACGTATAATATTTAAAATTGAAAGTTATTTCAACAGCAATACAAACTATGATATTTTCAATATTTCTTTCTGGAATAAATATAAGGGACTCTTTACATATAAGTTACATTTTGAAACTTTGTCTAGATTCAACTTTAATACTTTTTACTTCCTGTGTGCAATTTTTGCACACATTATATAAACTTTCAATAACTCATCATATATACCAATATAAGTTACTGGCACATTTTAGTTTAAACATTAACTCTTTGTTTCTGCATTGTTACAATACAACATAATTGTTTTAGTGTAAGATTCTTCAGAGCAAACACTTTGAAATATGCACTGGTGCTATTATAACTGGTAGTTTCAAGTTGAACATGACCTTATTTAAAAGAGAAGTTGAACAAAATTATGTTTTTGATTCTTGTAAAATATCAAAAAAAAAATAAGTCTTTCTGAAACCAGGTTTTGTGTAGACCAAATGCCATTTAAATTTGGCTGTAGTGTTTCATGAGAAATACCTTAGCAAACAGATTTTTGTTTTGGATAAAATGAATGTCTTTTGTGGTCACCAGACAGGGATCTTGTGAATATCAGCTGTCTTCATTACAGTGTCCTAAATCATGAATATCAAAAACTAAAAATGGTAATGAATTTATTAATTTTTTAATTTTTGCAGTCAACTGTAAGATAAATAACCCTCTATTTGATTGCATTTTCCATCTGAATCTGTAATCTAATTTATGTTCAAACCTTGCTGTTTTATTATATTAAGCAGAGAGAACACATAGAAAACAAAACTGTTCAGTCCCTTGTAACAATATTTTTGAAGATAAAAAAAATCTAATGGTTTAGGAGTGAATCTACTAATCAAAATATGTAAATCTACTGGTCTGAAATCCATTATCACATGTAATGCAAAAAATATATCTTTATAAAATTGTACATTTAAATTTGCTCATTGGGTCAATTTAGAAAATAAATGTACAAAACTATGTCAAATTTAATACTAATTCATACTGCATATACTCTTTGAGTAGATGTGGGCTATTGTTTACTGAAGAAAATATCTGATTACTTAGGGAATAGTTCAATAAAAGTGAATAATACTAGTATATAATTTAACATAATATAACGAAGTACTCTTATTAATATTTCATATTTTTAAACCTATTGATTTTCTAAAAATCTGCAGAAATTTTAAATCAATACACACCTTTCTTGAACTCATTTCCAGAAGTTTTCTGCATAAATCGTTGTCCTTTGCTTCTCTTCAGACTTTGGAAATATCAGTTGAACTTCTCTGGTAACAAGAAATTTGACTTCTGCAAACTGAACTAACTGTTAAATGTCTTTTTACTACCTCTATCAAAGCTATTAGGGGTCCAGCAGGTGGCTTTCATGGAAGAGCTAACCCTATTTCATGATCAGAGAAAATTTACACCAAGAAAATGGTCTGGTGAGAGCTGTTAACTCTTATCAATTCAAGATAGCTCAAAATAAGGCATTTGCTTTCATGACTTGTGGTACTTGTCCAGTTACCACTGTAGGACTCTGCCAACTCCATGATAATAAAACTTCAATAATGTTAGATGTTTGAATGTTTAAAATATGTTTTTAATTTGGCACCAATGAATCAGTTGCAAACTTCAGTAACCACTTTTTTAAACTCTGGTCTGTAAAAGACTTATGTTACATCGATAAAACACTGTCTGTACTTTTTTCAGTTGCAAATAGGATCAACTTTATTATCAACCGATCCTGGCTGTGAGTTCTTCATGATGAATTTAGATAAATACTACTAAGTTCAGGAATATATCTGGGGAATTATCACTGAGAATAATAACAAAACTAATCATCATTTAAGTTATCATGGATGAAATGTCCTCACAAATTGCATAGTAATCACAATAAATGAGATCAAATATTATCTTAATAGTATAGTTTTACTAATTTAGATTTTTTTCCATTACAGCTCATTCTGCTCAATGAAATTTTCAAAACTTGGAAATGATATCTTTTTATTGATAGGTAAAACTGAAAAAAAATGTTAAAAAATCTTGTAATTTACACAAATGCTGCTAGACAACAAAATATATGTGCTGCACTTTAGCTTTGGAGGCAGCACAAATGGTAATAGCATGATTATGTTAATGCTATTTTCTATGCAGTGCAGTAGCAACTATATGTCTCTCTTGACTGTTTAAAGAGACTTTTTAATATTTTATTAAATTGTGAACTTTGACCTGGAGAGAAAGTAACCTATACTCCCAGATGTGAAGAAGCTTTGGGCCTTGTATTATTTATATATGTGTAAGGTGCCCTGTAATAAAGGTATGGTGCTTATATGATATGAACAATTCAACCTAATTGTTTTCATAAACCTGTATCAATGTAAATTTTGGTGTTCACATTGTTATACCAGGTGCAGTTGAGAAGGAAAAAAGGCACACATGTATTCATGAAAGGAATTAATTTTATAAATTATCTGCAATCAAAAAGGTTTGCCTTCCTATCATGAGTAGATTATTCAAATGTGTAATTAACCATGCTCTCCCAAGGGATGCTGGCTGTAAAATTTGAATTAGAGATGGTGCTAATAAGGATGACCCTTGTTAGATGTCAAATTGTTAGCAATGAAAGGAAAACAGGATAATCAAAAAATGAAACTTGAACTAACAGTAAAATGTTACACTCCACCATGTTCCAGTTTCAGAGTGTGTTACATCTACTACTTCTGTCTATTTGTTGTGTTCCAAGTACAATGTACCTTCAGAGTCTCTTTAAAAACAGTTATTTAAGAACTACTGTGGGTTAGATACTAAGGTAATAAATGGTGGTGTATTGTACTGTCATAATATACATCATGACATTCATTCTTTATTTAAACAATAGGTAGATAGGTAGGTGGGTAGAATAAATCAAGATAATACATTTAATGCCTCAAATACAAACACATGCTGAATGCAACTGATTTACCAAGTAAACTTTTGGGCATTTTAGTACAATTGATGATGTTGTGAGAGTCTGAATTCTGTCTTTAGTAAATTGTGAGAAGTAAAATACTAAAGTGACTCAACATGTGATTCCTTGTTATTGGTTCATTATGCCCTCAAAATCTTTGACCCAGTAACATCTAGTCTTGTGACAGTTGGTGTAATGATGCATCTCAGTTAGAATACAAGCAAGCCAGCAATTCAAACATTAAAATTAGGTCAGCATGATTTCATTTTCATGCTCTATTTGCATTATTTGCTTCAGTTGTGGGATTATTACACCCTTACTATTCTAACTCACTCATGAAATTTGGCATGTGAGTTGTTTATAAACTAGTTATGGCATATGGATATACTACAATGAAAATAGTTAAGTCATGTCCAAAGTAAAACAGTGTGACCCAAGTTTAATACTTCAGAGATATGAATATTCAACTATATGTTCATTACATCCTCAATGCCACTGACCCTATTGCACCTGCACACACAATTTAGTATGAGCTTTAGTAATACAGAGGATAACTCCACCATGCCAAAAATATGTCACTGTTGACTAGTTTGCATGCTTTGGAAATGTTCATCTTTTTAGCTATCTGGTAAATACTTTATGCCCTATTTTATCTATACTCGTGAACATTAGCATATAATATAATACAATGGATACGTCATCATAACTTTCACACATTAGAGTATTTTGAACCATATTTGCTACATGCTTGATATAATTATTGACTGTAAGTAGCATGATGAAATCTGAAGTATGTAAATATCAGAGAGAGTAATTCAGTCATTTCAAAACAGGTCACTACAACTTTTTATCCAGTCTGAATGATGTTTCTATGTTCAGACATTTGCTAACATGTTTGTCTTTTCAACCATTTGCTGCTAAATGCTTTGTGTCTACATCCATATTACAAATGAGTTTAGCCTAAACAGTATGTACCATGATGAGACCATGCTATCTTAATGCATCTAAATCTATAGTATACAGCAGTATTAACCTTTCCTTTTTTGGCTTTAATGAGTGTAGCAAAGTGTGTATCCCATGAAATTTTGCCATTATGATACTGATGTCACCCAGCACTCTGTCCTATGTAATCAATATTGGTACATTTACTGTAAATATTTCCACCAGCATTTAGGTTCACAATGCATCCATGTAAAAACAATATTTAGCAAAACAATTGCCATAAGGTTTCATCATTGTCTTTTACTTTTTAACTTTTCCTGTGTAATTTTGTTTAAATATTTAATTTTTACCCCAAGATTATACTTTTTATCCCACTGTGTTAAATTGTTTTGTTACTTAACATTTTGGTACATACCAAAACACACGAACTAAACTAAGAAATAGTTTTTATATGTTCACTTTTGTTCATATGATTTTTCATTGACATATTCTCATACATTTTTTTGAGAATATCACATCTGTAGCTACATAATTGAATGATATCTACTGATAAGCAAACATATTAATGATTAATTATTAACTTCATAAATTATTTTCATTAACTGATCAATAAATTAAGTTTAATTCACTATGTCAATATGTTGAAAAATTTGTAAATATCCTGGAAGACATAAAAGCAACAAAGAAATTTGACTTTCAAATATTTCATATAAATCCTTTCTATCATTTTCAACCAAACTATTATTTAATTACTAATTATAACGGTGATTATTTACTACCTCATTTAGCGTAAGCAATATATGATAAAATTGTTACTTCTTTTCACAATATGTTTAGTTTGCAAAATCTTTCAGATAACCTGACATTTTGCTATAAAAACTATAATTATAGCAAAAGCTGTTATTTAATGTTCTAAATTGTTTGTAAAATAACATATGGTATTAATCTTTCATTCTAGCTTGAATTTTTTTGTTTGATTAGGATTTTTAACGTAGCTTTAACAATTTTGCAGTCATATCGCTATGATGTCTGCAGTGAGGCAGTTTATAGTGATGTCTTGCACTGGGGCATCATGCCACAGACATATAGCATGATGTCCCACCCACTCACATTATCCTGACACCAGGCCGACCAGTCCTAACACTAATGTCTTAATGTTGAGCGCCAAGCGAGGCAGCTGTTAGTACCATTTTTGTAAGTCTTTGGTATGACTCGGCTGGGCATCAAACCCATGACCTCCATCTTCCACGGTGGATACTCTAACCACTAGGCCACCGAAGCAGTCATTCTAGCTTGAGGAAGGAAGATTATGCTTGTGAACTAAGATATACAAGGTCTTTTTTTAAATACCCACTATAACCAGTGTGAAAACTTGGGGAAATTCTTTTTCTTTAAATTTTTTAACTCTCTGCAAAATATCAAACCATTGATCGCCAACCAAGGGAGGTTGTGGAGAGTTATCTGTTGGTAAGCCAAAAGCAACAACATTTTCTCTAATATCAACTTAACGACATGAAGCATACTAACAGATCATATCATTTTGATTCGATAAGATATTTTATGTAAGAAGGAATTCTACAGAGCAAGTTCTTAAATCTGAAAAGGTTAAGTTACCCATTTTTGTGGCAAAACAAATATCACGACAAATGCAAAAACACTCATACTGAATTACAAGACATTTGTTTTACTATTTCTTTAATAGTTTTGCATTTCTATTTCTATCAACATTATTAAATGACCTTCAACTTCTTGTGCTTTTTGTTTATTTCAAAAATCACCTTTGCTCTTTCCAGTTTGTTTTTTTTCCCTCTCTCTCTCTCTTACTGACAATATGAACGTTCTTTTTATATGTAAGCGAAGACTTACAAATGGTGGATAAGAATGTTGGATATTAATATTTTGGCCAATCCTAGAAGTAATGTACTGATCAAAGTCAAATATCAAAATTTTTAAAATAAAGACAGCAGATGACTCATTGAGAATTACCTCTATGACTTGCAAGGGGTTGGGGGACCCAGATAAAAGTAACAATATGGAATTACCTAAAGAAAGGATGGGATACTCAATATATCTATTGCAAGATACACATTTTATTATATGACAGGCGACATATTAGATCATTTTGGAATTACAAATGTATCATTTATTTTGCATTCCGATTCAAGGGAAGTATCTATTGTATTGAATAAAAACTTTGAAATTTCTATTTTTTATTTTTAGAAATATGAATACCAACTAAATTTTGTTTAATCATCTGCAATTGGTTCTCGGTCACATATGACAAGATTTGTTAACCCAGTCATCAACATAATCATTCAAAGGAATATTATGTTTTCCCAATTCTGGTTAAGATTAATGGGTTATTCTAATTGGTAACAGGTTGCACAGTAGATGTGTGGAAGGATGAAATGATTTTTGATACCATATAGTTCTGCATAAAGGGGACATAATCAGTGTCACATAAGTTCCCATGGTAAGTGACAATGTCAGACAACACCCACCAAATTTTTCTGCACACATTTTAGAACAATAATATAAAACATCAGTACATAATGCACTAATAATGCTATCAAATAGGATAATCATATTTGATTTGACAGTTTAACCACCTTTAGAAAAGTTATCCATTAGTGATTTATAGATAAGCCATGTAGGCTATAGATTCATTTTTGTTTGTCTCTGTATCGTGCTTCACTGATTATCAAAATGTTGTCATTCTCCAGCTCTGACCATGCAAGAATCATCAATCAAAATGAATGTATGCATCTCTGATAGTACCAGACCCTTTCAATGAATACTGTCATAGTAACCTACATTTCATATGACCACTTAGGTTTTTACACCATGTACAGTTATAATGATGGGTACCTGAATGTATTTCTGGCTGCTGGAGATAAAAGAGCTGTTGCAAATCATTGCTGTTCACATTTAATTTTGATTAGGGGTTGTATAATTGATATATATGCATCCACCAGTAACATTTTAAAGAGTTATTGCAAGAGATCTAAAATATCCATGATTTTATTTTTGTTGGATGACAAGTTGGGTGTTCATTATACACAAGTCTTACATGTGTCATGATGACCCAATGTAACAGTCAAATCCCCCCCCCCACCTGAAAAATTTCCTGGGTAAAGAATTGGCCAGGTGATTTTATTCCTGCAGGGCCAGCAAAATCTTTTCTCTTTCATCTGTTTTTTTCCTGAGGAAAGAATTGGCTTGGTGATTCTTTCTCCCCCTCGAAAAATAACTATTAATTTCTTCCCCCCCCCCTTCCAACTACACATGTTAAGCATGATAAAATGAAAAATATAAAATCTATAAAAATGGATACTTAATAAGGAATTTAATAAGAACTGATTTCCACCAGCAAATGAATATTTGTTTCTAAAAATAACCAAATTAAATTATATTTTAATGTTAGAACCAAGCTACCATAATAACAGGTGATCAAGTGGGTTTGTGTTTTTATGACATTGTTTGGATTTTATATATAATCAGAATATAAAATGAGGAAATTCAACTACCACGTATTTTAGGTCTTTCTTGGAAGAAATATGCTTGTCAGGAAACTTTTTGTTGCAAATTTAATTATTCCCTCAGTCTTTCACTATCTTCTTCTGTCGTATTTTGTCTGTCTTTCTCTTCATTGTTTTTCTAAATTTACCTCTTTCCTTTTCTTTCCCTCTCTTTCTCTATTTGTCTCTGCTCATTGCCTTCCTCTCTCTCTCTCTGTTATTCTCTCTCCCCTCTCTTTTCCTCCCTATTACCCTCTTTTCCTGTATTTGCCTCTGTCTTCTGTATTTGCCTGTCTTCTCTCCTCTCTCTCCATGTCTCTCTCTCTCTATCCTCTTTCTTCCAATCTGTTTTTACCTCTCGCTTCCTCTCATTTTATTCCCTGCATAAAACTGCCTCTTTTCTCTCGCCTTCGTAGTCTTTAGGCATCTCTTATGACATTTTCTCTTTTACTTATCATCTTCTTCTCTCTCTATCATCTCTGTCTTATCTTACATTTCTTCCTGTCTTCTTCTTTTTCTTTCACTTTCTCTCTTTTTTATCTCTCTCCTCTGCCTTCTGCTCTTCTCCTATATTGGTCTTTCTCTATTGCTTCCTCTCTACCTCTTCTCACATGTCATGCTCTCCAAATTGTATGAGGTGATGGTACATGTAATTGTATGTTTTGAGTTATAAACTTTGCAATTTCATAAAGTGAAAACAGCTACAAACTTTCCTGAAATAGTATTATCAAGCATATGTCTCCACATTGGTTACTAAAAACTGAGCAATTACATGAACCACAACAACAATATAAATAAGTATTTACAGGACAGAAATATGGATTCAAATCTGGTGTGGGCAAACCATGCCAAGATTATGAGTGCAACAAGATTTTGTCTACTGACATTTGTGTGAATAGTACTATTGGATCCAATTCCAAAGGAGTTAACCAGTATGATTGGTTATGATACCCAGCATATTTTTTCTTGGACACATTCACTCCTTCTACAATTTATTTACAAATCTTGCAAATGACAATTTGTGTATGTGTGTATGTATGTGTGTATTTTGGATTGTTCATTACTGCAGTGTCTGCAGTGTTGCAGTTTATAGTGATGTTCATCACTGATGCATCACCCTGCATACATGTAGCATCATGTCCCACCCAGTCACATTATTAAGACACCAGGCCGACTAGTCTTAACAATAACCTCTTATATTGAGCAACATGTACATGTAAGGCAGATGCTAGTATCATTTTTATAAGTCTTTGATATGACACAGTTACAGCTGGTGTTTGTAGTGTTAGTTTGCAAAGAAAAACCATGAAGAATCTTTATAAGTTGTGTCTTATACCATTCATGTGACTTGAAATGATATTAGTCTAAGATTGTATCCTCTATTAATGTGAAAGTTCTTTTTTTTTTTTTTTTAAAAACGTGTGATTTTGTAAAGTGAACCATAACCTGCATTATATTTCAAATGTGGGGATTAGAAAAGAGTCCATTAAAGTAAAGAAACAAATTGCTGTTGGGAGAAATTATCGGCTAGTTGATTGTCACCCTACACCAACCCCAATTTATTTTATGACCTGTCACATGTGTGGTATTTCCTTACGTTTAATACCAAAGAGACGATTCATAGTAAGGAACTAATTGCTAGTACAGTGTGGTGAAAGAATTAGTTAACTGATTCTGCCCCCCCCCCCCCATTGTTAAGGGATCCATTATGTTTTGGTATTTCACTTGTATGTCTTAAGTGTATTACCAAAGGGTGCATTAATGAAAACAAATGAATTGGTTGAAAGGGGATAAGAATGAGATGGCTAACTAAATCCCTTTTCCAATTGTTAGCAGACTCATTACATCTATACATGTGGCTGTCAGTTTATTTCAAAAGAGTCCATTATTGAAAAGAAACTAACTATTGGAGGGGAGGGGGCGAATAAATAGAGGGGGAACCTAATGTGTTGCAAGGGAGGGGCAAGAAATAATTAGGGGGTTGGGATGGAAGAACTGGATGTTACACCATCTATGAAAACTGCGTTAAGAAAAGGAAAGTGGAATAAGCTAACAAGTTTTATAGACTGATGTTGTATTATAATAAAGGAAAAAAGTTTGAGAAATGATTTGTACATAGTTATAATTCCTGCACATTGCGAGATCAGCACTTTGATTTTGTTCACTTCAGTATATTATAATTTGTTTTACAATACTCAGTATCTTGTATCAAGCAATACATCATCCAACAAATCATCACTGATAATCCAATCAGCATGGTTTCAACAGCTCCAGTTCATCACCATTAGTTTCAAAGGCCAGAGTAATAGGCCATGTGATACAAACTCCAAGATCAAAAGTCAGAACTTCTATATAGTCCTTTACAGAATTTCATTGGACTAAGGCATGGCTTTGAGAGGTTAAATTTGTATGCCCACCTAGAAAATGCCAGCTTAGTAGCTCACACTTGAGCCAGGAAGAAATACAGTTTAAGAATGTAATCAGTTTGTGATTGTCATGAAGAAGATGAAACAGAGAATGATGATGAGACAACAGAGGCTGGTGTGTTAGGAGAGAGTAAGTACATTTAATGCTATTTACATGAATGATAAATAGAGCAAAATTTCTTAATTGAAACACTTCATGATTAGAATTCTATACAAAGAAAATGGAATTTACTAAACTAACTTCTATATTTCTACCTGAAACAATTTTGAAATAAGGACTTTTTTGCATATATGTCATAAACCAGCAAACTAAAGAATGCATACCTCTTTCATTTTGAAATTTCAAAATTACGAGTTTAATATTCTGTAAATGAGAATTAATATTCTATGATAGATACACAATGAAACAATGCAATAATCAAAACAAAACGTGATATGTTTTGACACTGTAGTGGGCCATTTTAGCTCCATAAATACTTCTCAAATTGATACAACATACACAAAATAAAATACTGTCACCAGAATATTCTGTTCAAAAAAATATTAATTTTGGAAACACGGGATACCACCCCCATGTTTTCATGACTCGAGATATGTCTGCCTATTCTTCACACAGCTTTGAAAAGATGTAATGTTATTACTTTCAACTGTTTCTGTCAGCATTTCAGTTGAGTAAATAAGTCAGGTTTATAGCAAGCTTTACAAAATTCAATGTAACATTACCAATATATGGCAAGAGATATTAAGCAAACTAAACTGATCTTTTAAAATTTTTTTAGTAAAGTTCAACATTTTATAAAAAATAAACTATTATGTTGAAGAGAAACAACAAAGAATAGGATGTAATGTGTTTACAACGTTTTGTTTATGGGAAAAAAATAACAAAAGAATTCAAAACAGACTATACGCCGGGGAATTTCTTGAGAATTCCGTTCTAGTGGCAGGTTGACACGTTCGGTAGGAGACGATATTGTACATGTGGGACAACTTCTTGCAAAATTGGAAACTTGGATTAAGATGCAGATGCATTTTGTAAGGTATACTTTTCCATCTTTTATATAATGTATTTATTTGTATGATTCTAAAAAATACATAGTAAATATGATTTTCTGGTTTACAGGTTTGAGAAGGTCATGGAGTGGGTCTTCATGTTGACATTTAGAAATAACATTTTCATATGCCTTTAGAGTCGAAATGTGGGATATATCTATTAGTTCAGGTGATAATAATATCAAAACCAACACCTGCCATTAAAAATTCAATATGATCAATCCAAACTTTGTCTTGACCACTTCATGATGCTGAAACTTGTTATTAATTTATATGATAAAGACACAAATATTTATTCTAATAGTTTAGACTTTGAATAATTAACCAGGCCTACTTGAGTATTACATTTTGGAGCAACAATATTTAATTTGGTTTAAATAAATGGCTGTACATGACCAAATTGGTCAAGCTTGGAATATTTATTACGTTTGATAGTACTGAATTACACATAGACCAAAAAGTAGGTCTCCTTTTTTTCTGTCAGACAAAAAAAAGGGGAGAGCTACTTGTTGGTCAAAGTTACACATAAAACTAGTTGTAAAGTTTTACCTTGTAAGGTTGTTGACTTATCACAACAGTGGAAAATGAGGATCCAAATTGCAAAAAAACAATGATACATTTCCCAGCATCGTATATTATGCGGAGACAACTACCTTTCCATGCTCCATGCTCTCTGTGAAACGTTTAGCTTCGAAGTGCCAAGCTACCGAATATATCTTCTCGAATTACGAGAAAACGCCACCTATATTATACTGGTTCCCTGTTGTACTTATATAGGGTCTCCCTATACAAAGTAATGTACAGTAAATGGGTTGAAATGGGCAGTAATGGTGAGTAATTCACGGTAATGGGGACAAAAATAATCATTGAGCAGCAGAGAGGGTGAATCCTACAACGTTTTCAGACAAAATTTTGATTGAAATCTTAAAACGAGCCTTCCTACGATCTTATTTTAACCAAAAAAGGCGAACCCTACAACGTTTTCAGACAAAAAATTGATTGAAATCTCCCTACGAAATCATTTTAACTAAAAAAATGAAAACGATTTTTTAATTAATTTTGGTCGCAACTTGTTGTCATCCACCCTCTCTGCTGCTATGGGTTAATAAAAATAATAAAATGATTTTAACCGAATATTTGATCGAGTCCGATACGATATCGTGTCCGAGGATCATGTAAATTTATTGTTGCGAATCCGTGTGGTTTTGACTGAGCATGACTAAAGAAATCTCGAAATTGATTGAAGTCCATATCAGAACACCATGTCTGCCAAATATTTCTAAGAGTATGAGTATCAACTCCGTTGAATACAGACAATAAATTGCAGTTATCTCTGATGACTTTTGGAACCTGAGTGTAGCGTTGTGTGACATATATCACGTCAGTGTTTTTGTGACGCCCACGGGAAAATATTCTAGCAGGATTTTTTTGTTTATCCAACATTATATCGTCGTATACGTCTAAATTGTTAATATCTCCATCAATATCATCAATGCTCGGTCCTTCATCGATATCGGTTATAAAATCAATGGCGTTCTCACCCTTAATTTCTGATGCATTCTCGTTAAAATCTTTTAGCACTTCATAACATCGTTGATCATCTACGCTAGGGGCAATTAAATACAACTTATCCCACTTCATCCATCTCATTATTAAATTGAGCAACAATTGCGTTTTACCGGATCCAGATGGCCCGATTATAATCATCCGGATAGAGTTAGGTAGCGCTGCATGATGCTTAATTGGTTCTCTTGTTTTAGTCGCTGAAAAATCAATTATATCCATATTTCTATACATAAATTATGGATCTATATTGTGTGAAGTGTAAAACGCGTACTGGCACAGATGACTTGACGACGATTACAACTAAAAATAACCGATCAGCGCTTTCTGGTAAATGCGTGCAATGTGGTACAAAGAAATTTAGATTTGTGTCTATGAGATCTGATTTAAAAAAAAAACGAGGAGGTGATATCGCAGCCAAATTGGCAAAGCTCCCTGGAACCCCATGGGCAAAGTACCCCGGAGAAAAGCACCTTCCAGGATATAGCTACTGTGGACCGGGAACCAGACTTGATATCAGACTCAATAATCAAAATCAACCCAACCCCGGTGAAGAACCAATAAACGCCATTGATAAGGCCTGTCACCTTCATGATGTTGCTTATAAAAGCAGCAATCTGCAACACAGGCATCTAGCAGATGTGAAATTAATTCATGCGTTAAATGCTATTCCTGATAAATCCTTCAAAGAAAAATTGTCTTCATTTTTGATAAAATCGGCTATGAAAAGTAAATTGATGTTAGGTGCTGGTAATTAATAATATGGAATCAATTTATTATTCTCCGAGGGGATACTGGAGGGGTAACGCTGCAATCAATAAACTCGCTAGAGCTGCAAAAGTGAAAAAAACCACTGCGGCTCATTGGTTATCCAAACAGGCACTATGGCAAATTTATCTACCACCGCCTAAACAAATTCAATTCTCGCATTTTGATGTGACTGCTCCTAATGAAGTTCACCAGGCTGATATATTATTTCTGCCACATGATCGTGGTTACAAATATGCGTTAACCGTAGTTGATATTGCAAGTCGATACAAAGAAGCAGAACCGTTAAAAACAAAATCAGCCACTGAAGTTGCTTCTGCATTTGAAAGGATTTATCGACGAGGTCCTCTGCACTGGCCGAATCTATTGCAGGTTGATCCTGGCAAGGAGTTTCAGGGTGCGGTTCTATCTACAATGAAACATCATAATGTCACCATACGACGAGGGCATACTGCGCTACATCGCGATCAGGCCATTGTAGAACGATTTAATCGGACGATTGCTGAGCGGTTATTTGGATATCAATACGCAAAAGAATTCATTCAAGAAAAGCGATCCAGTGAATGGGTTAAAAGATTACCATCTGTGATTACTGCACTGAATAACGAGATTACTAGAACAATCAACATGAAACCTATCAACGCGATTAAAAAGAAGTCAATACCCGTACAACCACAAAAAGATTTCCCTAGAAACGCTAGCGTTTCACAACCAATTCTTGGTAGTAGTGTCATTGTGAGGTACTTATACGAACCAGGAGAGCTTGAAGGGGGTAGAAAAAGGGCTACTGATCCTATTTGGAGCGTCACTACGCATAAGATATCTAGTATAACACGATCAACTGGTAGACCTCCAGTCTATAAACTGGATTCAACTGCCCCTCAGCGGGGTTTTACTCGACAACAACTACAAGTGATTCCCGAGGATACTCAATTGCCACCGCATGGTCTTAACTAGCACCGTTGCGTCTATTGCACTCAAGACAAGTCAACATCACATTATTTCTGACATGACCGAGATTGTTATTTTTCCTGTCTACGGTAAATTGGCGAGGATCCTTATCCGAATACTGCCAACGCATTATACAATTGCAACTCGCGCAGTGATTATTCTGTTGTTTCTTCAAAGTGATTATTAATTCAGCATCAATATCAAATTCTCGTTGTTTTTTTTTTTTTGTCCTGTTGTTTGTAACCGGAGAGTTTTTTATCAATAATTTTAACATCAATATCATTTATTGTGGTGTCATTATCATCGAAAACAATTCTTCGAAGTTGGTTTATTTTTCGTACTCTGGATACTGCGAGATAGACTAAATTCGACCATTCGATGTGATTATCCACCATCCAAACAATTGTATCCGATATAGTCAATCCCTGTGAAGAGTGTATTGTTGCTGCGTATCCTAGCGTCCACGGGGATTGATTAGCACGCAATGCATCTTCAACGACATTGATATCAACCAGCACAATATCATTTAATACCAGAATTTGTTTTTCATTCTGTCCTGGAATATCAACTTCAATATTCTGTTTTCGTGTATCCGATGGCCTATAACAAAGGGGTACTGGAAGCGTTGCAAATTTTTCTTTATGCAATTCAAATAACTTCATCTGAAGTGTATCCCTGACTATTTTTCTACTTGCAATGATCAAATCGTTTGGTCTCCACGCTTCCCAGAAATCACTCATTGGGGTTTCTGAAATCACTTCACGCGCTATTTCGCATTGGATTCTATCCGGTTGTAATCTAATTAGTTTCTTAAATTCTCGTAATCGTTCATCAAGTGATCTATAATCAGTGGTGATTTCTTCATAGTAGTCTACAAAACCCTTTAGCCATTCATGTGGAGATGCACCGACAAATGGTGGTGGTTGGCCTTGATCACCGCACATGACGACTTTTGTGTTTTTGTTTAACAACCACTCAAGAAATGTTTTTAATACATCTAATGACACTGTGCATATTTCATCCCAAATTATGATTTCAGGAATGAATTTATCACCCATACGCTCAGGAGTCCATTTGTCACCTTTCCATCGAAAAAAACTGTGATAAGTGCAAGCATTTACCCCTCGTTGTATCATCTCTCTGGCGAGTCTGTGAGTCGGTGTTAGCACAATTATGTTAGAAACGCTAGCGTTTCCACGACGAAATAATTCAATTGCACGAGTTGTCTTTCCTGACCCACCACAACCGTTTAAATAAACTGTCTTATATCTACATACTGGATCAGATACCGGTGGTGCATTAGAAAATTCTGATTGAATTTCAATACGGTTACAACAAAGATATTTATCATCCATGGCAACGTCTACGGATTCACAATACTCATGTAGCATCTCCTTTTTAAATCGCCAACGCCCCCAATTTTCTTCGGGATCTGTGAATGCCGCTACAGCTGATTTGTACTTATTGTGTATATACATCGAATCAGTGGCCACTCTAACCGCGGTATTAGGAAATCTATTTATCATCGAAAATAGATTAATAGAAGCATAGGCTAACATTGAACTTCTCAAATGTGTGTACTGGGAATTATATCCATCACAGTAGGTAACAACCGTACCTAATTTCTCACCATTGGATAGAAAAGCATCCTTACGGGATACAAGTTTTCCCTGTTTCATTAAATCCGCTACAATAAAATCGTATTCAGCGACATCTATGATCAACCGCGAAGAGTATTTTGCGTTATCGTATCGTCCACCCTGGGTAAATTTACCGATTATTCTTCTTCCGAGATCTTTTGCTTGTTCTTTTTTAATTTCAAATAACTTCTTAGACCAATTTATGATTTCTTCTTCACTGAAATCTGGAAACTGTTTTCGTAGTTCGTTGATTATTCTATCTAGATTGGGTTGTGGTAGCCAAACTTCTTTCTGAGCTCGATAGCATATAATAGCCTCGGAAACAATCAACGATATTAGCATACCACAATCAATCATATATCTCAATAGCACTATTGGCATCCAGGCCTTTTCAGATAGGTGTCTACCGAGCCAAACATAACTACACGGATGTAACCCTGTAGCTAATTCAAATGATATCACACGAGCGAATCCGGTTAAATCAAAATCAGGCAATGGTCCATTAATCGCAACACGAGTCATTTCATGCGTGGGGTGTCCAAATCGTTTGAAGTACTCAGCGCATTCCCCATACCCGAGAAAACTTCCGGGATAACACGCGGATATATCAATTGAAATCATACCATCATGTGAGTATTTCGTATTCCACAGTCCTCCATGACCAAATTCGACGCAACTCAATTTAACATCCTCGAGAAAATCACTTCGTGTTGGACGCCATGAGTTTTTTTCTCTTGCGAAGTGAACTACCACTGATGGAATAGTAAAACTATCCGTGAGTAGTTTTTCATGGGAATTCTCCGGTGAAAAATCACTAGCGATTTTTCTCATTCTGTTATCTAATTCTTCAACGCGATATAATTCACCATTTGGTTTTACAAATTGATCGAATTCTTCATCACTTCTAAGTAACCACACTGACACAGGATCATCTTTACACAACGCATGAATAGCATCGAATAATCTCTCTTCATAGAAAACATCCCCGACGAACTCCTTAGGGATATATTTCACGGTTCGTTCTCGTGGAAATATTGTTACCGCAGGTGTCCACGCGTGTTTGTTATGATCAATAATCTGTATTGGTGCTCCATTTTTGTTATATTTCGGTTCGTATAAAACCTCTCCGGTTATCGTCATAACGGTTATTGGGAATCGTAATGATGTTTCTAATTTAGCTATATCAGAAATCTTTGCACCATGCTGTTTCACTGTCAGTTCCCACTCGGTTATTTTCCTACGTCGCAGATCAGTTAGTTTATTTCCTCGGGATGCATTTGTGAAGTGTTCTATTATTCGTTCTGCTACACAATTAAGCCCTGACGAATATTTCATAGGAGCTAGTTTTGCGATATCGGGTTTATCATTTAACGGATATATCCCATAAACCATTGCTGTTACGGGATAAGATCTTTCGTAGTATGGTTTATCAATGCCGGTTAGAATCCCTGGTTTGGAATCTCTACTCACAATGACAGCTTTTTTATTCTTGAGGATTGGTTCAAATTTATCCTTAATAATCCATTTGCCATCGACTTCGATAATGAATTTGATTCGGAAAAAATGCCGTTTTTCCCCAACACGTGAAATTATCACTGCTGCTTTTTCATCAGTCATGGTTGTCACAGAATTAGGCGAAAATTTGAACTGATTTTTGTTGTTCTTCAATTGCAAACGAAACTCACCATTTTTCTTGATTTCGTCGTACACGCATTACCTGGGGTGATTAAGTGGCGTGTAACGATTTGCATGTGCCAATTTGTAATTTACATGAAATCCGAAATACTCGTTTTACGTGGTGTACGGCAAGCTCGATGTGATTTATGTTCACCTATTGAGAGTATATAAGGTTAAGGATTTCTCATTATTATTTACGGGAACCCAAATATCTAATCGAAGGATAGATAACCTCGTCTTGCAAATCTCCAGCCAAAGGGGTGAGTGTTAAAATTACATTTCGTTTTATTGTGAATTTTATTCAGATTATCATTTCGTATAATGATGCCTTTATTGCAATGAACGTGGAATATTTGGAATTACTAGTCACTTTTAGACTATAAATACAATATCGTAATCTACGGCTTAGATTATTTTTGAGACAACTATTATTAGTCTGGTTTTGTTTATTATAGCTAATTCAGTCTGATTCAGTCTGATTCCAGCTGATTCCGTCGTTGATACCGTAGAAGTTCATCACTGATAGCGCATCTAATAACATCGTTGATACCGTCTCTGATACCGTAGCTGCTAACATAGTTGTTACATTGTTTCTGGTACCGTAGCTGCTAATAACATCGTTGATACCGTAGCTGCTAATAACATCGTTGATACCGTAGCTGTTAAACACATCTGATACCATCTTTTGATAAACGTCTTTGAAATCGTTTGATTTGTTGTGGGACATCTATTGTTTGTTCTGGAACATCTCTGTATAAATATCTGAATGTGCTTGTGCCGTTAATTTGTGCAAACGGAATTGAAGTATCTGTCTGTGTGTCGAACTGTCTGTTCGTCAATATCTGTGTAACGTGTAAATATCCGGAAAGCTAGAAGTCCGAGTGTCGGAGCTGTCTTAGAGTTGTAAAACGTCCGGGTTGACATCTAGGGGAGTGAGGAACCGTTGGTTCGGGTAGATGTTGTATGCTGTCTGAACGTATAACTGTGGTGGATCCGTGTAGGGAAACGTCCGATAATAGTATTGGTCAACCCTCGGTTCTCGGGGAAACTGGGAGACGATTCAACTGTTGCTGAATCGTGCGGTTATACAGGGGAGACACATAGGTGTATTGAAATTGTGATATAATTTAATACATTGTTGTATTTGCATGCTTATGTCAGATCGCAATAATATTTCAAGTGATCACATAGATATCAATAAAAGCTAGCAACTTGATTGAATACAAGTATATGATCGTGCTAGTTATCGCAATCCATCGTGCGATAGATAGTTTGTCGTTTGTGTTTATTTTTTTTCGTAAATCATTCTTGCATTTATTTAACTTTCGTAAAGGATTCTTGGATCTGTGTATAATCCAAGAGATCCCTTTACATCTGAGATTCCTTTTGTATTGTTATTTAATTTGTTCATGTATTGTGAATGGTTGTGAGTTTAATTGTGGGTTGAGTGCATGAATTATTGTGTTGTTACATCTGTATTTTTTTCATTTATAATTTATTACATAAATTTATATTTTCTTTCACAAATTGTGTTTGTATTGTTCATTTAATCCACCCTCCTCTCGGTAACAATTCTGTTACAATGGTGTCAGAAGTGGGATCGTTGGATTAAGTGAACTGTCAATCATTTTTGTGAAGGTATACATTTAATGTTTATATTTGAGCGTGACCTTCTGTTAAGATAATACTCTAGTTGGAGTTTGTTTTTGTTTAGTTTACCTAGGTCCGTGTGTCCAGTATAAACGTGTTTAAAACATTGGTTTGGTTACCTATCTATATTCATATTACAATTGTCATGTCATCCCTTAAGGACTTGGTTGCCTTAGGCAAAGAATTTGGATATGAAGGTGAAAGCCTAAGGAAATTTATTCAAGAAGAACAAGCCCGGGAAAGGGAAGAAAGGGCAAGGTCAAGGGAATTAGAAAGGGAATCTGAAGAAAGGAAACGGGAATTAGAAAGGGAATCCGAAGATAGGAAATGGGCCTTTGAGAGGGAAAAGATAGGATTAGAGAAGGAAAAGATAGAATTAGAGAAGCAGGCCGAAAAGGATAGGATAGGATGGGAAATGGAAGCGGAGCAAAAGCGAATAGAGTTAGATGAAAAAGCAAAACAACGGGATCATGAGCGTAAGGTAGAATTAGCGACATCTGGAAGAGAACACGATTCTGCCTTTAGCAAATTAAGGGGCCCCAAATTACCTCCCTTTGACGATGAAAAAGATAACATAGATAGTTATCTTCATCGGTTTGAGCGGTATGCCGAAAACCAGAAGTGGAGTCAAAATGACTGGGCGCTGCATCTGAGTGCTTTATTAAAAGGTAAAGCACTGGATGTATACTCGCGACTTCCTAGGGACGATGTGTTTAAGTACGACGTCCTAAAGGAAGCACTTCTCAAAAGGTACGAGCTCACTGAACAAGGTTTTCGGAAAAAGTTCAGGTATAGCAAGCCCGATAAGGGAGAAACCTTTGGTCAGTTCACCGTCAGAATTGCGAACTATTTTGAGCGGTGGATTGAATGCGGCAAAGCGGTGAAAACGTTTGAAGGGTTGACTGATTTCTTGCTCAGAGATCAATTATTTAATACAGTTGGGCGAGAATTAGATCAATTTCTGAAGGAGAAAGTCTTCACAAACGTAAAAGATATGGCTAAGCAAGCCGATTTATTTGCCGAAGCTCATGGGGGAACCCAGAACGTGGTTTTAAAAGATTTTAAGTCTGGAAACCAGTCTGTAAGACCTATGCCTAGGGAGCCTGTAAAATCAGCTGAGGTAAAAAGGTCAGTTGGGAATCCAGTTTTTCAGCGTGTGCGGTGTTTCTTGTGTAATGCATTGGGTCATGTTCAAAAAGACTGTCCTAAAAGAAAGGCACTTATACATAAGGTAGCAGTGGCTATACAAAGTAAAGGTATATCCGATAACAACGTACATGTAGAACCTTGTATTCATTCACTTGGCACGTGTTTATTTCCTGAAGCGCGCGTACCAACCGCGAGAGGGTTTGTCAACGGTCGAGAAGTCGTGGTATTGCGTGACACTGGTTGTACGGGCGTAGTGATCAAACGTAGTCTCGTGCAGGATAACCAAATGCTCGGGTGGGAATCCCCATGTATGTTACTTGATCAGACGATGGGTCGCATTCCCGTAGCAAGGATCACAGTAAAAACACCTTTCTTAACGGGAACTGTTGATGCCCTTTGTATGGACAATCCTATTTACGATCTGACGATCGGTAATGTTGAAGGTTCCCGTCTTCCAACCATGGCCGATTTTAAAATACCTTTGGCCCAGGCAGTCGAAACGCGAGCGCAAACACGGCGAGAGAAATCCGCGTTTAATAAATTAATAGTCCCTGAATCGATCTCAGGAATTTCCCGTGATGATTTCAAACAAGAGCAAGAACGTGATGAATCCATCAGAACAATTGTTGAGAAAATCACGTCCGGCGCGATTAAACATTGCAAGCGTGGGGGTAGCTCTAGATTCGTACGCAAGAACGGATTAATTCATAGGGAGTTTAGCGCTCGGGAGGGTAAGAAGTATTGGCAAGTGGTCGTACCCCAGAGATATAGATCTCAAGTGCTTAGGGTGGCGCATGAGTCAAGCATGGCAGGACACCTAGGTAAGGCTAAGACCACTAGCAGGGTAGTCGCTGAATTCTACTGGCCAGGTGTTAATGGCGATGTCACACGGTTCTGTAGGTCGTGCGACGTATGTCAGAAAACCGTCTGTAAGGGAAGGGTCACAAGGGTGCCCTTGGGACAGATGCCATTAATAGATACACCGTTTAAAAGAGTGGCAGTAGATATTGTAGGACCAATACACCCAGTTACCGAAAGAAAGAATCGGTACATACTTACTCTGGTTGACTACGCAACCAGATACCCTGAAGCCGTAGCGTTACCAACTATTGAAACGGAAAGGGTAGCTGAAGCATTAGTTGATATCTTCAGTAGGGTAGGGGTGCCAGAGGAAATCCTCACTGATTGTGGTGCCCAATTCACCTCTGACCTCATGGGTGAAATAAGTAGGCTGTTATCCATCAAACAGCTAAACACTACCCCATACCATCCGATGTGCAATGGACTGGTAGAGAAGTTTAATGGTACCCTGAAAAGCATGCTGAGGAAGATGTGCGCGGAACGTCCGCAAGACTGGGACCGTTATTTAAACGCTGTTTTGTTCGCGTACCGTGAAGTACCGCAGGAAAGTTTAGGGTTCTCGCCCTTTGAACTGTTGTATGGTAGAACAGTTCGAGGCCCGATGCGGATACTACGCGAACTATGGACTGGTGATGTCGCGAACGAGGAAATAAAAACGACTTACCAGTACGTGTTAGATCTAAGAAACAAACTTGAGAGTACATGCCAGATGGCACGTGACGAATTGATTAAATCGGGGCGCAGATATGCCAAGTATTACAACCGCAGAGCGCGTAATAGGAAATTTCTTGTGGGAGATCAGGTGCTATTGCTTCTTCCAACGAGTTCGAATAAGTTATTAGTCCAGTGGAAAGGTCCATATGAAGTTAAAGAAGTAAAAGGTGACATGGACTATAAAATTGACATGGACGGTAATGTAAAGACATTCCATGCAAACATGCTCAAGTTATACATCAAGAGACAGAGCGACAATGTCAATAAGGGGAGTTGAAAATATAGGCGCAGACTACTTGAGTAGGGCATGATGGGAAATTTGTATGAATTTGCCCAGTAATAAAATCCAGTTTGTAGTATAACCAGTGTAAATGTTGTAAGATATCATCAATAGTTATTTTTCTTCTATTCTGTGTTAGTTTTAAAAATGTGTACATTTTTATTCTTAGGGGGGAGGTATTGTCACAGAATTAGGCGAAAATTTGAACTGATTTTTGTTGTTCTTCAATTGCAAACGAAACTCACCATTTTTCTTGATTTCGTCGTACACGCATTACCTGGGGTGATTAAGTGGCGTGTAACGATTTGCATGTGCCAATTTGTAATTTACATGAAATCCGAAATACTCGTTTTACGTGGTGTACGGCAAGCTCGATGTGATTTATGTTCACCTATTGAGAGTATATAAGGTTAAGGATTTCTCATTATTATTTACGGGAACCCAAATATCTAATCGAAGGATAGATAACCTCGTCTTGCAAATCTCCAGCCAAAGGGGTGAGTGTTAAAATTACATTTCGTTTTATTGTGAATTTTATTCAGATTATCATTTCGTATAATGATGCCTTTATTGCAATGAACGTGGAATATTTGGAATTACTAGTCACTTTTAGACTATAAATACAATATCGTAATCTACGGCTTAGATTATTTTTGAGACAACTATTATTAGTCTGGTTTTGTTTATTATAGCTAATTCAGTCTGATTCAGTCTGATTCCAGCTGATTCCGTCGTTGATACCGTAGAAGTTCATCACTGATAGCGCATCTAATAACATCGTTGATACCGTCTCTGATACCGTAGCTGCTAACATAGTTGTTACATTGTTTCTGGTACCGTAGCTGCTAATAACATCGTTGATACCGTAGCTGCTAATAACATCGTTGATACCGTAGCTGTTAAACACATCTGATACCATCTTTTGATAAACGTCTTTGAAATCGTTTGATTTGTTGTGGGACATCTATTGTTTGTTCTGGAACATCTCTGTATAAATATCTGAATGTGCTTGTGCCGTTAATTTGTGCAAACGGAATTGAAGTATCTGTCTGTGTGTCGAACTGTCTGTTCGTCAATATCTGTGTAACGTGTAAATATCCGGAAAGCTAGAAGTCCGAGTGTCGGAGCTGTCTTAGAGTTGTAAAACGTCCGGGTTGACATCTAGGGGAGTGAGGAACCGTTGGTTCGGGTAGATGTTGTATGCTGTCTGAACGTATAACTGTGGTGGATCCGTGTAGGGAAACGTCCGATAATAGTATTGGTCAACCCTCGGTTCTCGGGGAAACTGGGAGACGATTCAACTGTTGCTGAATCGTGCGGTTATACAGGGGAGACACATAGGTGTATTGAAATTGTGATATAATTTAATACATTGTTGTATTTGCATGCTTATGTCAGATCGCAATAATATTTCAAGTGATCACATAGATATCAATAAAAGCTAGCAACTTGATTGAATACAAGTATATGATCGTGCTAGTTATCGCAATCCATCGTGCGATAGATAGTTTGTCGTTTGTGTTTATTTTTTTTCGTAAATCATTCTTGCATTTATTTAACTTTCGTAAAGGATTCTTGGATCTGTGTATAATCCAAGAGATCCCTTTACATCTGAGATTCCTTTTGTATTGTTATTTAATTTGTTCATGTATTGTGAATGGTTGTGAGTTTAATTGTGGGTTGAGTGCATGAATTATTGTGTTGTTACATCTGTATTTTTTTCATTTATAATTTATTACATAAATTTATATTTTCTTTCACAAATTGTGTTTGTATTGTTCATTTAATCCACCCTCCTCTCGGTAACAATTCTGTTACAATGGTAGCATCAACAACACCATCAATTCGAAATGTTGACCAACAATAAGATGCTCCATCACGCTTGAATTCATTAAAACAGTCTCTGATTTTACTAATCATGGCTTTATCAAGAATTGTATTCTTTGGTGTATTAGAAGCTATATCGAGATTGAATTGAGCATCTTTCCAGGGGTAATCTCTCTTGGACGTTTTTTTTGGTTTATCGAGATTAAATCTAGGATTGATTTTCAATAATCTCTTAAACTCTTTCATGTTTCCGTCTATTGGACGTTTTTTGGGTTTATCGAGATTAAATCTAGGATTGATTTTGTTACGTCTTTTTGGTTTATCGAGATTAAATCTAGGATTGATTTTGTTACGTCTTTTTGGTTTATCGAGATTAAATTTAGGATTGATTTTTAATAATCTCTTAAACTCTTTCATGTTTCCGTCTCTTGGACGTTTTTTGGGTCTATCGAGATTAAATCTAGGATTGATTTTTAATAATCTCTTAAACTCCTTATCAGCATTGAATTCAGCATTTTTCGAAGGCAATCTCTTGAACTCCTTCATGCTATACTAAAAACAAGTGTCTAAATGAAAGGTTTATGTATAATGAATCACTGCAATGGATCAGTCAATGAATTAGACAAATAGTATAGTATACTAATGAACCAGGAATTCAGACCACACCCAGTGAGTACAAATTATGAAGCATCCAGTGATGGTGTTGTAAGACACTGTAGACTGAAGAACCCAGTTGGGTGGGATAATGGTATGGGGTATTTGTTCTTTACTGTTGGAAAGAAGAAATATTACAATCATCGTTTCGTATTTGAATGTTTCAATGGATTGATCAAAAATGGTTTTGTTATCGATCACAAGGATTCTAATCCAAGGAACAATTCTTTATCAAATCTGCAAGCAATCACACAGAGTGAGAATTCCAAACGAGGAAGGACTGGCATTTGTTCAAAAAAAGTGAAACCAGTAAAATCTTTGAATACAACAACTAACGAAGAAAAAATATTTAAATCAATATATGAAGCCGGCAAGTATTTCAATATTTGTAGAGCCTCAGTACGATTCGTTGCAGAGGGGGTTTGTCGATCGGCTATTTCAAAAAGGACGAGACAAAAAATTCAATTTAGTTATGTCTAATGCGTCATATTTTTCATTTAGAAATATATAATTGTTATAGAATAATGAATTCTGAAAACATGAATAGCATTTTATCCGAGATTTCAAAATTAAAAAGTTGGGATATTGAACTATCAGATGGGTTAAATCCTGATCAAATCATGTCTGATTTTCAGGATATAGAATACGGAGTTAACAACAATAAATATATGCTACCAAAGAAGTATGCGCTCATCAAAAGAATTCAGAATTCTATTAAGGACTCTCTCGCATTTTCCAGTGACGTAAGTGTGTTCGCTCCGTTGTATACCATCGTAGAACGAATACGAAAAGAATTGGGGTACGAATACGAATTGAAAAAGGAGGTTAATTCTAAAGTTAGAAACCTACGGGCGTTAATTCAAGAAAATGAACAATTTCGATTGACCGACCATTTATCATTATTTGATTGACCGACTATTTATCATTATTTGATTGCCCGACCATTAATCATTTTTTTTTTAGCCGACCCTCAAGGGATGTAAAAAATCGATGGTGTTAGGTCGGGTTTGAAAAATTGTTTTACAATTGAAAAATTGTTTCTGATTTCAAATAATGGTCAATGAAGCATTAACAACCCGATTGGCTCGTGAACGACTGGATGCAATCAGGAGATTTGTACCAATTCGTGACTCTGTACGGAATAAACTACAACAACGACAGAGTCTTCAGACTGATTTTGCTATGGGATCCGAAGAATTGTTTAAACCAGTAACCACAGCAACGAAAGGGATAGAGCGTGCTATACTGGGAGATGTTCCCGAGACGGGAAAATCTGTTATTGGTGAACTCGAAAAAATAGCAGCGAAAACTGAACAAACAAAACAAATGGAATCAAAAGAAATAGTAGATGATTTACGCGTGATATTTAACGAGGCGGGTTTAGCAGCGATTAATAAGACTGATTCAACAGGAATTCCTGAGCTTGTTGTTACGACTTATGAAAACAGGAAAAATATGTTGAAACCAGAATATCATATGTTTGTTAGAAATTTAGATCATTGGGCTGATATATTCTACAAAATCAAAACTGAAAAAACAGGTAGAATTAGGAAGAAGGATAACGCATCATATATTCAATATAGAAATGCGGTGGATATAGTGTATAATCGATACGAAGAGTTTAAACAACAACAAAAACCACGAAAATTGCGAGGAAGGCGACAGCAACCTGCAAAGAAAATATCTTTTTCACCTAAAAAAACAACTACCACCTGATGATGATATTCTTGATTATTTACAAAAAGCCAATTTAGAAGAAATGAAAAAAATGGATGAAGCAACTGGTTATAGCGGAAGCGGATTGCAAGATTCCAGTGAGAATCCAAGGATTTCATGTCCTGGTAGTGTTATCAATGATATATCACGATTAGAAGTTCTTGTAGGAGGTTTCCGAGCTGGAAATAACTCACCGGAAATAATTAATGAAGCAGCTGATATCTGTAGACGATTATTTCAGGGTGGTATCATAGATATCAGCACATATCGAGATTTCATTGGCGAGTTAGTGGAGGATTATCACAGTAATTAATCACCGAGACTGAATAAAAACGCTAGCGTTTCCAATTGAAAAATGGTTTCTGATTTCAAATAATGATCATACACTACAATCATGATAAACCAGCCCCCGTCTACGTAGTTAATTCACGGTTTCCAGTTTATAGAGCATACTACGGAGATGGTTTAGGCAATACCATTGCAGGGTTATTTGCGAGAATGGCTCCAAAAGTGATGCCGTTGGCTAAACAACTAGGAATGAAAGCAATTGAAGTTATTCGTGATAAGGGTATTAGTGCTGTTGGAGATTTTGCTGGAAAAGCGTTTTCAACTGCGAAGAATAAATTAACATCATTAGTGAAATCACGAAGTGATTTACGAAAAAAGAAACCGTTACCATCTACAGCAGAGATGCCTGCAAGTGTTAGTAGAATTATAAATAACGCAGTAGACGAAAAATTAGCGTCGATGGTGACTCCCTTGATAAATCAAGGGGACCAAAATAACATGATAGCAAACATGATAGCAGGAAGTGGCTTTAAAAAAACACGACGATGATATGAAAAATCGTGATTTAGACTCTGAGAAATAGAATAAAATGTTCAAAAGGTCACCTGATCCAGCATTTGATATGGATGCCCCAGTTGGCAAGAATGATTCTGTACGCGATTTTCAATTTTATTCTTATCACGCAGTACAACCAGATCTCCGATCGCGAATTGAACTTCAAGTTCATGATACCAGTAAATATTTTCTACCGTGTGAGGCATTTATTGAAGTAGAAGGAGAACTTGTAACAAATGTTGCAGCTGATACCCCATATGACAATAACGCAAATATCCGAGTTGGTTTTGTTAATAACGGCATAATGGCGTTATTTGAAAGCGCTAGATATCTCATTGATGGAAAAGAAATTGAATCCATTGACCGTGAAGTTGATGTGGCCACAACAATCATAGGGTTAGCGAGATATTCTGATGATTATACAAGATCAGCGGGTCCATCTATGATGTTTGCAAAGGATACCTCTGATAACGCTGATCACCTTCAATTCATTAAAGTGTTAACAGCAAGAGATAATGCAGAAGCCGATCAACAGGAAGCAGCTAATCCAGAACGTCGAACCAGACCCGGAGCTGCGTTTGATATTCTCGGAGGCGTTAATGGTAATCTCAATTTAGGATTTGCAACACGTGTAGCAACGTTGCATGGGCAGCGTCGACGATTTTCATGTGCGATTCCACTGCATCATATATTTGGATTCTGTAGAAACGTCCGAAAAGTTATTTATGGAGCTAAACACACAGTAGCGCTTGTACGAAAGGGTACTGATGATGATGCAATCTGGCGTAATGCTGGGGTTGCTCCCGGTAAAGTCATTTTAACAAAACTATCATTGTGGATGCCAGTATTAACTCCATCAATCACAGAAGAACAGCGACTACTATCATTTATGGACCAAGGAGGAAAGTCGTTGTTGAGTTGGTTATCAGTGACTACGGATATTAAACAGGACAGTGTTGATGGTACATTCACATGGCACCTGGCATCAAAACAAGGTGTTTCAGCTCCACGTCATATATTCGTAGCGTTACAGAATAATGCGCGAGTTGGTAATCAAGAACGAAGCCATATGATATTTGATCAGTTAGGTGTTAATGATTTCTCGCTGAGAATAAACGGACAGCAGGAACCATCCGAGGATATACAACTTGATTACGGTCAGAATCATATTGCACGTGTCTATCATAACCTGTTGTCATTTATGGCACGTGATCAAAATGTGGATACTGGTTTGCAAATATCGCAATTGGATTTTAAAAGCCTCTATCCGATTTATTACTTTTCACTTGAACATCTTGATTTAACAAGACAATCTGTCGTTGATATACACTTTAGAGCCCGTGTAACCCGTCCGACTGGTCCACCAGTTGGTGGGGTACCTCCTATCCTTATCCCGAATTATAGAGCGGTTGCTGTCATTCTCAGTGATAAATCAATGCTACTCGAAGGTGTTGGTGGAAGAATGAGAGTGGTAGATGCACCAGTGGAAAACATGTAATTGAAATTGTAAACGATTTAGAATCAATCAATTATGTATAATGTCATATAGTGTTATTAGTGTTGCGTTAACTCCCGGTCAATTAAAAAAATTGCAATCGGAATCAGCTAAAAACTGTGGAACCACAATCACGTTGAAACCTAATCAAATGACTGGTGGTGTAAATAAATTATCGCTGACAACTCGTCAGGTGAAACATTTCAATGATGCACTTGCAGCCAAAAAAGGTGTTCAGATTACTCTTTCTGCGGCTGCTATCAAAAATATGATTAAAACAGGCGGTATATTCCCGTTGTTAGCTGCGATTCCAGCATTGATTGCAGCAGCAGCCCCAGCGGTGGCTAAAGCGGCAGCGTTAGGAGCCGTTGGTACTGCAGCAGGAATGGCACTAAAGAAGGCAACTGGGAAGGGATATAAAAAAAGGGACGATCCGTTCACGGATTGGGTCTAAGACTACCAGGAACCCCGTATTCGTGGTACAGCGGAAAGGGTCTAAGACTACCAGGAACGATTTATTAATTGAGGAACCTATGGTTTCCATGTCCAATTTTGATTTAATGGATGCGGCTAAAAAACTAGTGATTAAAAATTTCAGAGGTGTTTTTATGAAAGATCAATTACCACATCAACCAAACAAAACTGAAACAGGTATTATTAATCTCGATAACAGCACCGGACCTGGTACTCACTGGGTTGCATACGCTATTGATCCACGTGGGATTGTTTATTTCGATTCATATGGATTAGCCCCACCAAAAGAGTTTATGCGGTATATAAAAACCCTTCCAATGAAGACTTGGTATTCTACACTACCAACACAACAAATGAATGACCCACCAATATGTGGCAGCGAAGTATTAAATGTCCTTGACGCTATTTCTAACTCCTTGAGTAACCCAAGCGGAAAACCACCACATGTTGTCGTTAATGAATACACTAGTAATCGCTTTTTAGAGAGAGAAAGAGTTTTACAATAACATGATTGATATTTGGGGGAGATCTTTGAAACCCAAACCCGATGGCACTGCACCACCTGATTCTGTCAAGGATGTAAAAAAACTAATCAAAGATGAAATCGCTGAGACGTTAAATTTAACAAGTGTTGATCCTAATGAAATAGTTGTATTTCAAGACAAACAGGGTAAATTGAAATCCAGTGATGTGTCATTGGATGATATTTTAGTTAAACAACGAAACGCAATCGAGAACACCGTTGCGTTATTTTCCGATCAGGGTAAATTGAAAACCAGTAATATTTCTCTGGATGATATTTTGGTTAAACAACAAAACGCAATCGAGGATACTATCGCGTTATTTTCCGATCAGGGTAAACTCAAACCGGGTGTACTCGTTTCGACGATTACAGATCGATTAAAAACTCTCAACGATGAGTTAAACAATTCTGTGGTTGTACTAAAACTACTTGAATCTAGAATTGAAGAAAACGGAAAACAGTTTATATCATTTCGTAGAAATATCATTGATAAATTTATTGGAACCCAGTTGGATAAAATTGAAATAAAACTCCCGGATATTAAAAAATCCATCGATGAGACGAAAGCTTTCATCGAAGCCGTCAAAGGTGATTTTTCGAGGATGATAACAATCATTGAAAAAACAAAAATTCCTCATGAGAAAACCAATAACGTAGTATATACAATCCAACACGGATCATTTTTGTGGACACCTACAGACAACAAATTAGATATCACTGCAACCGTTAAGGGTATTTATCGATTAACACTAGTAACAACGACTCAATTTAATATATCATCGTCGAGTTCATCCGGGGTCAACAATACGATTTCAACGATCATCGACAAGGATACAACTGAAAAGTTCACGATAACATCTACTGATAAACATTTGACTAGAACTCCGGTATCATGGTATGTAGAATTCGTAGCGGATTTAAGTAAATAACTAAATTGAAAGGATTTCACAATTGAAAACGCTAGTGTTTTTAAAATAAAAATGATTTCATCAACTCAATGTCGCTATGATCAGGTCAGAGAATTTCAGAATAGACTCAAAACCCTCACTGAGGAGTATCAAATAAAAATAAAAAAATACCGACGAAGAATCACCGCAATTGATGTTATTGTGTACTCGGTGTCAAGCGTTCTCACTGGTGCCGGAATAATACTAGCATCTGTTACAATGATTGCCCCGGTCGTAGTTCCAATTTGCATTTCTGCGGTGGCTACAATCGGGGGTATATCAACCGGGATAGCAAAAAAGATATCATCATGCAGCCAGAGTAAACTGCAGAATTACTTACTTCAATTTCATATTGCATCAACCGCATACTCGCAATTATCATTGATGATATCGTCGTCACTCGATAATACGATTATATCAGATAGTGAATTCTCAGCGATGGTCAGTATTTTTGATTCCGCGATATCGAAATTAGAGCGACAACATGAGTATAATAACAATGACAACACCGATGGAGTCAGAAAACACGAACCCAAAAACAAAATGATCTCAATAATATCAACATTACCAGATTGTGAGTTCTCAGTGATGGTCAGTATTTATGATTCCTCGATACCAAAATTAGAAATAAATCATGAGTATAATAACAATGACAACACCGCAGGAATTACTTCAACGAATAGTGGAGAACACGAATCCAGTACAAACAAGCATGATATCAATAACATCAACGAATCCAGAATTCAGTGTGAATTTCCCCTCTCCGGTCCCAGTGAAGGAGATAGCGCTAGCAAAACTACGAGTGTATCACAGTTGGCCTAATATCAGATCAAAATCATTTGGTGGTCAACAACCGAATAATTCTTTAGTGTTTGCAAATAAGAATAAACCCGACGTAACTCCAGACTGGATCGTCGTTTCGATACCAACAGGGTCATACCAAATAGAACAAATCAATGATGAATTCGCGCGTAGAATAAAATCGATTACTGGAGTAGAGTCAAAAATCGCTATAACAGTTCATGAACCGACGCTATCATCCGCAATTGAGATAAACACAGAAGGATACGTCGTAGATATCTATCAAAGTTCTATTAGAACCGTACTAGGATGGCCTGAATTACCACCCCAGAGTAAAACTCTGGAGGAAACCGTTAATTTACCCGAACCACAAAAAACTGATTATATCACCGACAGAATAAAACCCGATAATCCAATAAAAAGCTATAGCTATTACAATAAATTTAATGTTTTTAATGTATTGAAAAATCCCATCGTTAAGAAAGATTTATACTTAATTCGACAGGATAAAATCACTGAAAATTTCACAGCGTTCAATAACGATATTTCGTTGTTGTTAATATCTCTTAAATCCGGCTCTCTCACCCGAGATGAATTTATCAGCGTCGTAGAAACATGCAACAAAATCATCAATGATATGGAAACATTTAATTCACAAATTATTCAAGAGATATTAGGTGACAATAGCCCTGAAACAAAGAATTTATTTGCAGATGAATATAAAATCCGCGTTGAAGATATTCCAACATTCAAACTACCAGGATATAACGTACCAGAACTAAAAAAACTTCTCAGTGATGCCATCGATGTTGGTTTTAAAATAATTCATGATACATGGAGAAAAACAACATCATCGGAAATAAAAATCCTCAAACACAATAATGACCCAGACGGTGGCGGCAGGCATATCGCTCCGTTCAACGTGAATATATCCTCGGTGATTGCGCTTAATTTAGTGTGTGATGTTATCGAAGGAAGCTATCAGATTAATCTAGAGCAATCAAATCAAGCTCAGCAAGGATATATTCTTTATTCATTTGCACCAACAGCTCCTCCAGGATTCCTAATTATTGAAAACCCAATTAATCCTGTCTACATGCGATGCCATAATAATTCATTAACCAGAATTAATTTCAAACTCACCGACCAGTCAAATAATCTGATTGATTTACAAGAAGAGGTGTTAGCGATTAGTCTGTTTGTGAGATCCTAAAGACTCAATCAAATCATTTATTATTTTTTGTTATCCAAGAACTGAAAACTTTAGCAGCAGAGAGGGTGGATGACAACAAGTTGCGACCAAAATTGATTAAAAAATCGTTTTCATTTTTTTAGTTAAAATGATTTCGTAGGGAGATTTCAATCAATTTTTTGTCTGAAAACGTTGTAGGGTTCGCCTTTTCTTGGTTAAGATAAGATTATAAGACGGCTCGTTTTAGGATTTCAATCAAATTTTGTCTAAAAACGTTGTAGGATTCACCCTCTCTGCTGCTGATGAAAGAAGTTATAGTAATGTACATTAAATATTATAAATATATTAAATATTATAATTTTTATTGTACGGACTTAAATACGTGAATCATAAATAGCAAATGTTGTTATATTGTTTTATTAGTGTTCATAATACGCTTTAATTAAAATAATGCCCAAAAATGGAAGTAATATATATTTATATATATATAAATCCGTAATTAAGACTGTCCACTTTTTTTATTTTGTTCTCGTCTGACTAAACTCAGCTCTCATCATTTTTCTCTGGTGCGGTTTTTCCCTCCTGAAGGTGTCTTTGGTATAGTGATTTTACCATTTGTCGACCTTACTGTTATCTTATTTATACCCTTGTCTTTGAGATACTTTCTAAATAATGCTTCTCGTTAAGTTTCTGTTTCTTGACACCACACGTCAATAGAAACTCTGTGTTGCATATATCTGGATGTCAGCTTCAAATTCCTTCTTCCAATCAATGATCTTTTGGCGTCTTTATAATGGGAATACGCGAGAGAGAATCTGATATGGTGCCTGTATTCTGTGATGAATCAGCCATATTAATGGGAAGCTTGGGGTTCGTAGTAACAGTCTCTAAGGAGGGCGGAGCTTATCTAATCGTTTCGGATCTATGCATTGCCTCTTCCAATCAATGATCTTTCGGCGCCTTTATAATGGGAACTGACAAACGTCTTTCAGATCGGATATATATTGTTGCTTCCCGTTGGTTATAATCTTCATGATATTATTGTCAGACTCTGCATTATTATTTGTTCAGTGGGCGTCCACATTTTTTACCCTCGCAGGAAAGTTGACATGATCTTTCAGTATTGGTAGCATCTGTTTTTCGAAGTATGGCTGGAAATCCGACGCTTTTTCCGAAATGACATGTTGCATGTTTTTATTCTTGCTTCTAATGCTACAGAATTATCGGCCTGTGCAATTCCTTCGTCACCGAAAAGGGTGTATACAACTGATTTTCTATCTTGCACGTTGACGCCGACCCTATTTTTTAAATTGTCAGTGACACTTTTTTAAGTGAAGTGTACAAACAATCTGTGTGGCTTCAGGGAATGGCTGCTTTAAACTTTTACGAATCGCAGTTTCGTCATCTTAGCCGACAATCATGTTTTATATTTCTTCATTTTTGAAATGACTGGCAATTTGTGAGAAGAAAGCATTGTAAGTTTCAAAGTCAGCTTTACCAAGTAGAAAAGAGTGGCCAAAAAAATAGCAGATTCTCCGGTATCTGTTCGTAAAAGTGCTCTGTTGTTTTAACACTGTTAATGTTAAATACATTTCTCCAAGATTAAATGTTTTGTCCACACCTAATAACGTTCTCTCCATCGTAAAACAGAGTCGTTTAATATCCTGTATCTGTGCGTCGGTGTATAGTATGATGGACGGATCGGAATCAACGAGTCGGACAACTCTAATGAAAGGGTGCTAAGAATACACTTTATTTTCTACATTTAGAATGTGGTCGGCATGATTTTTGTTTAAACGTCTTTATGCGGTTGTCGTTCTTATCTTTTTTGGTGTGTGTGTAATGTTTTGGACAGCCTTGATATTTCTGCAAATGTCATAATCATTTTCTCCTTGGTTTATTTTGTCGCAAACGTTTTTTGCGGAGTCCTGTTTTACCATACTTGCAGCCACAGCTTTTACGCGTTGTGAGGTTCTTATGCATTTTTCGTGTACTTCTGGTTTGAATGTATTTCCATGAATTGTCCTTCCGGGAAATGCACGAACATATTCCATAATCGAGACAGACATAGTGTGGTACATTTCCTATCCAAGTTACACGTCACTTGTATTTTAGAGAGTTCTTGTGCTTGCTATATCCCCGATGCACAACTAACATGGGTTAAAAAAAAAAAACACAAATATACTATCCACACAAACGTACGCGAATGCATACAAACACACACTCTACTATCCACACAAACGCACACTCTACTATCCACAAAAAAAGCTTTTCTAGTCCGCTGTGTGGATAGTACCGTATATATTGGGGGGGGGGTATACATTTTTTTCTTGTTTGTGTGGATAGTTGAGTGTATGAGTGTATGTTTGTATGCGTGGGCGTACTTTTGTGTGGATAGTATATTTGGGGTTTGTTTTCACTCCCTTCTGTGTTGATAGTTTAGTTGGGGTTTGTATGCGTGCGCGTACGTTTGTGTGGATAGTAGAGTGTGTGTTTGTATGCATGCGCGTACGTTTGTGTGGATAGTATTTTGTTTTTGTGTGGATAGTAGAGTGTGTTTGTATGCGTTCGCGTACATCTGTTTGGAATGTATATTTGTGTTTTGTTTTTTCTCCCCATGTTGTGCATCGGAGCTATAGCTCCACTTCCAAATGTGTGGATAGTAGATATTGGGTTTTTTGTTCGTATATTTTAGGCTTGTATCCTGCGCGTACGTTTGTGTGGATAGTAGAGTGTGTTTGTGTGTTTGTATGCATGTGCGTACGTTGCGTTATAGCATTTAATGGTGACATGGCGACAAGGGAAATTAAATAGGTGAGGTGACGAAACGGTACTAGACATGGGCAACAATGTGGCAAAAAGTTGACCTTAAGCGGGCCAAACAGCAAACAAACAAGCGCTATTGTTCATACATCAATTCAAGTCTGTAACATATAATGTGTGTGTGTGTGTGTGTGTGTGTGTGTGTGTGTGTGTGTGTGTGTGATTTGGATTTTTAACGTAGCTTTTAAAAAAATTCAGTCATGTCGCTACGATGTCTGCAGTGTGGCAGTTTATAGTGATGTCTAGCACTGGATCTTCATGCCGCAGACATGTAGCATGATGTCCCACCCAGTCACATTATTCTGACACCAGACCGACCAGTCCTATTACTAACATCTTAATGCTGAGCGCCAAGCGAAGCAGCTGTTTGTACCATGTTTGTAAGTCTTTGGGATTACTCGGATTACACAAACACACTTTTTAAGGTAGAAGGCATGAACCTAATTATGACAAGCCTAGCATTTATAAATTCACATATAAGCTAAATCTGTAATGTGGTTTAGATTTACTTTGAGTTAGGCTTGGAAATGGGTTGGCTTGTTGGTGATTGCCTGTCACAGATGAGCAGTGGAGATCAAATGCGTAACTTGGGCTGCAAATGAGCAGCCGACTTGGCTTACGTATTTATGTGTGTCTGCTACAGAGGCAAATATCTAAAAATCTAGATGGTTGAGGGGTGATCAAAAGTATGCTAATTTGTTATATAGTACTAGTGAACTTTATTCATGCATAAGGCACATACTGATTCTTTTAGCTGCCTTGTCACAGGAAAATATTCAAAATAGCTATTTCCTTTAAAAAATGAATGCAAAATTTAGGAGTTGGTGGCAGTGTTGGTTCAGTATAAAAGCCACCAGTTGCATCAGGAATTAACCTGATTGCTGCAGTCACAATATCACATGCATGCTTTCTACATATATCATTAGTTTGCTTTTATATGTATCATAAGTGTAAAATTATTTTCATTTTTCTGCAGTAGGTCATAGTCCGATGAAAATTCACCAGATAAACTGTCAAGTGAGACTTTTAGACTAATTCAGGCTGATTTTGTTTTTTAGCACAAGGGAGCAGTCATTTTAGTTATCAGTGTGCTTAGATCACATACATTTACCATATGTATAATTTAAAGAAATTTTAGCCACAGTACATGAAAGTAACAGACGTATACCAACATTCTCTCCACTGTGCATGTTACAAAATTAAACAGCTTCACCTTACACAAGCCACTCTCTTAGAACTTCATAATATCTGTAGAGCGCCCCCGACAGGTACAAGCATTTTTTTACCATGACATTGTACCGTAATATTAGAGGCTAGCATCGTATCAGTATGGCCAATGAACTCGATGGCTAGTGGCGCTTTGGTATAACGGAAAAGGTCGCGATGATGCGATTTTGGGTCGTAACGCGGTGTGAAATTCAATTGGTTGTAAGAGTACTTGTGAAAGACCGCATCGATCAGTAGACCCTTGGACGCGATCGGAGATAACGGCCAGACTAGATAAGACCTGCAGGTCATAATACTCTGGCATCACTCCCACTTGTCTCACAAACGGACACTCAAACTTGAGCAGAACAATGTTATCGGGATGCACCCATCATGAGAATAGTGGAAACGTTGGTTTGCATCGTCTATGCAGATGTCATTGCACACGATCTTACCTCCCAATAGCTTTTCCGTCTAGAGTCGCAACGCAGGTTCGAACATTGATCCCCACAAGCACGGTAACGTCGTCTAGACAATCGTACCCCCTCCCCAGATGATAATTCTTTAGTCACGACCGGATCGATGTCTCAAAAATCTCAGCATTATATGACCGTAGCGAGCCCGAATTCGCCCACGGGAGTCTCCATCAGCTGATACCACTCCGAGTAGTTTTGTCTGACGCAGTAACGCGCAACAAATTCATCCATTTCACGCGAGAATAACGTCTAGAAATGTCTGAAGACGAAGTTATCAGGGTCATCTACGATGAAGACCTCATTCAGAATTACTGCGTCAAGTGCCTGGGAACGCAATACTTTAAAATAAACTTAAAATTCTCGCAGTTTTAACATATAGAGTGAGATATGGCCGGCAACACCCGGTATCTCGCTTATGCCATTATTGAAAATCGTAAAGATCTAGCAGCAGAGGCGAATCAGACAACTTTGTAGAGGCGTCGATTCGACCAACTAAGGCTTCCTCGTAAGCTGTAAAAAAAGGCGTCCATTTGCCAAACCAGCGCTTGTTTAAAATCGAAAACAGATATACGCCAATGTGGTTGTCGCGCCCCCTCTGCTGCTATGTGGTTAACCAAATATTTTATCAAGTCCAGCACGATATCGTGTCCGAGGATCGTGTATACTTATCGTTACAAATCCATGTAGGGTGGATCTGGCACCACTAAAGAAATTTTGAAATCGATTATAATCCATATCGGCGCACCACGTCTGCCAATATTTCGTAGTGTGTGCGTATCAACTCCGTTAAATACACATAATAGATTACAATTATCTCTGATAACCCTCAGGATTTGTGTGTAACGTTGAGTGACATATATCACGTCTGTGTTTTTATGGCGCCCTCGAGAAAATATTTTGGCAGGTTTTTTTTGTTTGTCTAACATTACATCATCGTACACAACGAGATTGTTAACTCCGATATCCAGGTCTTCCACGGATGGCGCTTCGTCATTATCTGTAATAGACTCAATGACGTTTTCTCCGGCAATTTCTGAAGCATTTTCGTTGTAATCATTTAACACCTGATAACAATGCTGATCATCCACGCTTGGAGTAACTAAATATAATTTGTCCCATGTCATATGTTTCATTATCATCGTGAGCAACTTCCTGAGGGTCCGATGAAGAATGGATCGTCGCTGCGTAACCTAGCGTCCATGGGGATTTATCAGCGCGCAATGCATCCTCGACGAAGCTGATATCAACCAGCACAATATCATATAACACTAGAATCTGTTTCTCACTCCCTGACTCTGTCCCTGACTTTGTCAGGCGAGGAATATCAACCTGGATATTCTGTCGACGTGTATCCTTGGGTCTGTAACACAATGGCACTGGAAGAGTTGGAAATTTTTCTTTATGCAAGTCAAATAATTTATCTGAAGTGTGTCCCTGACTATTTTTCTACTTGCCACTATCAAATCGTTTTGTCTCCACTCTTCCCAGAAATCTTTTAATGAAGTTTCCGAAATTATTTTACGCACTATTTCTTATTGGATTCTGTCCGGCTGTAATCTAATTAGTTGTTTGAACTCGCGTAATTGTTCATCAAGTGATCTATAATCAGTGCTAATTTCTTCATAGTAGTCTACAAAATTCTTCAGCCAATTATGTGGTGATAAACCAACAAATGGAGGTGGCTGGCCATGATCGCCGCACATGATGACTTTTGTATTCGCTAGCAATAGTCAATCAAGAAATTTGTGTAAAACATCTAACGACACTGTGCAGATTTCATCGCAAATTACGACTTCGGGAATATATTTCTCACCCATTTGTTTTGGGGTCCATTCGTCAAATTTCCATCTAAAGAAACTATGATACGTACAAGCATTAACCTCTCGTTGTATCATCTCTCGTGCTAATCTGTGGGTTGGTGTTAGCACAATCATATCTCTGCCACGATATAATTCAATTGCACTAGTTGTCTTTCCGCTTCCACCGCAGCCGTTTAAGTAAACTGTTTTGTATCTAACTATTGGATCAGAACACAGCAGCGCATTAGATAGTTCTGATATCTGTTCATTTTTCAAATAATTGTTTTCAACGGTAACATCTGCGGATTCGCAATAATCTCGAATTGTTTCTCGTTTAATTCTCCAAGTTCCCCAACTCTCGTCGGCGTTCACAAATTCAGCTATTACATCGTCGTGTTTCGCATGTATGTAAAATGAATCAACGGCTACCCTGACCGCGAGTTCAGGAAATCTCTTTATCAACGAGAATAAATTAATAGTAGCATACGCCAGCATAGATGACCTCAAATGCGTATACTGTGGACTGAATCCATCGTTGTAAGAAACAATTGTACCTAATTTACTTCCATCGGACAAGAAAGCGTCCTTGCGATTTACATATGTGCCTTTGCTCGTTACATCCGCGATTATAAAATCATATTCGACGGTGTCCATAACCAGCCGTAAAGAACATCGGCTGTTATCATACTTTCCACCCTGAGTTAACTTTCCAATTATTCTTCTACCAAGATCTTTAGCTTGATTGTTTCTACTCTCAAATACCTCTTTAGACCATTTTGTAATATCTTCTTCGTCGTGATCTGGAAAACGTTCTCGGTACTCGGTAATTATATTATCTAAATTAGATTCTGGTAACCAAACCGAGGCTTGACTTCGATACAATATAATCGCTTCACCGACAATCAACGATTTTAACATACCACAATCAATCATATATCGTAATAATACTATTGGCAACCAGTGTTTTTCGGAGATATGTCTTCCGATCCAAATATAACTGCAATGATGAAGTCCTGCAGCTAGTTCAAACGATACTACACGAGCGAATCCAGTTAAATCAAAATTAGGTAATTTTCCGTTAATCACAATACGAGTCATTTCATGCATGGGATGTCCAAATCGCTTAAAATATTTCTCACATTCTCCGTATCCGAGAAAACTCCCAGGGTAGCACGCAATCATATCGACGGAAATTACTTCCTCTGGATTATATTTTGTGTTCCATAGTCCGTCATGATAATACTCAAGACAGCTCAATGTTACATCTGCTAGAAACTCATTTTGTGTTGTTTTCCACGCATTTTTCTTTCTAGCGAAGTGAGCTGCAACCGACGGAATCGTAAAACAATTTGTTAGTAGTTATTCGTTGACTTTTGTTGAAAATTCGCTAGCTTGTTTTTTCATCCTGTTATGTAACTGTTCTGTACGATATAATTCTCCATTTGGTCTTACAAATTGATCAAATCTGCCCTCGTCATCTTCAAAACTATGAAGTAGCCATACTGACACCGGATCGTTTTTACTCAGCTGGTGAATAGCATCATATAAATTCTTCTCAGAGAAGTCTACTTCCTCAGGTAAATATTTTATTTTTCGTTCCCGTGGAAATATTGTTACCGCAGTTGTCCACACGTGTTCGTTATGGTCAATAATTTTGATTGGGGCTCCTTGTGATTGATATTTCGGTGTATATAATACTTCTCCTGTTATTGTCGTTACTGATATTGTAAATCTTAGTAATTTTTCTCATTTAGCTATATCCTGAATCGTTGCCCCACGCTGTTTCACTGTTAGTTCCCATTCATTTATTTTTTTTGCGTCTTAGATCGGTCAATTTATTTCCACGCAGCGCATTTGTGAAGTGTTCTGTTATTCGTTCTGCTACACAATTCAGTGATCTAGAATATTTCATCGGTGCTAATTTTGCAATATCGGGTTTGTCATTTAACTGATAGATTCCGTAGACAACTGCTGTAACAGGATAAGATCTCTCGTAGTATGGCTTGTCAATTCCAGTCAGAATTCCTGGTTTGGAATCATGACTCACAACGACGGTTCTTTTATCCTTCAAGATTGGGTCGAATTTATCCCTGATAATCCAATCCCCCGTGTCTGAACGAATAATGAATTTTACTCTAAAAAAATACTTTTTTCGGCCGAGATGTGAGATTATCTCGGTTGCTTTTTCATCATTCATGGTAGCATCAACACGACCATCAATTCGAAATGTAGACCAACAGTGAGATGCCCCATCACGCTTGAATTCATTAAAACAGTCTCTGATTTTACCAAACATAGTTCGGTCACCGATTAGATGTTTTTGGTGTATCAGAGACTCTATCAAGATTGAATTTAGCATTTTCCAAGGTTCGATTTTAGATAATCTATCGAACTCCTTCATGCTATAATTAAAACGAGTATTTAAATGAAAGATATATTATATAGTGAATCATTGCAAATGGCTTATGATTGGATCAGTGACCCCGTGTAACAAATCATGAAGAAATGAATTCTGTGGGTATCATATGCAAAGCTTTCGTCGAGGGAGCCTTGGCCCGACCCCTGTATACAATGTAGAGTAGGGGTGAGAGGAGAATCGCAGTTGTGTCTCGGCTCTGGTGGTAAGCGATACAGAGAGTTAAAGAGTTATTATGACAAAAAGGATAAAAACTCCATTAAGAACTCCATCAATGACTCTACCTCTGACTGTGTCAGCGTCCTTGAGAACGTCCTTGATTCTGTCAAGGTCAAAGTTATTAGTACACCCCAAGACTACATTGGGAGATTCTCAAGTAATGTAATAATTCAACCAAACAATTAATTAGACAAATAATAGTATTATGTATAAACGAGCCAAGAATTTCAACCCCACCCTTTGATTGCGAACTATGGGGCGTCTCGTGATGGTATTGTCAGAAACCGCAGACTGAAGAAGTCAGTTGGTGCTGTGAGTAATATGAGGTATTTGATATTTCGCGTTGGAAAGAAAACTTATCACAATCATCGTTTCGTGTATGAGGTATATAACGGATTGATCAAGGATGGTTTTGTTATTGATTACTTAAATGGTATTATGACTGATAATTCTTTGAATAATTTACGAGCTGTTACACAAAGTGAGAATACTGCGTCTGGGAAAACTGGTTATTATGAATCAATGGGGAAGAGACCTGTAAAATGATTGAGTACTGAAAATAAAGAGGAAATAGTATTTCCATCTATGACTGCAGCCGGTAGATATTTCAATATTTGAAAACCCTCAGTACGGTTTGTTGCAGAGGGAATAAACATGACAGCTATTTCCCCCAAGAACGGACAAAAAATTCGATTTATCTACATATAGATTTCATTTTACACTATTCTATATAACACCAAGGGAGAGAACTCGTGTGGGTATGTCGGCTTAGTAAAGAGTTACCGATGTTAATAAGTTTTGTGTTATCTGATTTTTGATTGGTCGATTTTTACTATTATGAATCTCAAACAGGATAATCAATTGAGGAAATTAAATACTTTCTAAGAAAACGAATCAAATACGCTGTGTTTACAAACAAATATATTCTTTTTTGAAGTGTTTATTTCAAGTATTCGCTCTTGCTTTAATGTTGTCAGTGATGCAGTATTAGTACACAATAGAATAAAATCACACATCTCCGTATTTGACTTCCGTGTATTAAACAGCTTATATACCATATCGTCTGTTATATAATTGGGCTTTAGCTCGAAACTCAAGCGCAAAATCAAATCACACCGTCGCACGTGGTGTGAATGTTATTATTGACATTCAAACCAGGTAGATTTTGTTGGATTGATTTTGCGCTTGAGCGTAGGATAGCCCGTTATCCATTGTCATTGTACATACCATAATCCTTTATCATCCATTGTCATTGTACATACCGTATCATCATATTACCACGCCATTTACGTCATTCATTGTATAAGCAGCAGAGGGAGTCAACCCTACAACATTTAGAGGCATCATTTCGGTAATCCAATTCTTCCTCGTAAATTGTAAAAAAATTAAGCTTATGACGAACATGCCAATGCGTTGTCGACGAGTACCAAAGACGAATTCAACAACTGTTTAAGGCAAATATTAGTAAGCAATCCCTGTTAATAACGATTAAAAAAACAATCTTAAGTGTTTATGCCATGTCGTTGTCACCACCCCCTCTGCTGCTGGAACTTTCAGTTCTGTGTTTACGATTGTTATTCTGATTGGGGGAGGATCCTACAAAATATTAGGGTATATAATGGTAAGCAAAACCCTCTTACGAGAAACAAAAAAAAAATCTTTCGATGTATATACCATGTCGTTGTCACCACCCCGCCCCTCTGCTGGTTGACCATTCTGTGGTTAACTATTTATTTACGATGAAAGTCCTTTAAAACGTAAATCCTTTCAGGATTTCACAAACAAACTAATTTGCAAAACCTCACCTCGTTGATCAATCAGATTTCTTGACTGGTCAGTGAGTTTGAAATTGATTCTCGTTAACGAATTATTATGACATCTCATAAAGACGGGATTAGTTGGGTCCTCAATAATTAGAAACCCTGGAGGAGCTGTTGGAGCAAATGAATATAAAATATAACCCTGCTGAGCTTGATTTGATCGCTCGAGATTTATTTGATAGCTTCCCTCGATGACATCACATACTAAATTTAATGCAATCACCGAGAATATGTTCACATTATTTGGAGCGATATGCCTACCACCGCCATCCGGGTCATTATTATGCGTCAGGATAGTTGTTTGTTGTGATGTTGTTTTATTCCATACATCGTGTATTCTTTTGAAACCAACATCGATGGTATCACTTAGATTTTTGTTTAGTTTTGATATATTATAGTCAAGAAAATTATATGTTGAAATATCTTCTTCGCGGATTTTATATTTTGTTGCAAACTCTGTTTTCGTCTTAGGATTTCTGTCGCTTAATATTTCTCGGATAATTTTTGAGCGAAATGTTTCCATGTCATTGATGATTTTGTTACCTGTTTGTACGACGCTGATAAATTCATCTCGGGTGAGAGTACCGAATTGAAGGGATATTAACAGCAATGAAAGATCATTTTCCATCGCACTAAAATTTTTATTGATTTTATCTGGTCGAGGTGTATAGTATTTAACGCGATTATCTAGCATTTCAGTGAAAAAATTCAACTTAGAGTATTCACTATAACTTCTTATTGGATTATCAGGGTTTATCCTGTCTGTGATATAATCGGATTTGTGTGGTTCTGGTGGGAAATAAACAAGTTCGCGTGAAGATGGCAGTTCAGGCCAACCCAGTATAGTTTTAATTGAGCTTTGATAAATATTTACAAGGTATCCCGGGGATGAAATCTCGATCGCTGATGACAGTGTTGGTTCATGAACTGTTATAGCGATTTTTATTGATTTTATCTGGTCGAGGTGTATAGTATTTAACGCGATTATCTAACATTTCAGTGAAAAAATTCAACTTAGAGTATTCACTATAACTTCTTATTGGATTATCAGGGTTTATCCTGTCTGTGATATAATCGGATTTTTGTGGTTCGGGTGGGAAATAAACGGGTTCGCGTGAAGATGGCAGTTCAGGCCAACCCAGTATAGTTCTAATTGAGCTTTGATAAATATTTACAAGGTATCCCGGGGATGAAATCTCGATCGCTGATGACAGTGTTGGTTCATGAACTGTTATAGCGATTTTCGATTCTTTTCCAGTGATCGATTTTATTCTGCGTTGAAGCTCATTATTGATTTGTTCAATTTGGTAGGACCCAGTGTAACGGAATGAGGTAGTTTTTATTTAGGAAATATGTGTACTCTGGTTTCGTTTATTGTGTAACACGATACCCGAGGGTGATTTATATATATATGGGCAGTTGTACTTCGGAATCGTGAGTACAATTCGCTCTACGCCGCACGTGCAGCTTGTTCTTAATACAAAGAACGAAAACCTATAAATGCTATAGTATATGTGAAGGGTCTTTACATTACTAGGGGTTTTGTCAACAAGCGGCTGGTTTAAAGGACTGTTAGCTGTAGGGCTATTGATCCGAGGGAGGGAGTATTGGCACAACTTTAGCTGTAGGGGTAAGTACATTTTTTATACTGAGTGATAGCTTTTGTATCACTATATTTACCTTTGCATGTTTGTTATATAGCTTTTACACAGCATAATGCGTGCATTTTCTACTCTTGTTCGCAAGGCATTTAAATTGGTAATGTAAAGCTATATTTTGTTTAAAAAAAAGAATTGTTTACTATCAGCATTATCGAACAGGGAAGGTTTACTCTAGAACCTGTCCTTTTGAAATGGTAATAATATAGTCTTGATAATTTACCGTGTATAACGTGATTACGTCATGTCTGTATCAAGGTTAGTACACGGTGTCGGGTATATTTTCAGCTATTGGTACGAGGGTGTTAAACGTCCGGGGTGTCCGGAGCTGTCAAACGTCGGGAGCTGTGATTAAATGCACTGGTGTGTCCAGAGCTGTTTAATGTGCCGGAGTGTCTAATGTCAAGGTTGACAAGGGTGACCCAGCTGTGGAGCTGTCTAAATGACCAGAGTGTCTGGAGGGTTTAATGTTTCGTAGTATTCCGAGGGTCCGGAGTCTGTAGAAATTGTGAAGTTCTATTGTACCAGCTGTGGAGCTGTATACTAATAGTCGGTTATTTGTAATTTGTTAGTCGTGGGCTAATATGGGTTTGCGGAACCCAATATATCTTTTGGGACTGGAAAGATAAGTTGTTATCTGTCCCTTTATTATTTTCAAATATAGTTTCGCTACTTGAGCGTATACATTTTTACTATGAGTAATCCTGCATTGTTTACTACGTGAGTAAACTGTATTCATCTTTTTTGTATATTTTTTTTTTCGCTAGGGTTTTGTATCATTGTTTTGTATCATTGTATCATTGATTTGTATCATTGCATAATTTGTTGCATTTACGAGTCTGTGCGTAATTATGTATAATTAAATCCAATATTTGGATTACACTACGCACGCATTTTATTGTTTTGCTTATATATATATATATATCGCCACATTAAACCATAATTTTTATATCTGTATCATCAAAGCGTGTTTTGTTGTTAATCCGAAGTGGTCCGTCCCGGTTATCTTGTTACAACCAGTAGGAATTGAAACAACGTTCCAGTCTGGAGTTCCGTCTACGCGATTCTTATGCGCGAATGCTAAACTGTTATTCGGTTGTTGGCCACCAAAAGCTACCGACCGAATATTAGGCCAACTGTGATATACTCGTAGTTTTGCCAGCGCTATCTCCTTCACGGGAATCGGAGTAGGAAAATTCACACTGAATTCAGGATTGGTTGAGGTTATTGATATCATGCTTGTTTTCACTGGGGTTGTGTTTTCCGCTATCTGTTGAAGTAGCTCTTTCGACGATGTCATTATTATTATTATCGGGCTCTAATTTTAATATCGCGGAATCATAAATACTTACAATCGCTGAAAACTCGCTATCTGATATTGTTGTATGCGGTTGAAACAATATGAAATTTAATTATATAGTCATGCAGTTTACGCTGGCTGGATGATGATAATTTTTTTGTGACCCCGGTTAATATACCCGCGATTGTAGCCACTGCAGAAATGCAAATTGGAGCTTCCACCGAAGCAATCGCTGTAACCGATGCAAGTATTATTCCAGTGCCGGTGATTACACCACCCACCGAGTACACTGTAACATCAATTGCGGTCATTCTTCGCCGGTATTTTTTTATTTTTTATCTGATACTGTTCAATTAACGCGCTGAGTTTAGTTTGAAATTATCTGACCTGATCATAGCGATACTGTTGTGATGTTGTCATTCTATTTTAAAAACGCTAGCGTTTACAATTACAATTTCAATTAGGTTGTTTAATTAAAATCCACTACGAATTCCATATACCACGTTGTTGAAACCCTAGCTAAATTCTTTTCAGTGGATTCTAATGTGAACTGTTCAGATGTATCCTTATCAATTATCGTTGATATCGTGTTATTGACCCCAGATGAACTCGACGATGATATATTAAATTGAGTTGGGGTCACTAGTGTGAATCGATAAATACCCTTGACGGCCGCAGTAATATGTAAAATGTTGTTTGTAGGAGTCCACGTAAATGATCAGTGTTGAATCGTGTATATTATGTTATTGGTGCTAACTGTTAATACACCATCAAACAAGATTCCTTTTCTTTCTCAAAAACACGCGATATTTATTTCGTGAGACAATTGTCTACGTCGAAACTAAATTTTTGTATTGTTCGATTAGTACAGTATTGATGTCGTGATTTCGTTGGAAGTAATAATGAAACTTCTTATCATACTTGAGGAGCAGCAGAGGGTGTGAACCATACAACTTTTTCCGACAAAAAATTGATTGAAACCTCAAAACGAAAAATAGAGCCTTCCTTCGAAATCTCATCTTTTAACTAAAAAAAAGAATGTCTCCATTTGGCAAACGGAGACTTTGCGATTTTTCAATCAATTTTGGTCGCAACTATGTTGTCATTCACCCCCTCTGCTGCTATAGGTTAACAAAAATAATAAATGATTTTAACCGAATATTTGATCAAGTCCGATACGATATCGTGTCTTAGGATCATGTAAATTTATTGTTACAAATCCGTGTGGGGTTGACTGAGCATTACTAAAGAAATTTCGAAATTGATTGAAGTCCATATCAGAACACCATGTCTGCCAAATATTTCGTAACGTATGTGTATCAACGCTGTTGAATACAGCAAGAATATTAGTTATCTCTGATAACTTTTGGAATCTGAGTGTATCGTTGAGTGACATATATCACGTCAGTGTTTTTGTGCCTGCCTCGGGAAAATATTCTAGCAGTTTTTTTTTGTTTATCTAACATCACATCATCGTATACGAGTAAATTGTTGATACTTCCATCGAGGTCTTCTACTGATGCTGCCTCGTCAATATCGGTTATAACATCAACGACGTTCTCACCTTTAATTTCTGATGCATTCTCGTTAAAATCCTTTAACACTTCATAGCATCGTTGATCATCTACGCTAGGAGCAATTAAATACAACTTATCCCACTTCATCCATCTCATTATTAAATTGAGAAACAATTGCGTCTTGCCGGATCCAGATGGCCCGATTATAATCATCCGAATAGAGTTTGGTAGCGCTGCATGATGCTTAACCGGTTCTCTTGCTTTAGTCGCTGAAAAATCAATTATATTCATATCTCTATACATAAATTATGGATCTATATTGTGTGAAGTGTAAAACGCGTACTGGCACAGATGACTTGACGACGATTACAACTAAAAATAACCGATCAGCGCTTTCTGGTAAATGCGTACAATGTAGTACAAAGAAATTTAGATTTGTTTCCCTTGGTAAACCCAAGGAACCTTTAAAAAAAAAAACGAGGAGGTGATATCGCAGCCAAATTGGCAAAGCTCCCTGGAATCCCATGGGTAAAGTACCCCGGAGAAAAGCACCTTCCAGGATATAGCTACTGTGGCCCAGGAACACGATTAGATATCAGACTTGATGATCAAAATCTACCTCGACGTGGTGAAGAACCAATGAACGCCATTGATAAGGCGTGTCATGCTCATGATGTTGCATATAAAAGCAACAACCTGCAACACAGGTATCTCGCGGATGTGAACTTAATTCATGCATTAAATGCTATTCCTGATAAATCTTTGAAAGAAAAGTTGGCTTCGTGGTTGGTAAAATCAGCTATGAAAGGCAAATTAATGATGGGAGCTGGTAATTAATAACAACATGGAATCTATTTATTATTCTCCGAGGGGATACTGGAGGGGTAACGCTGCAATCAATAAACTCGCCAGCGCCGAAAAAGTGAAAAAGGCTACTGCGGCTAATTGGTTATCCAAACAAGCTATATGGCAAATTTATCTACCACCGCCTAAACAAATTAATTACTCGCATTTTGATGTGACTGTCCCTAATGAAGTTCATCAAGCTGATTTATTGTTTTTACCACATGAAAACTGTTACAAATATGTGTTAACTGTAGTTGATATTGCGAGTCGATACAAACAAGCAGAGCCGTTAAAAACAAAATCATCACCTGAAGTAGCTTCTGCATTTGAAAGTATTTATCGAAAGGGTCCTCTGCGTTGGCCAAATCTGTTACAAGTTGATTCTGGCAAGGAATTTCAGGGTGCAGTGCTATCAACAATGAAACATCATAATGTCACCATCAGACGAGGACATACTGCGTTATATCGCGATCAGGCAATTGTAGAACGATTTAATCGGACTCTTGCTGAGCGGTTATTTGGATATCAATACGCAAAAGAATTCATCCAAGAAAAGCGATCCCGTGATTGGGTCAAAAGGTTACCAGCTGTGATTACCGCACTGAATAATGAGATTACTAGAACAATCAACATGAAACCTATCAACGCAATTAAAAAAAAGTCTATACCTAAAATGGAAATTCGGAGAATTTCACAAGATGATTCTAGCGTTTCCCAACCAATTCTTTGTAGTAATGTCACTGTTAGGTATTTATACGAATCAGGAGAGCTTGAAGGTGGCACAAAAAGGGCTACTGATCCTATTTGGAGTGTTACTGCACACACTGCACACAAGATATCTACTATAACACGATCAACTGGTAGACCTCCAATCTATAAATTGGATTCAACTGCCCCTGAACGGGGTTTTACACGCGAACAATTACAAGTAATTCCTGACGATACTCAATTACCACCGCGGGGTCTTAACTAGCGCCGTTGCGTCTATTACACTCAAGACAAGTCAACATCACATTGTTTCTGACATGACCGAGACTGTTATTTTTTCTGTCTACGGTAAATTGGCGAGGATCTTTATCCGAATAACGCCAACGCATTATACAATTGCAACTTGCGCAGTGATTATTCTGTTGTTGTTTCAGCGTAATTATTAATTCAGCATCAATATCAAATTGTCGTTGTTTTTTTTTGTCTTGTTGTTTGTAACCGGATAGTTTTTTATCAATAATTTTAACATCAGCGATGCTAGCATCATCCATTGTGGTGTCATCATCGCCTGACTCTGTCAGGACAATTCTTCGAAGTTGATTTATTCATCGTACTCTGGATACTGCAAGATAGACTAAATTCGACCATTCGATGTGATTATCCACCATCCAAACAATTGTATCTGATATAGTTAATCCCTGTGAGGAGTGTATTGTTGCTGCGTAACCTAGCGTCCACGGGGAATTATAAGCACGCAATGCATCTTCAACGACGCTGATATCAACCAGCACAATATCATTTAATACGAGAATTTGTTTTTCACTTTGTCCTGGAATATCAATTTCTATATTCTGTTTTCGTGTATCCGAAGGCCTATAACACAACGGTACTGGAAGTGTTGCAAATTTTTCTTGATGCAATTCAAATAACTTCATCTGAAGTGTGTCTATGACTATTTTTCTACTTGCAATTATCAAATCGTTTGGTCTCCACGTTTCCCAAAAATCATTCATGTTAGTTTCTGAAATTATTTCACGCGCTATTTCACACTGGATTTTATCCGGTTGTAATCTAATTAGCGCTTTGAATTATCGTAATTGTTCATCAAGTGATCTATAATCAGTGTTAATTTCTTCATAATAGTCTACAAAACAATTTAGCCATTCATGTGGGGATGCACCGATAAATGGCGGTGGTTGGCCGTGATCACCGTACATGACGACTTTTGTATTTTTCATTAACAACCACTCGAGAAATGTTTGTAATACATCTAATGACACTGTGCATATTTCATCCCAAATTATGATTTCAGGAATGAATTTATCACCCATTCGATCAGGGGTCCATTCATCGCCTTTCCATCGAAATAAACTATGGTAAGTACAGGCATTTACCCCTCGTTGTTTCATCTCTCTGGTGAGTCTGTGAGTTGGTATTAGCACAATCATGGTTGACCGACGAAATAATTCAATTGCACGAGTTGTCTTTCCTGACCCACCACAACCGTTTAAATAAACTGTCTTGTATCTACATATTGGATCAGATACCGGTGGTGCATTAGAAAATTCTGATTGAATTTCAATGGGGTTACATTAAAGATATTTATCATCCATGGTAACGTCTGCGGATTCACAATACTCAGGTAGTGTTTCCTTTTTAAATCGCCAACGTCCCCAATTTTCCTCGGGATCTGTGAATGCCGCTACAGCTGATTTGTATTTATTGTGTATATACATCGAAGAAGTAGCTACTCTAACCGCGGTATTAGGAAATCTATTTATCATCGAAAATAGAGTAATAGAAGCATAGGCTAGCATATAACTTCTCAAATGTGTGTACTGGGAATTATATCCATCACAGTAGGTTACAACCGTACCCAATTTCTCACCATTGGATAGAAAAGCATCCTTACGGGATACAAGTTTTCCCTGTTTCGTTAAATCCATTACAAAAAAATCGTGTTCAGCGACGTCTATGATCAACCGCGAAGAATATTTTGCATTGTCGTATCTTCCACCTTGGGTAAATTTACCGATTATTCTTCGTCCAAAATCTTTTGCTTGTTCCTTTTTAATTTCAAATAACTCCTTAGACCAATTCATGATTTGTTCTTCATTGAAATCAGGAAATTGTTTTCGCTGTTCGCTAATTATACGATCTAAATCGGGTTGTGGTAGCCAAAACTCTTTCTGCGCTCGATAGCATATAATAGCTTCACTAACAATCAACGATATTAGCATACCACAATCGATCATATATCGTAGTAACACTATTGGCATCCACGCCGTTTCAGATATATGTCTACCAAGCCAAAAATAACTACACGGATGTAACCCTGTAGCTAATTCGAATGATATCACACGAGCGAATCCAGTTAAATCAAAATCAGGCAATGGACCATTAATCGCAACACGAGTCATTTCATGCGTGGGGTGTCCAAATCGTTTAAAATAGTTACTACATTCCCCATACTCGAGAAAACTTCCAGGATAACACGCGTATATATCAATTGAAATCATACCATCACGTGAGTATTTCGTATTCCACAGTCCTCTATGCCCAAATGTGACGCAACTCAATTTAACGTCCTCGAGAAAATCACTTCGTGTTGGACGCCATGAGTTTTTTTCTCTTGCAAAGTGAGCTACCACTGATGGAATAGTAAAACTATCCGTTAATAGCTTTTCATGGAAACTCTCCGGTGAAAAATCGTTAGCAATTTTTCTCATTCTAGTATCTAACTCTTCAACGCGATATAATTCACCATTTGGTCTTACAAATTGATCAAATCCTGATTCGGAACCAGCACTACTAAGTAACCACACTGACACAGGATCATCTTTACACAACGTATGAATAGCATCAAATAATTTCTCTTCATAGAAAACATCCCTGAGGAATTCAGGGGGGATATATCTCACGGTTCTATCTCGTGGAAATATTGTTACTGCAGGTGTCCACGCGTGTTCGTTATGATCAATAATTTGTATTGGCGCTCCTTGTGATTGATATTTCGGTTAGTGTAATACTTCTCCGGCTATTGTGGTTACTGATATTGGGAATCTTAATAATGTTTCTAATTTAGCTATATCAGAAATCTTTGCACCGTGCTGTTTCACTGTCAGTTCCCATTCGGTTATTTTCCTACGTCGCAGATCAGTTAGTTTATTTCCTCGGGATGCATTTGTGAAGTGTTCCATTACCCGTGTTGCTACACAATTCAGTGAACTAGAATATTTCATAGGAGCTAGTTTTGCAATATTGGGTTTATCATTTAACGGATATATTCCATAAACGATTGCTGTTACAGGATAAGATCTCTCGTAGTATGGTTTGTCAATTCCAGTTAGAATTCCTGGTTTGGAATCTCTACTCACAATGACAGCTTTTTTATCCTTGAAGATTGGTTAAAATTTATCCCTGATAATCCATTTGCCTTCGACTTCGATAATGAATTTTATTCTGAAAAAATACTTCTGTTGGGAATTGCTTTGCAATTTACCCTTGGATTTCCAGCCAAGATGTGATATTATTTCAGCTGCTCATTCATCGTTCATAGTAGCATCGATGTTGGGTACATTGACATCTTCATCAATAATTCGTAATGTCGACCAACAGTGTACTGCACCGTCTCGGTAGAATTCATTAAAACACTCCCTGATTTTACCCAGTATAGTTCTATCATCGATTAGACGTTTTGGTGTATCAGAGACTCTATCGAGATTAAAATTAGCATTTTTCCAGGGTTTAATTTTCGATAATCTTTTGAACTCCTTATCGATATTGAATTTTGCATTTTTCCAAGGCTTAATTTTCGATAATCTTTGGAATTCTTTCATGGTATCATCAATGAATTTAGTATTTTTCCAAGACTTAATTTTCGATAATCTCTTAAACTCCTTATTGAGATTGAATTTAGTATTTTTCCAAGGCTTAATTTTCGATAATCTCTTAAACTCCTTATCGAGATTGAATTTAGCATTTTTCCAAGGCTTAATTTTCGATAATCTCTTAAACTCCTTATCGAGATTGAATTTAGCATTTTTCCAAGGCTTAATTTTCGATAATCTCTTAAACTCCTTCAGTATAGTTCTATCACCGATTAGACGTTTTGGTGTATTAGAGACTCTATCGAGATTGAATTTAACATTTTTTAAAGGCTTAATCGCTGATAATCTCTCGAATTCCTCATTCATATAATTAAAACAAGTATTTAAATAGAAAATTTATATATAATGAATCACTGCAAATGGCTTATGATTGGATCAACAACCCCGTGTAACAAATCATGCAGAGGCGAATTCTGTGAGTATCATTTACAAAGCGTTCGCAACGGTTCCTTCGGCCCTCTCCCATGCCTCCGATGTGGGGTGGGCGTTAGGGGAAAATCACAATTATGTTTTAATTGCGGCGGTAAACGATACAGAGAACTAAAACGCTATTATGACAAACGAATCAATGACCCATTCAATGACAAAGTCATCAAAACCCCTCAAGATTATATCCAGAGATTTATAATTAAAGCAGACATAAATTAGACAAATAGTATTATTATACAAATGAGCCAAGATTTCAGACCACATCCGGTGCATGTTAATTACGAAGCCTCCAGTGATGGTGTTGTCAGGCACCGCAGACTAAAAAATTCGGTTGGATTTCTGAATAATATGGGACATTTGATGTTTAGTGCTAGAAATAAAACATATCTCTGTCACAGAGCCATTTATGAAGCATTTTACGGATTAATCGAAGACGGCATTGTTATTGATCACATAAATGGCGTGAAGACTGATAAATGTCTTGAGAATCTTCAAGCCGTCTCGCAGCGCGATAACCTTTTAAAAAGCAACGCTGGTAGGCACTCAAAACGCCCTAGGGGGTCAAATCGTTTGATTTAGAAACTAACGAGGAGAGAATCTTTCAGTAGATACTTGGACATTTGTGGGACTTCAATACGATTTGTTGCAGAAAATATAATTAAAACTGCTCTGTCAAAAAAGACAGGTCACAGGATAAAATTCGTATACACCTGAAACGATTCAAGGGAGATAAATCTTTTATGTATAAATCCAACAACTCATAACACTCTACTCACTAAGTTCCCTTGTATTATGTGTCGTCTGCTATTACCTGTAGGAGAGGTATAATTGTGCGCACCCAGGTGACTGTAATGGAGTATATAATACATGAGTTTCGCTAGAGAATAAAACTGTTTATTGTCGCTTGGGCTAAAACTGCATTATTTAAACAGTCATATTTTTATTTATCTACACTCAGCTACATGTCCCATGTGTGCGGGTGGGTGGACCAGCAGTAAAGCAAACAGCCGTTCTTTCAGTACAAACATTCTTTATAATCTAACGCGTTACCTGAGTTCGCTCAGCCGGAACGAGCATGAAACCCTAGTGTTTCCCATTCATTGAAGTAAGTAGGCGTGGTTAAAATTCCTCTGTATACAGCTATTTATGGCCTAATCGATAACGCATTTGTCTAGAGGATTAGAACAGAGTAAATACATGCTGTTATCTAACAACTATATTCTTTTGTGTAGTGTTTTATTAAACTATTTTGTCTCATTTAAATGTTGTGAAACGGCATTAAAAAGTAATTCAAGGAAATAAAATAACACACTTGTGAATCAACGCCGCCATATTAGTCGCTTTATATAGCACATGAAAGGTATTAAGCTTGGGGCTTTCGAAAGCCAATTCCGACTAATCAAAACTAACCCATGCCATTGACTCGGGCGTGTGGTTGACTTTTGTCAATAATGCAACCAGGTTAATTTAATTGGGTTGCTTTTGATTGGTTGGATTGGCCGTATAAAAATCCGCCGCGTCGTTTCATGTTTGTACTGTCTTGTGCCGTCCCACATCATTACATCACAAATTCCATCATCGTTTCATTGAATTATAATCCATCCTTAATTAAGTTAATTAAGTATATGTTACGCCTACAATCTGCCACAACACTCGAGCGGAGATATATATGGCATTGTGCCGTCCCACATCATTACATCACAAATTCCATCATTGTTTCATTGAATTATAATCCATCCTTAATTAAGTATATGTATGCCTACAATCTGTCACAACACTCGAGTGAAGATATATATGGCATTGTGCCGTCCCACATCATTACATCACAAATTCCATCATTAATTAAGTTAATTAAGTACATGTAGTACGTCACCTCAAGCATATCTTCTGGGCAGTCTAAGATGATGTTTGTCACCTTTAGGCCTCCCGCCGGAGATGTATGTTTCGGGTCCCCTTGGGCTTACTTGGATGTGAAGGCAACCAAGGAGTTCCAAAGATGTGTTGTCGTATAACCTCTGGGTCTCTTTTACGTTATTTGACGCGAAAGGGGTTTCCAAATGGGGTTTTCAGTTCAGCATATACATGGACTTAATTAAGTTAAATAAATAACCTCTGGGTCTCTCTGACGTCATAGGGCGCCAGCGAGATTGCCAAATGAGTGTTATTTATTTTTTAATAATTAGAGATACAGTATACTATAAAAATATGGATATCAAAGAAGTAAATGTTATAATTGCTGAAATCTCAAATTTGAAAATTAGAGGGGTAGTATTATATGAAGGTCTCGACTGTGACAAGATTACCTTGGAATATGAAGATATTGAGTATCAGTCTAGTAAGGGTCGTTATGTTTTACCTAGGATGTACAGGCTCGTGAAAGGAATTCAAAAGTCCATCAATGCTTGTTTGTACGGTAACGACATTAATGTATTTATAACGCTATTTAGCACCGTTGAAGCAATACGTCAAAAGCTCGGCCAAGAGTATCAAAAACGAGCTGAAATTAGTTCTAAAGTTCGTGATCTTAGAAAAATATTAAACGAGGAAAAACCAGTATCTTAACCACGTGAGCGTTCCTAAAAAAAAAGGCGTTCAGTAAATTTCTAATAAAATTTATTTTTTTTAGCGTTTCTTGTAACTACATAGGATTTTCTCCTGAAAGAATACTCAGCAGTTTGGGTTTGCTCATGCAGTTATGTGCGTACTGGATGATCTGGTCGTGGTAGCAAGTAATCACCGCGACGCCTCCATTTTCACGTAGTTGTTGTTGTTGCCGCGTCGTTAACAAAAATCGTTCATTTCAGTTCTCAGATATTACAATTCTGAAACCCCCAGCTATGTTATTTCTGAAACATTCGCGGATAGCGTCGTACAGTTTAACCTTGTCGGAGATGGATACGTTAGCTTGCTGGTACATTATCTAATAACTCAGCTGTGATAGTTCACATTTGAAAACTCAGTTCACAAACAATATATGGTAGGTGAATCGCTTACAACTAGATTAGCCCGAGAGCGGCTAGCAGCAATTAAAAAGTTTATACCGCAGATGAGATTGGAACTTGATACTCATTCAGATAGCTTTAACTGAGATGTGTCTTGGCAGTAATTGGAGTCTTTGTACTTCATATTTGATGTTTCATTTTTGTTGGATTTTCTATAACCTGTTCTTGAGCAAAAACTTGAGAGGAAAAATGGAAAAACATTTATCAAGTCAATAGTATCTTATCTTTTGCTGTGACTTAATAGGGTTTATTGTATCTATGAAGTTTTTCTAGTATTTTACCTTCTATTGACAGAAAATATTTGTTTGCAAAATACATTTTCCACAGTAAGTGCTTTTTTAAAATCATCTGTTCTGTGTATTATCTTATATTCAGTTTAATGATTGTGCTATAGGCTGATATTTCCCTAATTTTAAAAGTAACATATAAGGCAGCAAAAGCAAAATCACTATTATACCAAGTGCATGAACTGCAACATTTTAATTAACTTCTGATGGTGCCTTATTGTGCAATGTGAACTAGCTTATGCCTGAAACTGTATCAACATGGCAAGTTTTTTATCAACATTTTAAGCTATTTGGGTCATTTACATAATTTTCTTATCATTGTTATACATCCATCATCCATCAATCCAGCAGAATATTGTTCCTTAAAACATGTTCCACATGAACACCCATGATTGTCTAAACCACTTCACAAATTCAAACTATCAATCTTCACATTAAATTCATTGCATCCCTTGTGTCCATAGTAGTGTTGAACTAATATATATCTATATGCAATAACCTGACAATGAACAGTACAAATCTAGTTTCAAGTTTTTATTCATGTAACATAAAACACAAGAAAAGCCTTGAGATTACAAAATTTTACATCACTATTTCTACAGGAATAAAAGCTTCAAAATTTAAAGCTTTTATTCATGTAGACATAGTGATGTAAAATATTGTAACCTCAAGCCTATAACCCTATCCCTTCATCAAGATGTAATATATATAACATTAAACTTGAGGTTTGACAAATTGTCATGTATATTTAATTGTTTGTTTGCTAGTTTATTTTTTTTATTTAATTACATGCTATTGTAATGCAACATTGTATGCTGGACTTGACATTGTCCAAAACTGATTTAATTCCTGCTTGACCTGAATGTTTTTTTATATTTTTTAAAATGTATTTCATTTATGTAAATAACTAATGATATCTTCATTATTCTCAATATGTACAAGCTTATTATCAGGATTATTATTCAGGTAAACAAGAAGGAGTAAATATGTTGATTAGGGTCAGAGCTTTTGTAACTACTGTGTTGTTAAATAAACAAGGCTCATTAGATCATTCTAGATGGTTATTTTTAATTAGGTAATGGTTGATTTTAGAAGATGTTAATTGTGACCTGAGGTCAAGCAGAGAACTATATAATCTTGTCACTGTGAGGATTTTACCAGTTGTACTTTAACATCTAGCACTGAATGTTGTATTATGTTGTGACCAGTTTGGGCTGAATTTTCTTTTCTTCAAATTCTTGTATTCAAGTGATTATTTTCTTTGGAAATAGAAAAGTGCTCTGACAGAATTCTTGGAAAAAGATATTCACTGGAATTTATACTGAATTCAAACCTGGAATAATATTTCTGTGATTCAACAAGAGACACATCAGCACTGCACAGGCTATAACAGACATGTCATCACCTTCAAGTTTGGATCTCTTTGGGACTTGAACTGAGTTTTATTCAGGACTTTTTATTACTAGGACTTGTGTCTTTAATTCTTGGATTATTTGGGATTTAATTTGCAATACATTAAGTTCTTTTTTCTCATTTTCACTTAGTATTTTAAGGAAATAAATTATTTGTTAAATTCTACAAAGCTTGATGTCTTCACCTTTTCCTGCTTTTTATTTTAAGAGCACAGACTCGTAACAGAAATATATTCAACCACTGAAAATGTTATCAATTAAAATGAAAAAAAAAATATACAATGAAATATAAACATGTAGACTTTCATTCCCATGCACTTAATTACTAATTGATCCTTTTTTCCCCAATTTACCATTAATGATTTTAAAAAGATCAATGCAAACATTCGAAAGGACTAAATTATTTTTTTCCAAAAATTAGCAAAGGATGAAAATTAAGATAAGAATCTCCTGAAGGGAATGACGTTCTACTGGCTATGGAGAATTTCCAGGAATTGAAGATAAGACCATTTCTTCCTTTTAACTGCAGAGTGCTGAAACCATTCTGATATTTCTTAGCAAGAGCAATATTTTCAATGTAGCTTCTCTTGTGGTCATACTATATGCCAACTTGGCACCATTTTCATTTAGGACCAAGAAAGTATCATAAAAAGTCATCTGGTGGAAGTCCCATATTGATAGGATTTCCCATTTGAAGAAATCATAAAAATAGTTTTGCGATGGATGCCTTGTTCAGTGTCAGATTGTTACCACTTCTATATAGTACCAACTAGACAGGCTTATGGTAAAAGTACAATAATGATAAGACCAGTCATCTGGAAGATGTGGTGATAACAACGCCATTCACGACATTAACGACCATGCCCAATATGACTATTCATTCGGGAGAAATGGTGATAACAAAATGTTCAAACTGATCACTGTGGCATGCATGTCTGCACTGCAACATTAGGAACAACTAGACATCAAAAAAGTTGTTTAGTAAAAGCGCCTATTGATATGACCATCCATTCAAGTGGAGTAGTGATAAAAAATTGTCAAGATTGACACTACAGTGGTGGCCATATTGAAATGAGATCAACACTGTTTCCTTTCTGGACCAACTATACATCAAATTAAGTCTGCTGGTGAAATCCACATGGGAATGTTACTTATCATTCAAAAGAATTTAAGATCAAAAGATTTTTAACATGGCAACCATATTCTTCATTAGACAGATCCATTTTCACTTGGGATCAAATATACCTCATAAGAAGTCTTTTAGTAAAAAAACACATATTGATATGATTATCCATTCAGGAGAAGTAGTAGTAAGAAGATTTTCAAGATGGCCACTGAGGTGGCCATACTGGATGTCCCAGTGTCACCATATTGAGTAGCTTTTGATAATGTCTGTGGAAATATTGGTCAAATTCCATTCATCTAGACAACAAATGTTACATCATTTAAATCTAACATTTCTATTTTTAGTAATGGTTGCATATTTAAAGATGTTTGGCATAATTTGTAAAAATTTTGAAGGTTTTCCTAAAAGGAAGTTTGTATCAGATTTGATCAATTCTGTTCACTGTGTTTAGCAAAGCTATGTAAAGGGTTTTATTTTTATTAATGGTGGCCCTATTGCAAGGTGAATTTGCATCATTGTTTACAAATATGAATGCTTTTCATGCATTGTACCTTCCTGTTGTCAAACTTGATCTAGTTATTTTTCAGAAGTTTTCTCCATTCTGAAAATGGTTCTCTCCCATCTGACCTGATTTTATGTGAAGTCTATAAATGGTTGGTTAGCAAGCTTTTATTTATTATTATTATATTCTAATAGAAGTTACAATAATAAATATAAGCACTTGTACAAAGTATGAATGTAAATACTGTCATTAGATAGATGTTTCTTTGATCTTGTGCTTCAATGTGTCAATTTATATTCTCCTCTTTATTATCAGGGTCATGAAGAGGCTCTCCTCTTTTGCCATAGGCAATCTCTGCATATTGAGTGTGGTCTTCTATGCCTTGGATGTTCAACTTTCCATGCTTTGTTGTAGGAGGATTTAGCATTATGTCAGCATACAGTAAACCATCTTTCTTTACCTTAATAATAAAAAAAGCAATCATTAATCTAAACATAAAATGTTCATTGGTGGTTTCTTCCTGCCTTTATAATATCAACTAAATGTTGATCAAATCTGAATCTATAATGGTCATATAAATGGGATCCTACATTGTTTGTGTCTTTCGGATTAACATTTAATGATGAAAATGTGTTTTTTTTCATCATATATGTAAATAAATGGAGCAAAACATACATTGCAATGGTACTAAGAATAATGAATTAACACATCTTTAATCATATCACTTTCCACATATGGTTCTATTTAATGGGATCTTCATAGCAAACAATGTATGGTATCCTTCTTCTTTCATATTATTTGTAGGGGATCCCCACCCTTACTGTTCTTGCATAGGATTACTAATCTGACATCCAAAAAAGTGCAGTTGTCCCCGTAAGGGATCCAGGAAAGCTCACCTTTTCAAGCAACCCTCACATTTGGTACTTACACTGATCAATGCAAAAGGAAATTCTCTGTACAGATGATGCAATTTTACCTGTACACGTATAAAGCAACACTTTTGTAAAGTGATATACATTGTAAATTTGGAGAAAATATCATTTGGTGGTAGATTTTGTTCAGAGCTATGTTATGATAATGGCAGCTGTGCTTGTTTCATATTTGCTGACCTTTCTGACATTATTGGGTGGTGAGACACAAGGAATGTTTTAGGGCTTCAATGATAGTCAATGCATATGACCTATGAAATGCAATGCCATATAGCTGAGATTATTACAGTGCTCGAAAATTATGATAGTCCAAGGTCTGTGACTGTTTTTTATTTTCGACCTACATACAGGTCATTTGTAAGCAGTTTTCACCCGTCAGACCATTAATATTTATTTTTTATTACTATAAATTGAAGAAAGTCAGTTTTGTGTTTTCAAAAAATCAGAACAAAGTCATAAAAGTGTACATAGAAGTCAATCAATAGTAAGAGAATGGTGTTGTAAATATTACTAGAAATCAACAAAGTTTGAATACAGCATGCTGATCACCAATTTAAGTGTGAGCATCGTCAATCAAATGTTTGTCTTTTCTTATCCATAGCTAAAATTAAGCACCAATAGTATCAGATTATTGTGTGTTCCAGACCCTGTGAGTTTGCTTAAGTATGGATTTACTAGCAATCAGCAAGAATCAACTAGAAGGAATTTGTCTGCTGCAAGATGGATGTTGCACTGCTGAGTTTCAAATTTTCTAGGTCAAACAAGGACAGAACTTATGATAAAAACAAATGTGTAGCGTTCTGCAAAGGTTGGGGTGGGGTACTTCCAAAATATTAATTAAAATATTATAGAAGTTCCACCTGGCTCGTGAATTTAAATTTAGATTAAAGACCAAATAGGTATACGGCTCTGAGCCCCCAGTTATATATATATATATAACACGAAGATGAAATTCAACAATAACAATTTAATGAAACCTAGAAAGTTAAATGTCACATAATCACTTGTCCTCTAAGTGATAGCCTATTTCATCTTATGATTTTCAGTGTGAGTTCGATTTTCCACCTGGCCTTTGGTTGTACTCATCTATTATCCTATCCTTCCGCTCTTCCTGAATTTCACCTCTCCCGATTTCTCTCCTCCCCACTTTCCTTCCTTTCTTTATCACAACAATTGGGGCCACTTTTCCTGGTCTGTCCCCCCGAAACTTCCTCTTCAGATTTCCCTCTTTCCTTCTCTTCCTTCCGTCTATAACGGAGACACTGGGACCACTCACTAGTCTGTCCCCCGAAGCTTCCTGTGAAAATCACAAGGCGTTAACATATGGTTTATCAATTCTCACCTCACACTAAATCATCCATTAACCATCAGATAAGGCTTTTACGTTTTAGGACACGCATACATACACATCGAAATTCCCACACTCTTACAGGGAACCAATGGGGTAATAGCACGATATCATATATCCATACATCATATCACATAAGTATATCTAATATATATATAATCTCGTTGTACTTATAATACTACGACAACCAGATGTATGTCTGTACACTACACTCCCACAAGCGTACACAAATATTCAAATATTCATATTATTAATTTCTCACAGTGAAATCATTTCAAAGATAACATTCAATTTCTATAATTACATGGATAATGTGTTATTGTACTATAAAATAACCACATAGCAAATTATAATAATATTAATTCTTACGACGGCTAGCAAGCAATACGATTCTTTACAAATAGGAACTCATTCTTCAAATATACAAACATATCAACATCACAAATAATTATTCCTACTACGATTTTAGTAATAATACGTATATATAACGATCTACAATTAAATGCAGTAGCAGAAAGCAAAGATCAAACAAATAGCTCACTGACCTTTTTAGAAGCTATACTTAGAATTCTGTTCTAAGGATTTTCCGCCAATTAACGTATGGCTACGGAGTTCCAATTCTTTACAGACAATCCTCCTTAACGGGTAATCGGAAACTAAAGCTAGCCGGCCGGTTAAAGATATTATATTTTAAAATAAATCAGGGTCCCACCCCTTCCTCGATTCTGATTGGGTAGCGCTGGGGCCCTATCCACTCGACGTATTCAATCTGGCGGTCAGTCAGCGTATCCAGAAGATAAGGCACGCCCACTCCTTCTGGCAGCTTCTTTGATGTACAAAACATCCTTCCAGTCCAAGGGTGCTAATTAAACTTCTGCCGGGCTTTTTGGTCAGCTTCCTCTCTTAACTATGGCAAACTTACGTAAGGGATGGTGTTAGCCTGCGGTCATGTGTAACAATAAATAGTGGCTTGTCCGACTTACTTGATAACACATGGTTCTAATTTAATTTTGAGTCGGGCAACGCCACAAAATGTATTCAGACTTTCTTGGAAAAAAGGTCAATGGTTGAATATCATGACATGTGGTTGCTTATGTTCTGTTTAGCATATACATCATACTCCGAGACAGCCAATCATTCAGGTGCTTTATTAGAAGGCACTTCCAGTATTATAACTGATCCATTGATTGCACATGAAACAAGAAAAAAGCACCAGACACATTATTGGCAGTAAATAAAATATACCCTTGTTAAGTGTGCCTGATCTTTGACAGTGACTGAGGACAGAGCTTTAGCCTATTTGACTATTGTCTTGGCTGAGGGTTGTGTCTACCAGACTTTGTTTTTTAATTTAAATAAGTTTACTTGAATTTAAGCTCAAAGCCTCACCTCTTTACAAAATAGTCAATAATTCCATTGAAAATGAAGATGACCCACATATTTGGCATACTAATGTATTTTAGGTCAAGCGAAATTATTATATATAATGAGGAAAACAATTATTGATTCAACTTTAAAGTTCAGTCTGTATAGTCATTTACTTTGATATAATTTGAGAGCAATGATTTATTTAAATTATTTTTGGGATTTACAAAAGTGATCATTGACCTTTTGGACTAAAACACTACTTTTGGATTATTGTGAATTTCAAACTGTAAAATCCATTTTGTTTTCATGTCTGATTAATTAACCATTCTTATCCTCAACATTTTGTTACTGTTACGAGTCTATGCTCTTAAAATAAGCTTTGTAAAATTTAACAAATAATTTATTTCCTAAATACAAAGTGAAAAATGTGAAAAAAAAGAACTTACGGTATTGTGAATTAAATCCCAAAATAATCCAAAAATTAAAGACACAAGTCCTAGCAATAAAAAGTCCTGAAAAAAACTCAGTTAAAGTCCCAAAGAAATCCAAACTTGAAGGCAATGACGTGTCTGTTTTGGTCTATGAAGTGATGTGTCAACAGTCTCTATTTTAATCACAGAAATATTATTCAAGGTTTGAATTCAGTATAAATTCCAATGAATGTCTTTATCCTAGAATTTGATCAGAGCACTTTTTGTATTTCCAGAGAAAATAATCACTTGAATTCATTAATTTGAAGAAAATAAAATTCACCCAAACTGGTCACAACATAATACAACTGAAAGTGCTAGATATATGCATCCTCAGTCACAAGATAATATATTTTTCTGCTTTACCTCAGGTCACATTAGCATTTTCTAAAAACAACCATTACCTATTGGAAAATGACCTTTTAGAATGATCTAATGACCTTGTCTATTTACAACACAATAGCCTACAAAATTCACTTAGGAAACACCAAAACCAAGACCTTCATTAACATATTTGCCACTTCTTGTTTATCTGAATAACAATTTGGTTAATAAGCTCATAGACATAGAGAATGAAGCTATTATTAGTTGTTTACATACATGAAATAAAAAAATAAGTCAATCAGGTCAAGCAGAAATGAACTCAATTTTGGACAAGGTCAAGTCCAGCAAACAATATTATATTACAATAAGATGTAATGAAAAAAAAAACAATTTTAAAACTAACAGACAAACAATAAAATTAAATATACATAACAGTACACCATTCCATTTCCCAAATACTATGTTATATTTTATTTTAAAGATTGTTGCTCTCAAAAACCTCTTTATGATATCATGTTCTGAATATGTCTTTATCATTTTATCATGTTCCAGATATATGTTTATCATTATATCATTTTCCAGATATATGTTGATCATATTATCATGTTCCAGGCATCCTCCCTCTATCGGCATTCTAGTACTGACACCTGTAACTGCTTTTGGCATTATATTGTTGAGACATATAATACTTTCTGGTTGGAATCTTGATCTCTCACCAGCCACCACCCTAGCATCATAACCTCTACTGACACTTCTGCAAACCTGACTGTAAGGTTCTTTTGCAAGACCAGTGTCACACCTTTGACATCTCTGGCAACTGCATCACCAAAACGTATAAATGATATGGGAGTGTTTATATTGCAAAGATTAGAACATTTTGCTTTAAGCGTGAAGGTACCTCCCTCTAAGAGATAAATAAGAGTAAAAGCATCAAAAATCAAAACTTTTGCCTCAAATTTGTTTTACTTTAGTAACTCTTTTAATTTGACTTTACGCATAATACTTTCAGTGCAACAAGGTATATACCAAAAAATGAACTCCTTAAACTACCAGCATATAATTCCAAATTTCTTGATTGACAAGTGGGAGGCCAAGCTCAAAACAGTTTTTTTAGTATCTTGTATTTCTGTACATGTTACGAGAAATGCATACCACATTTATCAACTCTACCTGAGATTTCAAAATGGAATTTCCTTTTGGAAAGCTTTCACTTTGAGGCATACTTCAAAATGGAATTTCCTTTTGGAAAGCTTTCACTTTGAGCCATTGCCACATGATATCATTGATTGTACAAAGACCATTGTTATCTTGACCTTAACATAAAAACAATGCTCCATTTATTTTTCCACTTAACAAAATTTCCTAAAACAGTCTACTTTGATCAACCATTGCTGGGTAATATCAATGTCACTATATCACCCTTCATGTTCAACGTCTATATATAATTCTGATAGACTTTCACTACTAAAGCTATTGATTGTTTGGGTAATAGTCATATCATATATATATTTCATGCCACCCAATTTAAGTTTGATCTTGAAGTATACTGCTGAAATGAAAGATTCATCTCAAATTTATTTTGTATTGTCTAATTTACTTGGTCTGAAACAATTCATTGATATTATCTATGCATTTGCTGTACTGGTACACATATTGATATAAGAGATTGAGAATAAATACCAAATGATACTTAATTATTATAATCTTTGGCAGTCATGAATAATTATTATTCATTTGCTCTGATATTCTTTAAATTGAGAATTCATCTGAGACAGCTGTTGCCGAAACAGGCATTGAATTTTGTTAGTGAAAAATGAAAAAGACTATTATCAACACTCACAGTCTACAAATTAACACAATGAGATGCTCATAAGTGCACTCCCTCCCCCCTCTAGTTCTATGGTAACTATCTTATTCCAATAGTATGTTCAGCATAAAGGAGACATTCCCAATGTGTTCCACATGTATAAAGAAGTACTTGCTTCATCATTTATGTATGTGCAAGTTTCTCTGTTGATTTAAATCTTGTCTACTTTGGTCAAATTTGGAAGCTACACTACCAGAGTGCCATGACGTGAAACATTTTACATTGAATTCTCATTGGTGGTTATTGTTTGCTTGTTGCAAAAGAGGAAAAGTGGTCATTAATTGATCTATACAGTAATTAAACAGAGATGTTGCCATGGCACACGTTTCTGCTAATGGCACAAAATTTGTACAAATTTTCACACTTGGATAGCTGCAATTTGAGAGAGCTCCTTCAAATTAATTGAAAGTTATGCATGTGAAAATGCACTAGTTGCAGTGTACAACTTTTATTAAAAAATTTACCCTTAACGTGCTTTTCGCAGCATAAGTCATACCAGTAGAAGTATCATTGCACTTGTTGTGAAATCTGTTTGTTTTTAGCTATCTATTTTTATATCAGGGTTATGTTCTACGAAACTATCTCTATCAGGGTTAAAATAAAATTAAAAAATAAAAATGACAAAATGAAATTAAGAAGTAAAGACAATTATTTGATCAAATTACCTCTGTCTGAACAAACAGACTATGGCACTGATGGACGTAAAACCCTAATACAGCCTAATATGGAACAGATAAGAAATCTGTCATTCTATTGAGTAAAGCACTGATTCAAGAAAGTATAACCTTGTCAGAGCTTATGTTAGTGAAAAATCTTATTTTTTGAGCAGAGGTATTTAAAAGATAATTACAGGTGAGCTCAGGAAAATTGAACACTACCACCATAAAGTACAATTTCCCAACATATTCAAGCTGACTAAGCTAGGTATGTGTACATCCCTTCGGAACAGCACACTGAAAGAAGTGCTTCAGCAAAGAACAATATTCAAACACAGTTAATAAACATATCAAGCTCAGAAACAACAAATTAATGCTTATACAAATGGAGGCAGGGGTCAAATGATTCATTGATATATCGATGCATCAATACTCTTGCAATACTGATACACATATTAATACAAGAGATGAAGAATCAATACAAATTGGTACTTACCATAGACAAGTTACTATAATATTCAGATGGCATGAACAATTATTAGTCGTTTACCTTTTTATTTGTTAAATTGAGAATACATTTGAGATGTAGCAGGAACAGGCACTTATTTTTGTCAGTAAAAAAGAAAAACTTTGTAACCAGATACAGTTGTAGCCTGCTGTTCACTCGGTGTGATGAGCTAGAAGGTAATGCACATAAAATTATAGAATCAGTATAACTATGGGAATGTATAAAACAATTCATTCATGTTTTACATACCATTTGGACACTTGATGACGTGGCCGCTGGATCCTCATAAAGTTTCTCACCCGATGTCCCCGTTTTTACATTCTTTGTTTTTTTATACTCTTTTTCTCGACAGATGTTTTGCAGTGCCAGTTCAGCATTTTCATAAATGTCTCCTAAAATGAAATACACAATTTTTCAAAGGAGACATCTTAGAGATTTCTTTTCTAAACATTGTTTATTTTATCCTCATGAAGTAATATAGTGTTTCTCTTAACTTCATGAAGTAATAAAGAAAGTTCAAAGATAAAATGCTGATGCCCTACTGACCAAAAAATAACTCTGAAATTTAAGATCTATTTGTTTAATTAACTGCCTAGTGTTGAAACCATCTGATATTTTCACAGATAACAAACTGTTCAAATTAGCTGATGTGGTGATCAGGTTGGTATTATTTTCATTTGGGACATCAAAATATCTGTACTGCCATAGTTGCATATGGGTAGTCTATGTTGTGAGTGCATTTTTCTTTCAGTACATGCCGTATTCAGGTGTTTAGCGTTTTCTCCTTTGTTATCTAGTCAATGGAAAATGAACTAAACTAAGTATGCTTTATACAAGTGTTCATTCAGCCTTTTTTGCACACCATGGTGTATGATTACTGTATTTCTTTGTTAGATTTGACTTTGAAGAACTAATGGCTTGTTTAACATTCAAAGTTAAGTCTGTGTACACTCGTACCAAAACCATTTCATACCCTAATCATTGTTTTTGACCATTGTGATTTCTTATTCATTCTGAGATATGTAATTATTTTTGACAGTTTCACAATGTTAAATTCCTTTTCTAACGAAAGTAATTTTGAGAATAGAGCTACCATTTATGATGGTTATTGTTTATCTTCTACTTTTACCACACTTCATTATCGGAAATAAACATCTAACACTTTTTCGACATGGGTTAACTGTGTGCATCCTCCATGAGGCAGAATAATATCATAAGAGGCATTCTAGTTGAAATAATATGTTCATCTGACATTCTTTTTTGTAGGAGTAATCATACGATTTTAAATATGGCTGCAATGGTGGTCATATTTGATATCAGATTGCCACCATTACCATACCGGTCCAACTGAACAGCATAAAAAAAATCATTCCATGAATACACAAAATCAATATCACATGCTATTTAAGAAACGTAGCAATACCAAGATGTTAAAGACTGCCATGGTGGCAGTTTTGTTGGACATTAGATTAGTACCAGTTTTAATTTAATACCAGCAGGACATCATTGAGAACCCTATGCTGATATGACTATTTCATATAGGAGTAAAGATAAGATTTTTTGATGACGGCACCTATGGTGGCTATTTTGCATATCTGAATAGCACAATTTTTATTTAGAACCAATTAGATGTTATAAGAAGCCATTAAACAAAATAAATAATGTTAATTTGACCATCCATTTCAGAGAAGTAGAGATAATGATATATGAGGTGGCCATAGATGTTGTGAAGCGGTACCATTTTCATTTTAGACCAACAAGACATCATAGGATGCCTTCTGATGAAAATCACTGGCAACATTACTTTCTGTTCAGGATTAGTGAAAATCGGATTATGTGGCAGCCACACTGGACTTGTGATAAGGACTATTTTGATCATTGATCAAGTAGACATCATGAGATGCCTTTTAGTGAGAACGACATGTTGAACGACATGTTGATATCACCATCTATTGAGGAGAATAACAAGATTTTAAATATGGGCACTGTTGTCACCATTTTGGACATCAGGCTGGCACATTTTCATTCAGATCAATTAGACATCCTAAAAAGCCCTTTGATGAATATCACAAGCCAGGATGGCATTCCATTTAGAAGAGATAGTGTCACAAATTCTGTTTACGGATGGGCCTATACTGGACTGGATCATATCTTTCTGGTTCATTCTTTGTCTAATTAATATATATATACATACAATAACTCCCCTCATAAAGAAAAAGAAAGATCTATGCAAATAAAACTTTTATCATATTAGTCAAAGAGACATAAATTAAATACTGCATTAGAATATAAATGATACATGTTATGTATATTTCATTTGTATTGTTTGTTAGCTTTTTCTCCATGATTAGGTGTCATGCATAATTATATTTATTACTTCACCATGTCCAAAATCAGGCTTATTGTGTACCTGACCAGTAACATTTAATCTGTAAACAACATAATACATAGTTAAAATTTCTCTATGAGCATGACTGAAATATTAAAATCATTATCAATACAGGTAAATTTGTTTATGGGTCTAGGACATTGTTATTACCCAAAGGAAATACCTGGCCTACCTGATAATTCCCATGTTCTATACTCTAATTTTAGTAATATATATATTCTCCTGCTTCTATTTGTGTGTATTTTATATAATCTTGTTCTCTTGAGGAATTAACATCTTGAAGTAGAATCAGTCTGATTTTGTGTTTATCTTTTTCTTTTTGGTGGAATTATTTATTCAAGATAGTATTCATTAGAAATACAAAGTGCTCACCAGTAATGTTCTTGGTCTGAAACATAAATTTGGAATTACAGTGAATTCAGACAAAAACATTTTTGGATTACATTATTGTGATACATCAAAAGACTGTTATAAGATCATTGCAATTCATGCCACTAGCACATTAACACATTCAAGACTACAGGCACATAAACACATTCAGTATTGGAACTTATTTGAAATAACAATGGAATTAAGTTGGGCTTCATATATTTGGACTTGTAATTAAACTTTTAGGACTATTTTGGATTAATTCAAAATACTGTAAGTTCATTTTAAATTTTCACTTATATTATGGGTAACAAATTATTTGTTGAATGTTACAAAACTTGTTGATTTTCACTCTTTTTTTGTTACTTAGTAACAGACTAGAGTTGAAATAAAAAATTGATGGCTCATCCGGGATATATATTTCTTTAAACTGGTTCAGAAATCTTTGTTTTTGAAATTTAAATTCAATCTGTATCAGAATTAAACAAAACCCACTGTGATTTTATTATGGAGAATTATGAAACATTCATGTTGAAATGTTCTATATAAATTATTAGTGATTCTGGGAATCTTAGCCCTATTCAAATTTTCTCAGAGTCTTTTATTATTAGGTACTTTGCCTTTTTCTTAGAAGTCTTCTTCTAATGAGAGTGTTCTTTTTCAGGGAGCAGAGTGCGGCTTTGTTAATGTTCCTCTCCATGGTGTAAATTGGTGATCAGACTTGCCTCAGGACCCGTGACAATTGGAAGTGATATCTTTACCCATAGAGGTTATTTATTTATTACTAGGCAATGACCTAGCTGCAGACAAGATTGTGGTTAATCCTTTAGTAATTGACTAGTCTTGTTTGGATCAGAAAGTCAATACTACTGAAAAAAAAACGTCTGATTATACCCAGCTTGTGCAGTTAGTTATAAAAATGAAAGTTCTTGAGAAAGATGTTGATTAGGAAATTATTCCTATATCTTACACACGTATCGGTCAGGCTTTTGATGAATCACTTTTGCTCCTGGTATGAATCAATCAAAAGATATTGATCACATTCTCTTTATTCTAATGGCAATCACTTGTCGTTGAACAGCAGCAAGATACTGAGATCTCCTATTTGTTTAAGAGAAATATTTGTGAAACTAAATCCACAGAAGTATTATTTTGTGAAATTTGAGGCACTTATGAGAAAATGGGAGACCACCTGAGGAACCCACTGGTGAAGAGTGGTCTGTGCTTTATCAAACTGTTGTTCCGAAGGCAGAAAATTCTATGTATATCAAATGAAACTTCTTTGGCTGGTCATTTAGGGTTTAGTAAGACTATGACAAGATATTGAATCATTTTTACTGGCAGAAAATCAAAAGCGTTTTTAAATACTGTAGATCTTGTCATACTTGTCAAAACTCAATCATAAGATCCATAATGGCTAATCTGCAACATATTCTTGCATTTGATCAATCATGTTGTAGAATAATTAATGGTAGACTTTGGACAATTCCGTTGAGGAATATTAAAACCTAAATCATAGAAAAATCTGATAATTTGGCCTTCCCACATTTGTTTAATCTGCTCAGGGGTCAAAGTGTAAGTCTGGAAATTTCCAGAAAGTTATGCATAATTTAGACTGTGACCAATGTATGTCTTCTGCTCTATCACCGTGAAAACCAAGGGAGTTTAAAAAGATTTCATCAAACGTTTAAAAATATGTTTCGCTCATATTATTTTGATGCTGGAAAAGATTATGACAAACATTTTCACTAACTGTTGTTTGCTGTTATGGAAAATCAGTTAAAGATGCTTTAGGATTTAGTCCCTTTCAGCTAGTTTTTGGACATACATTCTGTGAGTAGTTCGAAAGTGCAGCTTTTGCCTTATTCGATACCCTACTGGTCCCCGGACACACTCGTCCTTGCCTCTCATCCCCACGACAAGTTATCTCCCATGCAACCCACTGATGTTTGATGAAATTAATTTTGTCTGGCAAGAGGTGTGACGCGAGTGAGCCAGTCATGTGGGTTAGAGTCCATGTCCCCACAGTCTATCAAATAAGGTCAAACAGCCCCACCTTCATACAAATCCAGTCTGGACTGATTGTGGAAACAAATATGCTGCACAGAGATACAGAGAGATAGACAGACAGAATGAGTGATGACGTAGTCAGACAAGCAAATCTATGGTAGCCATCAAGAAATACACGATGTGCACAGATTTATTTTCTTAATTGACATTTATGGTCTGTAACTCTGCAATTGTGCTATTTCTTATTTGTGCTCGGAATTGTCTCTGGTCTTCCATTTCCATCAGCAGGTGACCCGAGTTGCCGAGTGGTCTGGATCACTCACCATTCTGGATCACTGCCATTTCGCCTCTGTCTTTCTGGGTTCAAGTCTCAGGCTCGGCTAATGTGGGTACGTGAGAAAGCTTGCCAATAGCTTCTCATGGGTCGGTGGTTCTTCCCGAGGTTTTCCAGGGTTCTTCCTCCAAAGTTATGCTGGCCACATGTATAGCCTATTTTGTGCTGAAAAATGGTGATAAACCCTACAACAACAACAACGTATTTCCACCAGCAAAGTTTATCATTGATTGCAACCGATAATGCCAGCACCATTTGCATTTAATGATCATTTTTGTCCAAAAAAGAGTTCCCCAAACAAGTGCGTCCTTGTTGAATAACAGTCGAGACCTTTCTTTTCTCAGTTGAGTTAATGTTGGTTTAAAACACTGGATGGTGAATACTACTTCAAAATTGTAAAAACAATACGAGAGTGCGCTTGCATCTGCTGCTGCAGTTAACATTTCGGTGAATTCACGCGCACGTGCGATGATTCCAGGGTGACCTCGAGTTAGTTGTAGTAATGTTAGGAGCCTATGCTCTTAAAATAATTGGCAGAAACAAAGTAAAAAGCAACAAACTTTGTAAAATTCAACAAATACTTTATTTCCTTAGAATACAAAGTGAAAATTAAAAATAAAAAGAAAATACGGTATTGCATTTTAAATCCCAAAATAATCCTATAATTACAGACACAAGTCCTAATAATAAACGTTCTGAATAAACTTTAGTGGAAATCCAAATTAAATCCAACAATGAAGGTGCTGATGTGCATGTGGTGGCCCGTGTCATATTGTTGTACGAACAGTCTTTTGTTGAAAGACAATAATATAATTCCAAGTTCAATATAAATTTCAGTGAATATTATTTTCATGTGTACTCTGTATTTTCAAAGAAAAATCGCTTGAATTGAATAATCTGGAGAAATAAATTCCAGCCCAAATGAACTGCTGGATGGAACAATAATACAAATTGATCCTGCTAGATGTTAAAGCATGAATGAGTAATTTTTTCAGCGACAGGATTATATAGTCCTCTACTTGACCTGTTACAATTATCATTTTCTAAATAAAAAGCTACAACCTAATGGAAAAAAAACTTCTAGAAACTTCTTATTGTTTACAGTATAAAAAGTTAGTTACAATTAGATATTCTGTTACTAGAATTATATTATATAACCTGGACTATGTCGGGTATGACAGAGGAGTTCCAATAAAGTAGTTCCGTGTTCACCGTTGGATGTCGTGATCGCGCAGGTGTTTATTTAGATCAATGTGTGCAGGATCAATCCAAGGAAATCCACCCACTGGCAATGGTTACATCATGGCCCATTCCTGAAAATTATTGACATTGATACACATGATATAAAAATTTGGGTCAGCATGGTTATACACGGACACTCTGCGGTTGTTGGCACGAGCGTATTTATGACTAGTTCTGGATATCCTGTAACGAAGTGATTGCTTGATAAACCAATGCTGCTAAATGTCAGTGAGCTATTCCAGCTCATTTAGGTTTTGGACAACAAGGTATCCCAGACCATACCAAGTAATGAATAGTAATAGGTATGGTCGATCTTATCAACATGCATGGAGGTGTCACAAAATGTCTCAAACATGTCTTTGAGAAGCAACAAATCCTTGCACATTTACAAATAGTGATAGTCGTTGAGGTTTTTGCACTCGAATGCAGACCAAACTTTCCTGCATGTTTGTAATCAGCAGCAGAAATACCTTCACTTAAGTTATTAATAAAATACTTCGATCAAAGGCAGCTGAGTTTCGACAAATTTGCTCCAATCGTTCATGTGCTTGTATGGATACAGACCTTTCCTTGTGATCAGGTTTGTGTTGGTGCAACTACGCCATAATATTGCTTGCTAACTTCTCCAAGGATGAATTCATTAACTGATCGGTCTAATCAATGAAATGCAATCATCCCAGCTGAAACGTCTGATATTTGTTCATGCTGTTGGGGATCACACTAATTGGTGGGTCAAAAGCCTTGGCTACTGCTTGCACGATCAAGTGGCCATTGGACCCATGGAAGATATGAAGCACCACGGGAATTTTGTTTTTGTTGGGAGCTGCAAATTACACGCATTGTGTGAGGCTCCTCATTATGCGCCAGTGAGTGACAGTTTTTTCACATATCCAGCCTTAAATGGGCTGTGGAAAACTCATGAATATTATCACTCATCATAATAATGCATGCTAGTGAATCGAGCTGCTGATTATTCCATTTCGCTGCGAATTCGACTGATCAGAGAATGCATCCACTGTGTCTGGAAGTTTAACACACTGACCACGATAATGGACTGACAGCTCTGATTTGCCATCATATCGGACACAACATTAACTTAACCCGCATGTTCTGCAACTTGCACAGTCTGGTCAATATCAGGCACATTTGTGTCTTTGTCAGCAGAATTGCATTACACTGCAACATTCTGCCATTCAAAATCCACGTAGATCGTTTACAGAAATTTCATATTTCACTACACGGCTGTAAATTTTAGAGTATTTTTACCAGGTTAGGGCATGATTGTGCGCTGTGGTTTCTCACTCATACCCCACAGTAAAATTTGTGACTGGTGAGCAGTTCTAAAGTGTTAAATATATACATGCTATGTCTGCTATTTCTCACTGTGAAGGTTAAGCAGCTGGTGATTATTTTTTTATCCATATGTGCGATATCAATTTTGATTGTTTCATTTAACTCCATTTAACTCCACAGCAACATATCATTTTGTCTGAGTGTGGGGATAGTGCCAACGGATAAAAGCCTTTGTCATAAGCAAACACATTAGCAGCAATAAGTGGGTTCATTTTCTTCAGTGTGGCTTTCATCACTTGCACAAGAAACTTGTTATCACCAATGTTGGGTCTACCCACTGACCGGGTAAAGCACCGACAAGAATGCCCATTCAAAACACCTATTATCAAAATTCTTCACATTAGTCACAGGCTTTGGCGGAATGCAATTCAGTATTGCTATGTAACTGGATCCTCGAAATGGGTGACATGGCAAGAGATGGACATCAACATTGCCGCATCTTTCAAGCATCCATTTGAATCCTGCATTGGTGTATTTCTGTGGCATTTCTAGAATCTTTTCAATGCCACTGCGATTCCAGGAATCAGACTTTTCAGCATTTGACAGGCATGTTTGCCTGGTATGAAGGTTGGCAGGGTGAAGGCGATATAATTTTCCAAATCATCAATACATTTCTGATGTTTGAATTCTGGCACTTGCAAACGTTTTGTTTTTGTACAAACATACCCAAATGCTTTAGTAGCGATAGTCGGTTTTGTTCATACGAGTCTACTTTCATAAGGATGTTGGCTTTTCTTGTGCCTCTGGGTGCTCGTGTGCAAATTGTCTTAGTTGTTTTATTGTTGTTATGGTGATAGTTATGGATTCAGCATAAATATGGGTCTCAATAGTTCTAGTATGTCTGCTTTTCTATTACGACTTAGTGTGTGTATATCATGCTGCCATGCGAGTTTTTTTGGCTGTTTTACTGTAGTATGCTTATACTAAGGGGAGTGCAAATTGTCTTTCTAATTGGGAAATTTTTCAATGGTTTGTTTCATTCTTGTCAGGATCAGAAACTGCAGTCACTTCAATCCTGGTTACAGTGTAATGGTAATTCCAATTTACAAACATGCAAGTGTTTATCAAATTGAGCAGCAGAGAGGGTGAACCCTACAACGTTTTGAGACAAAATTTGATTGAAATCCTAAAACGATCCTTCCTATAATCTCATTTTAACCAAAAAGAGGGTGAACCCTACAACGTTTTTAGACAAAATTTTGATTGAATCCTTAAAACGAGCCTTCCTACGATCTCATTTTAACCCCAACAAATGTCTCAGGGGCAAACCCTACAACGTTTTCAGACAAAAAATTTATTGAAATCTTAACGAGCCTTCCCTACGAAATCTCATTTTAACTAAAAAAATGAAAACGGAGACTTTTACGATTTTTTAATCAATTTTGGTCGCAACTTGTTGTCATCCACCCTCTCTGCTGCTATGGGTTAATAAAAATAATAAATGATTTGATCCAGTCTTTAGGATTTCACAAACAGACTAATCGCTAACACCTCTTCTTGTAAATCAATCAGATTATTGGACTGATCTGTGAGTTTGAAATTAATTCTCGTTAACGAATTATTATGGCATCGCATGTAGACAGGATTAACCGGAGACTCAATTATTAAAAATCCTGGAGGAGCTGTTGGTGCAAACGAATAAAGAATATATCCTTGCTGAGCTTGATTTGATCGTTCGAGATTAATTTGATAGCTTCCTTCGATAACATCGCATACTGAATTGAGCGCAATCACCGAGGATATATTCACGTTGAACGGAGCGATATGTCTGCCGCCACCGTCTGGGTCATTATTATGTTTGAGGATTTTTATTTCCTGTGATGTTGTTTTTTTCCATGCATCATGAATTATTTTAAAACCAACATCGATGGCATCAATGAGAAGTTTTTTTAGTTCTGGTACGTTATATCCTCGTAGTTTGACTGTTGGAATATCCTTGACGGGGATATTATAGGTTGCTGCAAACTCTGTTCTCGATAGGGGATTATCGTCATCTAATATATCCTGAATAATTTTTAGGTTAAATGTTTCCATATCGTCGATAATTTTATTGCATGTTTCTACGACGCTGATAAATTCATCTCGGGTGAGAGAGCCGGATTTAAGAGATATTAACAACAGTGAAAAATCATTATTCATCGCTATGAAATTTTTAATGGGTTTAGATTTGTCAATAAGATAATATCCCTCTATTTCCTCCTCCCCTTCCTTCTCTCTCCCAGTTGGTTGGTATACGAGATCAAAAAATTGTATATTGATTTGATAATCTTTATAACTTTTTATTGGATTATCAGGTTTTATCACGTCGGTGACATAATCAGATTTTTTAGGTTCTGGTAAATCAACAGTTTTCCCCCCTGGTGGTAATTCAGGCCATCCTAGTACGGTTCTAATAGAACTTTGATAGATATCTACGACGTATCCTTCTGTGTTTATCTCAATTGCGGATGATAGCGTCGGTTCATGAACTGTTATAGCGATTTTTGACTCTACTCCAGTAATCGATTTTATTCTACGCGCGAATTCATTATTGATTTGTTCGATTTGGTATGACCCTGTTGGTATCGAAACGACGTTCCAGTCTGGGGTACCGTCGTCCTTATTCTTATACGAGAACACCAGTGAATTATTCGGTTGTTGACCACCAAATGATTTTGATCTGATATTAGGCCAACTGTGGTATACTCGTAATTTTGCTAGCGCTATCTCCTTCACGGGGACTGGGCTAGGGAAATTCACACTAAACTCGGGTTCCGTTGATGTTATTGATATCATACTTGTTTGTACTGGGTTCGTGTTCTCCACTATTTGTTGAAGTAATTCCATCGGTGTCGTCATTGTTATTATACTCATGTTGTCGCTCTAATTTTGACACCGCGGAATCATAAATACTGACCATCACTGAGAACTCACAATTTGGTATGGTTGAGGTTATTGAGATCATTCTGGTTTTTGGGTTCGTGTTTTCTAATTCCATCGGTGTTGTCATTGTTATTATATTCATGTTGTCGCTCTAATTTCGATATCGCGGAATCAAAAATACTGACCATCGCTGAGAATTCACTATCTGATATAATTGTATTATCGAGTGACAACGATATCATCAATGATAATTGCGAATATGCGGTTGATGCAATATGAAATTGAATTAAGTAATTCTGCAGTTTACTCTGGCTGCATGATGATATCTTTTTTGCTATCCCGGTTGATATACTCCCGATTGTAGCCACCGCAGAAATGCAAATTGGAACTACGACCGGGGCAATCATTGTAACCGATGCAAGTATTATTCCGGCGCCAGCGAGAACGCTTGACACCGAGTACATAGTAATATCAATTGCGGTGATTCTTCGTCGGTATTTTTTTATTTTTATTTGATACTCCTCGGCGAGGGTTTTGAGTCTATTTTGAAATTCTCTGACCTGATCATAGCGACATTGAGTTGATGAAATCATTGTTATTTTAAAAACGCTAGCGTTTTCAATTGTGAAATCCGAACGATTTTCCTTTCAATTTAGTTATTTACTTAAATCCGCTACGAATTCCACATACCAGGTTGCTGAAACCCTAATCAAATTTTTATCAGTAGCTGTTATAGTGAACTTTTCAGTTGTATCCTTGTCGATGATCGTTGAAATCGTATTATTGACCCCGGATGAACTCGACGATGATATATTAAATTGAGTCAATGGTGTTACTAGTGTTAATCAATAAATACCTTTAACGGTTGCAGTGATATCTAATTTATTGTTTGTAGGTGTCCACGCAAATGATCCGTGTTGGATTGTGTACACGACGTTGTTGGTTTTCTCATGAGGAATTTTTGTTTTTTCAATGATTGTTATCATCCTCGAAAAATCACCTTTGATGGCTTCGATGAAGGTTTTCGTCTCATCGATGGATTTTTTAATATCCGGGAGTTTTATTTCTATTTTCTCCAACGGGGTTCCAATAAATTTATCAATGACATTTCTACGAAATGATGTAAACTGTTTTCCGTGTTCTTCAATTTTAGATTGAAGTGTTGCTAGTTCTAACAGAGAATTATCCAACTCATTGTCATGGGTAGCAATCTTATCAGTGATCGTAGACACAAGTGCACCTGGTTTAAGTCGTCCGTCGCTGGAATACAACGCAATAGAGTTTTCAGTGGCGTCTTGCTGCCGTTTTAAAATGTCATCCGCGGATATATTACTGGCTTTAAGCTGTCCACCGTTGGAATATAGCGCAATAGAGTTTTCAGTGGCGTCTTGCTGCCGTTTTAAAATGTCATCCGCGGATATATTACTGGCTTTAAGCTGTCCACCGTTGGAATATAGCGCAATAGAGTTTTCAGCGGCGTCGCGCTGCCGTATCAAAATGTCATCCGCGGATATATTACTGGCTTTAAGCTGTCCACCGTTGGAATATAGCGCAATAGAGTTTTCAGCGGCATCGCGCTGCCGTATCAAAATGTCATTCAATGACACATCACTGGATTTCAATTTACCCTGTTTGTCTTGAAATACAACTATTTCATTAGGATCAACATTTGTTAAGTTCAACGTCTCAGCGATTTCATCTTCAATTAATTTTTTTATATCCTTGACAGAATCAGGGGGTGCAGTGCCATCGGGTTTGGGTTTCAAAGATCTCCCCCAAATATCAATCATGTTATTGTAAAACTCTTTCTCTCTCTAAAATCGTTTTTGACGACTTCGTTGAAAAATCTTCGATTTTCTCCAGCGATTACTAGTGTATTCATTCACGACAACATGTGGTGGTTTTCCGCTTGGGTTACTCAAGGAGTTAGAAATAGCGTTAAGGACATTTAATACTTCGCTGCCACATATTGGTGGGTCATTCATTTGTTGTGTTGGTAGCGTAGAATACCAAGTCTTCATTGGAAGGGTTTTTATATAACGCATAAACTCTTTTGGTGGGGCTAATCCATATGAATCAAAATAGACAATCCCACGTGGATCAATAGCGTATGCAACCCAGTGAGTTCCAGGTCCGGTGCTGTTATCTAAATTAATGATTCCGGTTTCAACGCTGTTTGGTTGATGTGGTAATTGATCTTTCATAAAGACACCTCTGAAGTTTTTAATCGCTAGTTTTTTAGCAGCATCCATTAAATCAAAATTGGACATGGGAACCATCGAAGATTTGGGAAACATAGGTTCCTCAATTAATAAATCGTTCCTGGTAGTCTTAGACCCTTTCCGCTGTACCACGAATACGGGGTTCCTGGTAGTCTTAGACCCTTTCCCTTTTTTTTATATCCTTTCCCAGTTGCCTTCTTTAGTGCCATTCCTGCTGCAGTACCAACGGCTCCTAACGCTGCCGCTTTAGCCACCGCTGGGGCTGCTGCTGCAATCAATGCTGGAATCGCAGCTAACAACGGAAATATACCACCTGTTTTAATCATATTTTTGATAGCAGCCGCAGAGAGAGTAATCTGAACACCCTTTTTTGCTACTAGTGCATCATTGAAATGTTTCACCTGACGAGTTGTCAGCGATAGTTTATTTGCACCACCAGTCATTTGGTTGGGTTTCAACGTGATTGTGGTTCCACATTTTTTAGCTGATTCCGATTGCAATTTTTTTAATTGACCGGGAGTTAACGCAACACTAATATTACTATATGACATTATACATAATTGATTGATTCTAAATCGTTTACAATTTCAATTACATGTTTTCCACTGGTGCATCTACCACTCTCATTCTTCCACCAACACCTTCAAGTAGCATTGATTTATCACTGAGAATGACAGCAACCGCTCTATAATCAGCAATACCACCACGAGTCACATTAGCTCTAAAGTGTATATCAACGACGGATTGTCTTGTTAAATCGAGATGTTCCAGCGAAAAGTAATAGATCGGATACAGATTCTTAAAATCAAATTGTGATATTTGCAAACCAGTATCGACATTTTGATCGCGTGCCATAAATGACAACAGACGATGATAAACTCGTGCAATATGATTTTCTGTGTAATTAAGTTGTATATCCTCGGATGGTTCCTGTTGGCCGTTTATTCTCAGTGAGACGTCTTTCACACCTAATTGATCAAATATCATATGACTGAAACGTTGATCGCCAACTCGTGTGTTATCCTGTAACGCAATAAATATATGACGTGGCGCAGAAACGCCTTGTTTTGATGCTAGATTCCACGTGAATAACCCGTTGATATTTGATTGTTTAACATCTGTACTCACGGTTAGCCAACTCAACAACGACTTTCCTCCTTGGTCCATAAATGATAGTAATCGTTCTTCTGCGGTGATTGCTGGAGTCAACACTGGCATCCACAATGATATTTTTGTTAAATTGACTTTACCGGCATCAGCATTGGGATTTGCATTGTCTGCTGGAATCCTCCAAATTGCGTCGTTATCATCACTCTTTCGTACAAGCGATACTGTATGCTTCGCTCCATAAATAACTTTTCGGACGTTTCTACAGAATCCAAATATATGATGCAGTGGAATCGCGCATGAAAATGATTTACGTGCTCCTTGCAACATTGAAATACGTGTTGCAGCTCCTAGATTGAAATTAACATCATTGTTTATAATTATATTCTCGACATCAGCATCACTATTATCACGTTTTTTTGGTCGTCTTACAACAAATTGATTTCCACCAGCGGTATTTGTAACATCTTTTGCAAACATCATAGAGGGTCCTGCTGATCTTGTATAATCATCGGAATATCTCGCTAACCCTATTATTGTTGTAGCCACATCAACATCGCGATCTATCGACTCGATTTCTTTTCCATCAATGAGATATCTAGCACTCTCAAATAGCGCCATGATACCATTATTGACAAACCCGACTTGAGTACCAGCTGGATACGGTGCTGGTACAGCAGGAGTATCATCAGCTGTTACAAGTTCTCCTTCGATTTCGATAAACGCTTCACAGGGTAAAAAGTATTTACTGGTATCATGGACTTGAAGATCAATTCTTGCTCGACTATTTGAGTCTATGGCATGATAGGCGTAATATTGATAATCGCGAACAGAATCATCCTTGCCAACTGGGGCGTCTATATCAAATGCTGGATCACGTGACTGTTTGAACATTTTATTCTATTTATCAGAGTCTAAATCGCGATTTTCCATTTTCATCGTCGTAGTTTTTTAAAGCCACTTCCTGCTATCATATTTGCAATATTGCTTTGGTCGGGGGTTAAAACCATCGACGCTAATTTTTCATCTACTGCGTTATTTATAATTCTACTAACACTTGCAGGCATTTCCGCTGTAGACGGTAACGGTTTTGAAAATCCTTTAGATTTCATCCGTGATTTCACTAATGATGTCAATTTATTCTTCGCGGCTGAAAACGCTTTCCCGGCAAAATCTCCAACAGCACTAATCCCCTTATCACGAATAACATCAATTGCTTTCATTGATAATTGTTTAGCTAACGGCATCACTTTTGGAGCCATTCTTGCAAATAACCCCGCAATGGTATTACCTAAACCATCACCATAGTATGCTCTATAAACTGGAAACCGTGAATTAACTACATAGACGGTGGTTGGTTTATCATGATTGTAGTGTATGATCATTATTTGAAATCAGAAACCATTTTTCAATTGGAAACGCTAGCGTTTTTATTCAATCCCGGTGATTAATCACTGTGATAATCCTCCACTAACTCGCCAATGAAATCTCGGTATGTGCTGATATCTATGATACCACCTTGAAATAATCGTCTACAGATATCAGCTGCTTCATTAATTATTTCCGGTGAGTTGTTTCCAGCTCGGAAACCTCCTACAAGAACTTCTAATCGTGATATATCACTGAGAACACTACCAGGACATGAAACGCTAGCGTTTTCACTGGAATCTGGCAATCCACTTCCGCTAAAACCAGTTGCTTTATCCAGTTTTTCTAAATAGGTTTCTTGTAAATAATCAGGATAATCATCATCATCAGGTGGTAGTTGTTGTTGTTTTTTAGGCGAGTAGACTACTTTCTTTGCAGGTTGCTGTCGCTTTCCTCGCAATTTTCGCGGTTTGTGTTGTTGTTTAAACTCTTCATATTGTTTATACACTATACCCACCGCATTGATATATTCAATGTATGATGCACTATCTGTCTTAATTTGACTTTTTTTAGTTTTGATTTTGTAGAATATATCAGCCCAATGAGTTAAATTCTTAACAAACTTATGATGTTCTGGTTTCAACATTTTTTTTCTGTCTTCATAAGTCGTAACAACAAGCGCAGGAATTTCTGTTGAATCAGTCTTATCGATTGTTGCTAACCCTTCCTCGTTAAATCTCACGCGTAAACCATCAACTGTTCTTTTTGATTCTATTTTTTGTACGGCCTGTTCTGTTTGTTCAGTTTTCGCTGCTATTTTTTCGAGTTCACCAATAACAGATTTTCCCGTCTCGGGAACATCTCCCAGTATAGCACGCTCTATCCCCTTCGTTGCTGTGGTTACTGGTTTAAACAATTCTTCAGATCCTGCAGCAAAATCAGTCTGAAGACTCTGTCGTTGTTGTAGTTTATTCCGTACAGAGTCACGAATTGGTACAAATCTCCTGATTGCATCCAGTCGTTCACGAGCCAATCGGGTTGTTAATGCTTCATTGATCATTATTTGAAATCAGAAACAATTTTTCAATTGCAAAACAATTTTTCAATCCGACCTAACAGACGAAAACACTTTTTGTTACATGTCAGACATGTCAGTTAATTTTTAACACGATCATAGAAGCGTTATTTCATCCTATAAGAGCTTCGTTCATCGATGAGGGAACTATCAAAATTGTATATAAATAAATAATACTGTTAGTTCCCTCATTCTATTTTTGATCAATCCGAACCAGCCATCAATTTTTTATTCACTGTTTTTGACATTGTCAATCAAAAAATGCTAAAAAAAATTAAAATCTCTATGAGGGACGGTCACAATCAAATAATGATAAATGGTTAATCAAAATTGTTCATTTTCTTGAATTAACGCCCGTAGGTTTCTAACTTTAGAATTAACCTCCTTTTTCAATTCGTATTCGTACCCCAATTCTTTTCGTATTCGTTCTACGATGGTATACAACGGAGCGAACACACGTCACTGGAGAATGCGAGAGAGTCCCGAATAGAATTCTGAATTCTTTTGATGAGCGCATACTTCTTTGGTAGCATATACTTGTTAGTGCTAACTCCGTATTCTATATCCTGAAAATCAGACATGATTTGATCAGGATTTAACCTATCTGATAGTTCAATATCCCAACTTTTCAATTTTGAAATCTCGGATAAAATGCTATTCATGTTTTCAGAATTCATTATTCTATAATAATGATATATTTCTAAATGAAAAATATGACGCATTAGATATAACTAAATTGAACTTTTTGTCCCGTCCTTTTTGAAATAGCCGATCGATAAATCCCCTCTGCAACAAATCGTACTGAGGCTCTACAAATATCGAAGTGCCTACCGGCTTCATATAATGATTGAAATATTTTTTCTTCGTTAGTTATCGTATTCAAAGATTTCACAGGTCTCGCTTTTTTTGAGCATTTTCCAGTCTCTCCTCGTTTGGTATTCTCACTTTGTGTGATAGCCTGCAGATTTGATAAAGAATTGTTCTTTGGATTAGAATCCTTGTGATCAATGACAGAATCATCCTCGATCAATCCATAAAAACACTCATACACGAAACGATGATTGAGATATCTCTTCTCCCCGCCAACAGTAAACATCAAGTACCCTTGATTATTCACAGAACCAACTGGTTTCTTCAGTCTGCGGTTTCTTACAACACCATCACTGGATGCTTCATAATTTGTGATCACAGGGTGTTGTCTGAATTCTTGGTTCATTCGTTTACATAATACTATTGTTTGTCTA